>ML685897.1:2455483-2577260 GCA_007922175.1 Pelusios castaneus
AGAAAGAAAGAAAGAAAGAAAGAAAGAAAGAAAGAAAGAAAGAAAGAGCCTTAACAAAAATAGTAAAATAATACTGAACAAATTAAACATATAGTTAAATAACAATGAAAAATGCAATATGCAAAAATATTAGTAAGAAATACCAGGTAAACAATAGGACCACAAAGTCTGCCACCGCAATAATATTTACATGAAAGAAAACAGTAATACAAATACAGCCATTTTATGAACAAATAACAGAAATAGCCAAAACACAAGACATGACAGTAATGTGAGACATTAACTATCCAAACAAGGATTCTTGTGGCACTTTTAAAGACTAACAAATATATTTATCGCATGAGCTTTCGTGGGAGAAAATTGCACTTCATCAGATGCTTTGAAGATAGGGAATTTACAGAATGGGAGGAAATTAAATGCAGGGATCAGGTCAGGCTGTAACAGCAAATCAAAATACATGTTGGGATTCAAACACTGGGGAACAGCATATAAAGAGAGGAAGGTGAGGTCAAATCACCTGTTGTAATGGGAAAAGAATCCAAAGTCCCTGTTTAACCCTGAGGAAATGGAATCGAATTTACATACAAGTTCCAGTTCTGCAGTTTCTCCTTTTTTGCTGACCTAGACTAATACGGGTACCCCTATAGAACTTATTAACTATCCAGACATCTGTTGGAAAAGTAAAATGGCAAAACACAACATTTCCAATAAGTTCTTGGAATGTATTGGGACAACATTTTGTTTAAGAAAGTGGAGGAACTAACCAGAGGGACCTCCATTTTCTACCTGATTCTGACCACTGGGTAACAATTGGTAGTGAATCTGAAAGAGGAAAGCAATTTTGATGAAAGTTCCATAGTAGTCTGGGAAGTGGGAGGGGGAAAGAATAGTGGAAATGGTCCAAAGAGAGGCCCTATATGAAACTAATGTGGCTGGCCCCTCCAGCAGTTCCTTTTTAGGTAGAACTCACATGCATTTGTGATAGAACAACTTTATTTTACTTCAAGAGTCAGGCCTGCACATGCTGACCCCAGAATCCGGGAGCAGCAAAAGTGGCTTATATCAACTTCAGCCTTCTACTTCTGGATTCACTCTGAACACAGCTCGGAAAACCTGGACATCTGTGTCTTTTTCCCCCTCCCCCATCAACTCCATGGGAATGAAAACATTTACCAGCATACCAGAGATGTTAGAAGAACTCGTTCATAAATGTGAAGATTTGAAAAAGTAGAATATATTGTCCATGTATGCAATATTTCATAAATATCAGTGTATTTACACTGATCTGTGATTTTCTTCAGCAAAAGGTGAGATGAAGGAGAATGAATAAACAAACTGGTTCTTCCATTGCTTCATAAGTAAGGTCTGTACTAACATCATTTTACTGCATGTTAGGTTAGGGAATTAGATCGGTGAAAAAATATAAAGTTCCAAACTCTGAGGTCCTTACTCCATTTATGCTCCTTCCTTACTCAACCACCAGTGAGAGAATTAGTATAAACAGGACCAGGACCCTATGATTTGCCCACAAAATAAAGACGTTTCTCATTGTTTATATCTGTATTGATAGGAAGAGCTGCTTTCCTAACTTGGCTAGAGTTATTCGAGTCATTTAATCTGTACACCCAACTGCAAATATTTATATACATAGATTCAAAGTACAGGAACTCAGATTTTTAAAAGGCACATAATAAGTATATTTTGTGCGGCTGGATTATATCACACAAGCTTTAAACATGTAATGACACTGTTTTTACTGTTTGTGTGCCTATTTAGATTTCTATATTTACTTAACAAAAGGTTTGGTTGAAGCTTTTCGATCCATATTTACATAGATCCATCAAAGATGGCATAGTGAGATGCAGGATGTACTTGAAACTAGACAATAGCTCAGCAGGGTTAAGGTATTGGGTCGCAGCTACAGTGTTTTGTTAGAAAGATCTGATAAGTGTTTAGGCTCTTTGCCAAAATAAAGACCCCAACCACAGTGGGAACTAAACAGGGTAATCACAGTTAATGCAGACTGTTAAGAGCAATTAGAGTTGATTGGTGATTTCTTAAAGCCCTTAAACAGAAACAACATATAAAAAGAACTAACCTCAGTTGGATCTGAGGCCTTGTACACACGATCAGATTATCGCGCATTAAAGCTCATTACCGCGCGATAGCAACAACGGCGTACACACGTGCAACAGGGCTCTTGCGCGTTAAGTGCCTTGTTGTCGCGCAATCCAACAACCACTCCGACGAGAGTGGTAACAGCTGTTGCGGATCATATATTGCGCGTTTGAGCTCGTGTGTACGCTTACCGCGCATTGACTGGAGTCCGGAACTGTCCCAGCATTCCCAAGTCGTCCTCTCTGGTCTTCCCCCCCACCCGCTCTGTGGCCGTGACGAAACTGTCCCCGCCCTGCCCCGAACTTATTCCCGGGATTTTCAAATTTCAAGTCTGTTTCACTTCCTGCTCTCTTCCTCGTGGAGTGTGTTTGTGCTCCGATCATCAGTAGCAATGGCGGCCCGCCGTGGAAGACGCGCACCCCTTTGGAGCACGGCAGAGGTGCTGGACCTGATCAGCATCTGGGGAGAGTCCGCCGTGCAGGCGCAGCTACGCGGCAGCAGGAGGAATTATGACACATTTGGCATAATTTCTCGGGCCATGTCAGAGAGAGGGCATGATAGAGACACAGTGCAGTGTAGATCAAAGGTGAAGGAGCTCAGAATTACCTATCACCGAGCGAAGGAGGGAAACCGCCGTTCTGGATCAGCGCCTGCAACATGCAGGTACTATAAGGAAATAGAAGCCATCCTCAGCGGGGACCCCACAACCACTGCCAAAAGTCCCGTGGACACTTCAGCCCCTCCTCGTCCGGTGATTGCCAGAGCCGAGCAGGATGAGGACGTTGTTGAGGAGGAGGAGGAGGAGGAGATGGAGGATGACACGGAGGAAAGCGCAACCGCGTGTAGCCAGGAGCTCTTCAGCAGCCCCGCTGAGACGTCCACCCAAGGCTTGAACTGCAGCTTGTTCTCTGAGGCGGCAGAGGGGGGTTCAGGTAAGTTTCTCCTTCATTCAGCTCTGCTCCTGATAAAATATCATTGTCTGGGGTGGGGGTGCTTGCGGGTCCCCGCTGTGCACGCTATTTACTCTGCATTCATTAGCAGGGCATCAATACAAGCAGTGATTGTAAAATAATCATCTGCATTTAGGTCAGAAAAGGTTTCCTCGATGTACCTCCAGAGCCTAATACTCAGGTTAGATGGGAGAGCGTTTGTGTCTGCGCTCCCAAAGACAGACACTCTGCCTCTCCAGCTGCAAAGCACAGCCCTGGGAACCATGGCAGCACACAGTGCAGCAGCATACGGTCCCGGCCTGCTACCGGCGGCATGTAGGAGATGTATTCTAGATGGAAGGGGCACTCTGAGGAGAGGGATATTGGGTTCCATCTGTGTGCCCTCTTCCGATTCTTAGCCCCCGGTAAGCCGTCTATTAGAATGTACCTTGTCTGCTTCAGCGCAGCGTAGTGTGTTGACCGCCCTGTACCTTCCAGTGGAATGTGCTACTGGAAGGTTACATTGGCTATCTATGCTATGTGTTAACAATGTCTATATTGTTATTTTTGTATTAGAATTGAGCTTCACAAGGCCGGTGTCTACCCCAGCTGACCGAATGAGAAACATTAGGCGGCGTTCTCGAAGAAACAGGGAGGATATGTTTAATGACCTGCTGAAAGCAACACAAGAATCCGCAAGGGAGAATAGAGCCTGGAGAGAGGAATCCCAGCAGAGGAGGCAGAAACACAGGGACGAACTGATAAGCGTCATGAAGGAGCAAACAGAACTGCTAAAGAACATGATAGCTTTGCAGTCCCAGGCGATAAATGTCCGGGCTCCACTCCAGACAGTTCAGCCGTGTATGCCTCCCACACACCGCAGTCCCTCAAAGCATTTCTTTGAAGGCCACCCTCCACCCCGGTACAGGACAACATCCAGCCCCCCCCCCCCAAGCTACTTTTACGAGACCCGGAGCTACACCAACCTGTAACCCCACCCCCATCTTTCAGGTTTCAATAAAAACAGTAACAAATACTTTGAAGAATGCATTTATTTATACACATTACTGAAATGATCCTAAGGTGCACCTCATGCGTCATGGAACTTAACTAGGGAAGGGCATCATTGAAATGCTCCCTGAGTGCCTCCCTTATGCGAGCAGCTTCTCCTTGTGCCACCCTAATACTCCTAGTGGCTGGCTGCTCGAATGCTTCCTCGAGGCGCTGTGCCTCCGTAGCCCACGTAGGGGAAAACTTTTCTCCCCTACTTTCACAAATGTTATGGAGGACACAACATGACGCAATCACGGCAGGGATCTGGTCCTCCGCCAAGTCCAGCCTCCCATACAAACAGCGCCAGCGCCCTTTTAAACGGCCGAAGGCACACTCCACAGTCATTCTGCAGCGGCTCAATCGGTAATTGAACCGCTCCTTGCTGCGATCAAGGTTCCCAGTGTAGGGTTTCATGAGCCATGGCATCAGTGGGTATGCTGGGTCTCCGAGGATGACTATGGGCATCTCCACCTCCCCCACTGTTATTTTTTGATCAGGGAAAAAGGTGCCCCCTTGCAGCTTCCGGTACAGACCAGTGTTCCTGAAAATGCGGGCATCATGCACCTTTCCCGACCACCCAGCATTGATGTCCGTAAAACGCCCCTTGTGATCCACGAGTGCTTGCAGCACCATGGAGAAGTAGCCCTTCCTGTTTATGTACTCCGTCGCGAGATGGTCTGGAGCCAAAATAGGGATGTGTGTGCCGTCTATGGCTCCCCCGCAGTTAGGGAATCCCATGGCAGCAAAGCCGTCCACAATCTCTCGAACATTGCCCAATGTCACTGTCCTCCGCAGCAGGATGCGATTGATGGCTTGGCACACTTGTGAGAGGGCTAATCCGACGGTGGTCCTCCCGACTCCAAACTGGTTTGCAACGGACCGATAGCAGTCGGGAGTCGCCATCTTCCATACAGCAATCGCAACACGCTTCTCCACGGTTAGGGCTGACCTCATGTTGGTGTCTTTCCGTCGCAGGGCAGGGGCCAACTCTGAACACAGTTCCAGAAAGGTTGCTTTCCGCATTCGAAAGTTCTGTACCCACTGCTCATCATCCCACAGCTGCATAACAATGCGATCCCACCACTCGGTGCTCGTCTCTCGCGACCAGAAACGGCGTTGCACCGTGTGCAGATGATCGGTGAAGGAGCTGAGCAACGCGGTGCTGTTGCTCTGCATGGCATCGATCAGCCCCTGCTCCTCGGTGTCCTCATCTGACTCGGAGCTCATTGCGTACTGAGCAACAAGCCGAGATGTATTCAGAATGTTGAAGGCGACAATGGAGATCATAGCAGGATCCATGCTGTCGCTGTAGCGATTGATTGCAAGTGGTGCGTTGCGTCACTGCAATGTTGAAAATAGGCGCGAGTTGCTATTGGCAACGAGGAAGACGCTAGGGGAACACAAAGCACCATGGGAAACTGACACTTTACCCATGGCGCTTTGCGTTCCTTTCCTTCATCCCATGATTCATAGCGCCAACTTAGGGGAAAATGGAACGATGGGATAGGTGCCCAGAAGTCATTGCGCTCAACCGCGATAATGCGTGTAATTTTGTTGCGTTGCAGGGAGCAACGTGTGTACGCGTTGTCCCGCAATAAAGGTCACGTGAGTTTTGTAGCGCGATTGCCTTGTTGCGCTTTAATCTGATCGTGTGTACATAGCCTGAGCTTCATTGCCAACTGCAGACTAACTGGTTAGATAACGATCTTTTTAATGTACATGAAATTTAAAAGCAAACAGATTCCTGGGGCATTTTTAAAGACTAACAGATTTATGTATCGCATGAGCTTTCGTGGGAGAAAGTCCCACCTTCAAAGTGTCTGACGAAGTGGGATTTTCTCCCACGAAAGCTCATGAGATAAATAAATCTGTTAGTCTTTAACAGTGCCCCAGGACTCTGTTTGTTTCTCTGCAACAGACTAACACGGCTACCCCTTTGGATAAAATTTTAAGTATTTTTACTATTTGGGCACAGGGTTCCTCTTGAGAAAAACAACACAAGCAATAGTTTGATTCGTAGATTTATTAACAGAACATGGATATAAAATGAAAGCTTATACTTGCCAGGAAGTAAAATCTCTTCTCTGTGATGTCCATAGGATGTCTATCAATGAGTGGATCAGCATCACTGGTAGGGAAAGGGAAGAGGCTGAGTAGCAAACTATCCAATAGCATCATGATTATCTGTAATATACTTTTAATACAAGTCCAGTGAAATCTTAGTTTTAAATTGCTGTAGTTTACTAATGAATAATAGGTGTGTCATAACACATTTTTAATTGGCAAGAAATTGTAATGGGCCAAATCACCAGCTGACAGCACTTGATGTCTGAGGCTTTATACTACTCATTTTTCTCTTAAGTTTTGATTTCATTTCTCTGATTAGCATAGACTAGTGACTACACTGAAAGTTACTCAAATAAAAAAATTGCAATGGTAAATCAACACACTTTGCTTGCCTTAGAAGGTACCTCAAAAGCAGGAGGCTGTTGAGTTTTATTAACTCTCATAATGTCAGCAAAGTTGTGTTGTATTCAAGTATTGGATCAGTTATTTAGTCACTCCCCAAAGAGCCAGCTACTGAAGTATGTGGAGTCGAGAGCCAGTTCTCTCTGCAGCACACTTCCTTCATGTCTGGGTGAATTTCTTGATCAAACCACTAATGTCATCCGGTTGGCTTCTGTAAAACCCCACAGAGGGGGGCTGTCAGTGTAACTGCTGGGGAAGAGAACAACAAATTCAACAGTGGAAAGGAAGAGTGCAGGAAAATGCAGAATCCCCCACCACACACACACACACACACAAACTACCTGTAAGTTGCCTGAGGAGCCAAAAGCATGGGCTATTTTGCAATGAAGGTAGAGGTAAAAACCATGTCTTCTCCCGACATAATGAACCTCAGCAGAAATACATATTTTCCTAGCCCTGATGAGGAAAAAGCTGCATGTGGTAGCCAATAACTCATGAACTGGCATTAACCTTTGATTTAGCTCACATGCTGTGCAGCAGTGGTAAGTAGAGTGAGTTTAAAATTTTCCAGTGAAACATTTTTCTATCTGAAAAAGGCATTTTATCAAAACTCTAAAATATCGGCAGAAATGTGTCACTTTTGACAAAAAGTCACTGAGGAAAAAAAATCCAAAATAAAGCATCTGGACTGTGTTGGAGTAGAATGTTTTCAGTTTTCATTTTGAAATGACATTTTATTTTAGAAGTTTAATATTTTGAGCAGGACAACAGAGTCCTGTGGCACTTTTAAAGACTAACAGATTTATTTATCGCATGAGCTTTCGTGGGAGAAAATCCCACTTCGTCAGACACTTTGAAGTCACTATGGAGATTCAGATTCCCACATAGCCCATATATAACAGAGCTGGACTTTCAAGCACGGGTTTCAAGCAAGAATCTCTAGACTAAATAGCAACAGCCATCTTTGAAATATGATTAAAAACTGAACAACCAAATAAAAAAGGAGTCCTGTGGCACTTTTAAAGACTAACAAATTTATAAGTGCCGCAGGACTTCTTGTTTTTTTGGCTGACCTAGACTAACACGGCTACCCTGGAACAAACAAAAAAAAGGAATTCCTGAAATTCCTGCATTTTTAACACTGAATGGCTAATGGATAAGTTAGGTTCTTTAGATGTTAGTTTGTCTTAATTTCTTAATATCATCTCATTTTGACAATGTGAACAGAATACAATCTGTGACAATTTCGAAACTGAGCTCCTCAGGTTCAAGGGCTCTTTCCCAAATGATGCCCAACCAGCCCGTCAGTCAGGGCCCTCAGTGGTGTTCAGACCAACAGCTCAGACAGTCACTAACCTCTTATCACAGATGAGGCTGTCAGAGCCCTCACTGTTTAATGCAAGATGTAGGATTCTGTCCTTTATTTTATTTCTTTAATTTTTAAAACACGAAGGCATCCAAGCAAGGAGCCCATCTCTTTCTTTTATCCACACAGCAAGGTTTATGTCAACCCCATCAGCAGGAAGATAGATTCAGGATGAGGAGTTTTGATACACAGAAGGCAGGCAAAGGTTGTGTAAGAGACTTTTCTTACTTCTCAACAGACTATGCAAAACCCACACAGACGAAACTGCTGTACACCCAGCATTCATAGCCTCCTGCACTGCAGCTTGGAAGGCAGCATGTATTTTAGGCTAGAGAAAACTGTGGGGGTGGTCTCATCTTGTTAAAATGGATAGAGAAGCGGGTTAGAGGGCATGACAATAAATAATAAATGAGTGGCAGCTCAAGACCACAATTAGGCCAAGGTTAATAGGTATCAATTCCAGAGGGCAAAGGATTTTCTCTTTAAAAGTAACCACTACATAATAAATGTGTCTTACTACAGACTTAACGGATATCCTACTTGGTAGTACAGTCAATTAAAAAACAAAAAGAAATGTTGCATCCTGGAAAACAAAACCAAAATGAAATCAATAAATTAGTTCCTGATACAATTATGCAGTAAGATTTGTTTATTATCACTCTTTCAGTTTGTTAGCAGTACATCCAGTGTATGATATAAACTGATAGAAAACACATCTGGAACTTATTTCTGCATTCTCTCTCTCCTTTAACACCCAGTAGCATCAGCCCTGCAGAGCTATTTATGCCAGAAAGTTTTGAACAGTGTTGCTGCCAGACCCTTTGAATGGATTTAGCCCATAAGCAGAGTCCAGCATTCCTTGGTTAGTTGTGGCATATGGGCCTTATGCACACCAATACAACCATACACAAGACCTTGTCCTGGTGCTGAATACATAGGCTGTTGTTCCATTAGACAGGCTAAAGAAATATTTCCCACTAGTGAGGCCAATAGGAACATTTTCCTCAGCTGGAAATCACTCAGATATTCAGTACATCACACCAACTAAGTATACTAGATAGGTCTTCTCAATGCAACTGAGGCAAGCTGGCAAATAACTCCAAAGTGAAAACTGTGAATGACAGGGATCATTTTATCCATTTCCTGTTCTCAGTGTGCTTTCGTCATCTCTGCCAGACAAAGGGATTAATGTAGAATCATTGGTTCTTCTTGAGTTTGTATAGGTAGAAGAATAGCTTTTCTTAAGGAAGGTGTCCCATGTGACTCACCCAGTGTGGTGTCAGTAGTATGGAGGGGGGAAAAAAGAAGACATGAAACTAAGCCCAAGAAATGAATGTGTGGCATGAACTACCAAAGACAGCAAGAGAAGTTATATCCGTGGACATATTCAACAGAGTAATAGTAGAACCAGTCCTATGAGATAATGCTTTTATGTTCAATCAGTCCTGATGGACTATGTGAACTTTGTTGTAGCCATGTGTTCGTATGGCTGGCTTCCTCGGAACAGAGCAACTTATGTCTCTGAATTCCTTCGCTGAATGACAACTCAGAAAAATTCACACTGTACACTCCACAACCCTAGAATTTCTTAGAGGAAATAAACCTTATTAAAAGGGGAAATAGCCTTTGATTATAGTCCTGGAATCCTACGTAATGTGAATGAAGAGCAAAACTGTCAATAAGGATTGATGAGAAACAGAATTCACATGAATGAATACAGGGCAATGGCAATACAGTTTCCAGGAGGTAGAGAAGATCATTCATTAGTTATACAAGGGCCTGATCCTGAAACCTTTATGCATGTGAGCCATAAGTGATTCACTTGGGACAGCTTGACTCTGTAGAAGTTACAGTGCCGGGCACGCAGTGTGTTAAATCAAAGGAATGTTCCGTTGAGGAAAACTACGTCATTTTGATGTGAAAATCTGGAGTCCAGTGCTTGGTTTTGGCAATGTCTGACCCAGAAAAACCAGAGTCAGGCTACAAATTATACTTCCCCAGCTGTGCCACAGTCCTGACTCCTGCTAAATGAGCAGAGTACCTCTCTCTAGATCTATTACATATTGAGCTCCGGAAGGGAAAATTTCTGATCTAAGTCTTTGTGGTCAGTGCACCTGGTCCTCATGGATTCACCCATAGTAGCCAATTTGCACATTACTATGGCACTCACTGGCATGAATAATCAGCAGTTGGAGTCACATGGGAGACCAAATTCAAAATAATACTGATTTTGTATTACACATTTCTGCCTATTTAGTGTCCAAATGGGAAGAGCCAGAATTTGGTCACCGACACATAAAGACTTACTCTCTGTGTTACAATCCTGTTGTATTAAAGCAAGACTCTCTAAGACACACACATATATGTGATCGGTGGCTTCACCAGGCTATGTTCCCTACTAACAAGGAGTTAAAAGGTCACGAACATTGTTCTTACTAAAAAATAAACACCTTGAGGAAAAGGCATGTCCTACTTCAGCCCCAAAATACAATGGTAATTACCTTTCTGAAGTTCACTCAGGCAACAATCAACCTTCATTACACTTATTTCTTCAAATGTTAAAACAATAAATGAGACAGTGGCCCAGGTAATAAGCCTCTTTGGGCATTACCTGTGGATTTGTCCTGATCAGAAAGTGGTCATAAGGCCATTATGTTGCTGGCACACCCAGAGAGTGATCAGATGGTATCAAATCATGTAACAACTTGTCAGTTGCATGAGTAACTGAATCGCTGCATCTTATTAATAAGAATTTGGTCAACAATGAATGTACTGAAGATTTAATACACTCTGTATAAGCAAAACTGTTTTAACATTTGAACTGTGTAAAGTTTAATATCTTGTTATGTTAAAGTAAATATAATTCATAGCAAATTTAAATGCAAGAATACCTATGGTACCTAAGGGCTTCGGTAAACCCTGCCTATAATGATTTCATACAGTACCCCCATAAGTTGCTATCTTTGTACTGAAAATTAGCATGAGCAAACAGATACCACTACAATGGTAAGCATTATTGTGCAATCAGATTTAGCTGTTCCTGAAGCATCATCTGTATAAGAATCATCACATGAAATCCACTGGCAAAAATCCCTCACCCAGCTGGTATACCTGTACACAGTTATGAGAGTGATCTTCGATTTAGCTTATTAAATGTAAAGGCAAAGAGGTGTGGAAGTGAGCTATTCCTGTATTTGTTAGAACACCTGCACTGTGTTAAGAAGCTTGGCGTTTCATTTCGCTCTTTGTGAACACCCCCGTTCTCCTGAATTATTCTAATACACCATAGATGGCTGAGAAAACAGACTGCAGTAATTATCGCTGATCTCCGTGATAAACTCATTGTTAATGATGAGAGGTGTCAGCTTTTACCCAGTGCTCATGCATCACCAGAGTAAAGACACCACACACTTCACACACCGTTGATTATATTCACATTTTATATGTTTTGGTTTACATCTCCTTTGATTAATCCATAAAACAACCAACCATCACTCAGGTTTATTATAAAAGACTGTACATGCCTGACTGATGAAAACAGTTGGAGAAAACAGTGTGGATATTCATAACGTTTAATACTTCCTAATGCTATTTTAATTCTCTTCAGATCTGAGAGGCATGATTTTGCAACATATTGCCTACTGTACATATTGGTAAAAAACGTATGCAGCAGCGTTCATTCATATACATTTAGATTAACCCCCAGGTGCAATTTCTGAAGTGCTTAACTCAATTTTAATCAGTCCTTACTCCAACAAGATTTCCATGAAAGTCACTGAGAATTTTGCCTCTGTGAGGACCAAGTAAAATCAGTGTGATATTTACTTTAGTAAAAGTTTCAAGAAGTGACCCATTGTGGGGTGAAACGTATTAAAATTCTGTGGGACAGTGTTTTCTCTTCTTAGTTATATTACTGGAAATGAACTGCCCAGGAGGCTAGATTATTAAGCTTTTCACTTCTAGTTTGCCTGTTTGAATCTGACCCACACTGGCACCAGCTGGCAGTTGTATTCTGACCAATAGGAAATGAACCAACAGCAGCAGCCCTAGTGAACAGAGAGCCACATCACAAAGACATCCGTACCTTTGTTACCAGTCTTATCAAAATCCAAGGACTGAATGAGCCTGGAGAATGAACTACATAAAGGATCTGGGCGTCAAAATGGATCACAAGACAAATACGAGTCAGTGTAACACTTGCAAAAAACCAAACATCATTCAGAGATGTATTAGCAGAAGTAATTCTTCCACTCTATTCCACACTGATTAAGCCTCAGGTGAAGTACTGTATCCAGGTCTGGGCGTTACATTTCAGGAAATATGTGAACAAATAGGAGAAAGTCCAGAGAAGAGCAACAAAAAGGATTAAAGGTCTAGAACAATGGTTCCCAACCTGTGGTCCATGAACCACTAGTCGTCCACGAGGGTACTGCAGGTGGTCTGTGGGGGTGGGAGGGGGAAGAATTACTGCTGGTAAATGTACTGTGTTGAGTGCAATATGTTTGTGAATGAGCTTAATAAATTATTAGAAATAGCTGCATTTTAATACCAGTTGAGATATAAGTTTGACTCCTGTCAGTCACAGGCTATGTTTAAAGTGGCTTGCTTATATGCAAAAGCTTTCGATGACACTGCCGTGGTCCGCATTAAGGAAAAGGACACCATGACCTCTGCGGGAAAATTGAAAAAATTGGGTTTGTTAAATGTGGAGAAGAGAAGACGAGGGGACATAATAACATTTTTTCAAGTATATAGAAGGTTGTTACAAGGAGGAGGAGGGAGAAAAAAATGTTGTCTACTGCCTCTGAGAATAGGTCAAGAAACAATGGGCTTAAACGCCAACAAGGGGCAGTTTAAATTGGACATAAGGAAAAACTTCTGGGTAGTTAAGCCCTGGAATAAATTGCACAGGGAGACTGCGGAGCCTCCGATTGGATATTTTTATGAGCAGGTTCCACAAACATGTCAAGGATGATCTAGTTAATACTTAGTCCTTTCTTGAATGTAAGGGACTGGACTAGAACACTTCTTGAAATCCCTTGCAGTCCTTTGATGCTATGATTTTATGATCTCTTCCAGGCATGGTTGAGAAGGGTATAGCAGGGAAGCCCATATTATTACTACCAGGCATGGTCAACCTTTTTGTGTGAGGGGCCACATTGCAATTTTTTTCTCACACAGGGGGTCGGTGAGCAAATTTCAGATGGGGGTGTGCTGCACCCCTCTGGCTGACACAGGACTTTGGTGGGGTGGCAGGGTTTACAGGTGCCAACTTACATTTTTGCTAGTGGGTGCCAGCAGAAGGGGGCAGTTTGGGAGGAGAGGCGGGGGAAGGGCACATAGCTGGTGCACAGCACTGGAGTGGAGGGGCTGCTCCTCAACTCAGGCTGGCTGGGACAGGAGATGGGGAGACTGCATGCACACACCCTCCCACAGCTGGATTGGGGCTGCTGCTACTGCACTCTCCCACCTCTGCTGGCCTGGGGATGGAGGACAGGGGCAGCTGCTGGCTGCTATGCCCCGCTGGCCAAATAGGGGCTGGATGAGAGGGAGGACCTTCCTCTCTCCTTTGCCGTCCAGATGGAAACTAAAAGGGAGTCAGGGCTGCCACTGCACCCTGCTGGACAGCTGGGTGTCGGAGGGGAGCCTGCCACTCTGCCCCACCAGTTGGCTGGGGGCTGGAGGACGGGGGGCTGCTGCTACACCCCGCTGGCCCACTTCAGGGCTGGGACTGGAGAGGAGGGGCTGGCTGGGCCGGCTCAGGGCTGGAGCAGAGTTGAGGCTCCCACTGTGCCCTGCTGGCTGGCTCTGGGGTTGGAGGGGTAGGGTGGCTGCTACTCCTGCCACTGGCTTGGGACTGGAGGGGACGGGCTGGGCTGGCTTGGGGCTGGAGCAGAGATGGGGCAGCCTCCGCACCCTGCCAGCCAGCTGGAGGATGGTGGGCCAGATAGCAGCCCTTGGTGGGCCTCAGTCTGTCCCATGGGCCGTGGGTGGACAACCCTGATTACCACCTTTGCTGTTGATAAAACATGTTATATTCCAGTGCTATTAACCCAACACGTCCCTTCTTGATTTCCGTCACTTTGTTCACCTCTCAACAGCTGACCTAGAAGCTCTGCCCTCATTGCAGGGGTAGGAGTATTCCTACCTGAACCCTAAACATCCCTGAAGCAAAGTTATTAGTAGAGACCTTATACCCATGCAACAAAGATACTGCCTATTTCAAACAAAGAGTCTGGTGGCATTTTTAAAGACTAACAAATTTATTTATTTTTAATTTATCTATTAAATTTATCGATTTATCTTTTGCTGAACTAGACTAACATGGCTACCCCTTTGGAACTGCCTATTCCAGATCTCTTGAAAGGGAAGCTATCAAACATTTTAAGAAATGTGCTTGTGATCTTTTGTTGTTGTTGTTGCTCTGTGTTGTGTAAAGACAGCCTGAAAGATTTTTATTTCTCCATTTTGTTTTTAGCAGTGTTCTTGTTCATTTTTTGTTTCTCTAACTTTAGAAATAAGAAAATCATAAAGTCTTGTCTTTCTTAGTGGACCTCAGATATTTGCTGTGACTTCTAGCACCTTAATTTAAAAGGAGAATTGATGAACATTTAGCAAATGCATCCTTTCTCTGAGACATTAGTTGCTAGCAAATTATAAATAAATAAAAAATTTAACAGTCTAATTAAAACTCTTTATTTTCAGTCTTAGTTTTCGGTTTCTTCAATCTTTTAGAGTCATTAGTTTTCACCCGTTTCACTAGCTCTCTACTCACCATAATCTTCTAGGGCAAAGAAAACTATAAAAAATAATCAGAGAAAAATCTTTACAAATACATCATTGAGAGACAAGAAATGGGACAAGTCCATTTATCCCCTTTTACTATCACTTTTAAGGGTACATAGAAAGGATTCTATTTAATTTTATCTAACGTTTTCATCTGATCTGATATTTTTTAATTGGGCAGGATATGAGAGGCAATATTTTTCAAGTGTTATTCTACAGTAGCTTTCTTTTAACAAATCCCATTTGGTCTAAGCTCACAAGTCCAGGCATGAAATGCTATTAGCTAGGATTTTTGCAAGCAACTTGAAGTCATGATTAATGAGTGACATACAGTAGGGTGAAACCAAACAGAATGTAAAAGATTTTTGTGCAGCTTGGATATCAAAATATATGGACCTTATTTATTAAGGGAATGAGTTTCTCTTCTTTAGTAAACAATGCTGTGTCTCCAGCAAGCATATTGAGATTCTCCTCAGAGCATTCTACTGAACTTGATACAAACATTGTCCTTTTATTATTTGTCCCTTTCCATTTATTTATTTATTTATTAATATTGTCTTCTGGACATTCTTAGCTAGACATATTTCCTTAATTCAGAGAAGATTCACCTTGGAATATTTCCATCAACAAAAAGGATTAGACATATGGAACAGCTTCCATTCAAAGCGAGATTAAAAAGACAGGGACTGTTCAATTTATAAAAGAGACAGCTAAAGAAGGGGGTATAATAAAGGTCTATAAAAATCAAGAAAGGTGTGGAGAAAGTGAATAAGGATATGTTATTCATTCATTCGTTCGTTCACATAATACAAGGACTAGGGGACATCCAATGAAATTAATAGGCAGCAGATTAATAATAAAAGGAGGCACTTCTTTACACAATGCACAGTCAACCTGTGGAACTCATTGCCAGGGGATCTTTTGAAGGCCAAAATTATAACTAGGTTAAAAAAAATAGGTAAGTTTGCAGAGGATAGGTCCATCAGAGGCTATAAACCAAGATGATTAGGGATGCAATCCCATGCTCTGGGTGTCACTAAACCTCTGGCTTCCAGAAGCTGGGTCTGGATGGATCACTTGATAAATTGCACTGTTCCTTTCATTCCCTCTGAAGCACCTGGCACTGGTCACTGTCAGAGACAGGATACTGGGCTAGAAGAATCATTGGTTTGTCACTGTATGGCCAATCTTTTGTTCTTATAAAAGATTGCATTTACACAAAATAGGATTAATCTCCTGTTTTGCAGTAATTTCTGTCCTGTTTTCTGCCTCTTAAAAGTTCACTAGAAATGTAAATGCAATTACTATAGGTACTCTGAACCTTGCAAGGCAGGTAAGACTAAGCTCTAGGTATATTATACTCTGTATACATAGTAAAACCTTCATTAGTCAAACCATGGTTATTCAAAATATACACCTAATTTGGACCACAGTTCATCCAAATTAATTTAATCCTCCTCTTTTCATTTGTAGAATTAAGGCTTTACTGTATAATTTATGCTACCTTCCACAGCAATGTGTAAAGTGAATAATATAGCAGCTGATAGGGCAAGAAATATCAACAGTTCACGAAAACTGAATTCTCTTGCCTGGGTGGAAATAAGTCTTCTGTATCACTCTTAAAAAAATAAAAATTCAGATTTGTTCCTTTAAATACACTACTAAATTTTCTGGAGGATGCAACCATGCTGGTCTATTTCAGCAAAATAAACAAGGAGTCTTGTGGCACTTTTAAAGATTAACATATTTAAATAAACATTTTAATTTTCTGATTTCTACAGAAACTGCTTTTCTGTAATTTGGAAAAGTTCGTCTTTGACCCAAAAATTCAAATTAATATTGGCCTTGGCAATAGAATGAGACAGAATATTAAATAATTCACAAAATCAAATCATGTCTTGTACTTGATATTTTGTTGATACATATAATAGCACACAAATTGACATTGGCTGTAAGTAAGTCACTATACTGTGGTTTTCCAATAACATGTAGCTAAAATTCTTTAGCTTGCTATTGTTAAAGTTTGCATAGTGACATGGCTTGTCTTTAAATATTAAATCCCTCAGCGATTATACATCTAAAAGAAACATTAAACTCTATGTCACTGTCACATTTTCAGGATAATTACACTGTGTTCCCCCTTGTGGTCCACCCCAGGAGAGCCCAGTCAGGTCCCAGAGCACCAGCTGCTACCTGTCTCTGGATAAGGACTCTTGTCCCACTCCCTTTTGACTGGAGGATGGAGTATTAAAACTGTACAGTCTCCTGCCTCACCCTGTGATAATCCCCAACTAGATAGTCTGCATATAGGCCAGCATCTCTGCTGTGTTTTCTCTCTAAGGGCCATGAACAGTGCATTGCTAGCCTTTACAAGTTACCACACAGTTCTTTAATAAATGAGCAAGCACATTTATTCTTAAAGTAAAAGCATTGCAAAGAAAACATATATAAAACACTAAACAGATTTAAATGCACAACGAAACATACCAGAAGTCTTATGGGTCCCTAGCAGGCCAAAGTCTTTCTTTCTCTACTTAGGAACTGGGGCCCTCTTTGGATAAACGGTCCTGTCTGTTTATTGGATCAGAAAGAACAGCAGGAACTTTTACAACAGGAACTTTAACGCAGATTTCACATGCAAGGCTCAATTGATGAAATTTCCTGATATAGGATTTAACCAAAGTCTTAGCAGTCTCAGTATCTCTCCATCCAATGAATATTTCCCCATTGACAACCACCTTTCATTCCCACTGGTAAACCAATGCATCTGAACCCCAGTGGGTGCTGCATGACATGGCTGCTAGTTTGGGGTATGAATGGCACAGCATGAACATTGAAAGCCATTAGAAGACTAGCTCTGCCACACCCTCCCTTTGGAGATTCAGCCACCCCATTAACTCTGTGAGGTTGGGGTGCATCTGGTCTCTGCAGCACTGCACTGGATCTCAGTGGGCAGAGTAGGCAATCCTACACAAAGTGACCTTGTTGGCCAGAGATAAACACTGCTTTTTCTCACCTCTGTCTGGGCTTCTCAGAGGTGGATTCCTTCTCCTTGGGTGTTAAGCTCCACTTGGGCTTTATCATTATCCTCTGGTCGCATTCCCTTCCTCTTAGGTTTTCAGTCAAACTGAGGACAACTAGCCACATAATGGTCTGCCAATTTCCCGGTTGTAGTTACATCTCTGAGATCTTTGGTCCATTAACCATGAATTTCAGCTGGGGTGGCCGAGTTTATAGAACTTTTCTAAACCTATTAATTCACAGGCTGCATTGACTATGAGGACTACCCAACCAGTGCCCCATTATCTTACAAAACCCCTAATTGGAGCTGGCGCATGTATGTCCCCTCTCCATAACATTCTCCTACGTACTTCAGGAGTCAGTTTACACTTTTGCAACAAAGTTTGTTTACAATAGCCTGTAATTTTTATAGTCCTCTCTGCCCATAAGTGTGAAAATGTCTAAGGCCTGTGCCCTTGATGAAAGTGTTGAGTGGCTTTTCTCTGCATAAATCAAGCAACTGGCCTTTCTTCAGCTGTTCATAGCTCATTTCCCCCATCTTTTTTCTATTCCTTTCCTGAAAAAACTATGATGCCTTTTTTCCTCTGGGCATTTTCCCCTCTCTTGTACAGTACCTGCGTTCACTACTTTTGGCATTTATAGCAATTCACATGGTCATAGATCCTACAATATATGTCACAGTCCAGGCAATTGCACCTATTTTCCCCATCCATGGGCCACCAGAGACACTCACTTTTAGGCTTCCAGGTTCCAGCAATCACCTTTCTTGGGCAGAGACCTGCATCTTACTTCCTCATGATGGAGTGGTCAGGGGAGTCTCAAAGGTTGCACAGTTCTCTGCCTTTCACTGTGATAATCCCAGCAAGCTGAACAGCCTATAAAGCCAGCCTCTTCACGTGGCTTTCTCTCCAGAGTGTATCACCGGTGTAATGACCACAGTGATAAGTTACCACCTATCTCTTCATAAGCAAGCATATTTATTCATAAGGTGTGATCATCACAGAGAAAACATATTACAAACTAAAGAACCTACAGCCATGCTAATAAACTCACCAGAGGGTTCCTCCACCCCCCAAATCTAATCTCAGGCTCTGGCAGGTGTCAGTCCCTTCAAAAGTCACAGCTGTGTTTTCCCTGTGAGTACAAGTTCCTATCTGTCTTAGATCCAGAATCAGAACCCAGGCTGGGCAGATCAGCCATTTCTTTATCCAGCTCAGACCTTTCTTTGATCACCGGTCTCTGGAAACAGGTGACCAACATCTCTTCAGAGTGTAGCTTGAAAAGGCTGAGTTTTTGCACAATGGGGATGGAGAATTTGCATTAATCACTCCCTAGGTGTTTCCCAGGAAATCCATTCTTATTTGGCACATTTTCAATATAGACCTTTGAACTCCCAAGTCTCAGACCTGTCACAAGTCACCCCCTCCCCCACGAGAGATTACTTACAATCCTGGTCCACAATAATACAGAAACCATTCATTCACTATAATAGACCTTAATGCTACCTAAAACTTAACTGAGTAAGGTCGCCCCAGGATGTGGTAGAACAGCTGTTCTATCTGTCACAGCCATTAGTGGTTCTTACTTACAGGTCTGTTTGGCAGCAACCAGCCTGCATTATTGTGAATATCACAGCAATGAGTTACAAAATTCAACTTGAACAGCTGTAAACTTGTCTGTAAATGAAGCCACCCAAGTTTCTGCAGTACTAATATTCACTTTCAGAGAAGTGAGCGGGGGGAAAGAAGATTTATATTTAATTTTCTGCTATAGACTCACAGTAAACCATAAAAGTATGCCTACATATTGAACACCTTATTGTTTTACCAAATAACTTTCTCAATTAGCATTATAAGTCACATCTGCCTGTGCTAAATCAAACCACCTTGGAGTAACTGTCCTAGGCAGTAGAGGTTTGTGCTGAAAGCCCCAATAGTGCAAACATAAATCTCTTCCAAACAAACACCATTTCATTGACAATTAGTCTGGCTGGACCAAATTCCTTGTGTGAGGTGATTTATAAATTCATCCAACTTCATTTGCTGATAGGAAGCTGAGCACTGTACCTTGGTCATTTGGTCTGATTTATATCAGCAAAGTGCACAAAAGAAAATGGAGGTTCTCTATTTTGTTCTTGTCCTTTTCTAGATGCCCACTGTATAACAGGCATCTTTTCCTTTAATTACCTTCTTCATGGCTTGAGAGTTTTGATGACTTGATTAAGCCTTGCAGAGCAGTTCCAGTCCCTACCCATCTGATTAATTAGCCCAAAGCTTATTAACTTCCTAATTCCAATCGATAAAGCACTGATGCTGAACAGTGCAAGGACAAACTAAGGATAGCTATTTTATGTCAAGACACAGAGATTCTAATATTGTTTGCTTCCTTACTGTTACTCACTTTTCCCAAGCAGCAAAGTTAAGAACAAAGGCCAAGCATATAATAAGCAGCCAAGCCCCAAATCTGTCCTTAATCACTGCCATTGGAAAGTGTAGAGCCACCAGCATGTCATCCTTCTGTTGTTTCTAGCACACAAGAGTTGCTGAGGCTGACTTTCCCCGGACGGTTTTGCCTCTGTGGGTGGAAGAGAGGAGTAAGATGCCAAGGGTTTTTCAATGTGCAGTGTTCTGAGCAACCTACTGGTGCAATGTTGATAGATTAGACCCTTCCTTCTTTTTTGAGGTGATTACCAACATTAGTGAGGGGACTGACCCAAAGTCACTTGGAGTCTTTCCATTTATCTAAAGGAGCTGTAGATTAGGCCTGTGGGATGGTATCTGCAAAGACACTCAGCACCAGCACAGCTCCACTCACATTGAAATCAACCCAAGTTTTACTACTGATTTCAATGGGACCAGAGATAGGACAATGATGATGGAGCACTTTTGAAAATCCTACTAGTGGTCCTTGCCTCTGCTACCCAGGAGTCAGTCACTATACTTGCCCTGGAGGCTAGTTTCTGCCTAAGTCTTTTTCTCATGCAAATCAGCCTTCCTCCTCCTCTTTTCTTCATTGGCTACTCCAAAATGTTCCAGCAAAGTGTTCAGCAAGCCTGAAGCGTCTGTTAGATACAGCAAAACAAACAAGGAGTCCTGTGGCAAGAGGCATCGCTGGCCTCCCAAAAAGTTCAGGGTCTGGGCCCAGCCCCCCCATGCCAGCCCTCCCATACCATCCCCACCCCCTGCCACGCTGGCCCACCCACCTGGCCCCGATCCGCCCCCCCAGGCCCAATTTGGCTCCAGTTCCCTAGATGGGGATCAAGTCCGGATCTAGCGCCTGCCGCTGGAGGCCCTGGCTCGTGCTGCTGCTGCCACCACCACTGGTGACCCTGGTCCCCAGCTGGGGCCAGATCCAGCAGCTCCAGGTTCCCAGCTGGGGCTGGGGTTGGTTCCTGCTCCAGCCAGCAGCTCAGCTCCGGATCCCCAGCCAGGGTCGGGGCCGGATCGGACTCCTGCCACTGCGGTGGCCCAGCCCTGGGTCCCTGGCCAGGGTCAGGGCCAGATCGGGCTCCTGCCACCACTGCCCAGGTCCCCGGCAGTGGTCAGGGCCAGACGTGGGGGGAGCTCAGGGCAATCGCAGGTTCTGTGAGCCTGCGCTGCCCCTGGGACTCAGGGTACGAGTTCTGAGATTGGAAGCTCGTCCCCCCTGTGCTCAGCGCCAGTGACGTCTATGCCTGTGGCACTTTTAAAGACTAAGTATGTATCACACGAGCTTTCATGGGTAAAGTCACATTTCAAGTGTCTGGTGCAGTGGGATTTTACCCACGAAAACTCGTGTGATACATAAATTTGTCAGTCTTCAGAAGTGCCACAGAAATCATTGTTTGTTTTGCTGAACTATTCTAACAAGGCTACCCCTCTGGAACCTGTTAGATCAGGGTACCCCATTTCTCAAGATCTAGCTTTCCTTTGTAAATGTCCTACCATAGCCATTATTCCATATATTTTAGTTACTAACTTTTATGAAAGATAATTTGTACAATTCATTTTATTTTCTTACATATTAAAAGAGACAGTGACAGATACAAAGGAATACAGCAGAGTCTGGGCTATATTTATAATAACTCTGCATTGTGTTGTTATAAAAATATAGCAAGGTTTTTATCATTTCATCCCATTTGGCCCAGCTTTCCTCAAATAGTAAGAGGCAGCAGTTTTTCACCATCTATGAAAGACTCGTCCTCATCCTTTCTCTGTGTGACATCTGGTTCTGCTAATGGATAGAGATGGTGAATGGTGGACTGATACTTAGTGTACGCAACACGAATCAGGGCCGTCCCTGGGGGAAGATGAATGGAGCGATTGCCCCGGGCCCCGCGGGTACGTGGGTCCCACGTTGTCCTGCTCCCAGTGGGGCAGTGCGGGGCCCGTATGTGCACCGCAGTGCCCCCAGGGCGGAGCAGGCAAGCCCAAGGGCAGAGCACGTGGGGCCCAGCCTCTGGGCCGGCCTGCCCCACACGGCCGGCTCCCTCCCCTGCAGCCGGCTCCGGCTCCACCCCTCCACACAAGCGGCCTCGGCATCCCAGCTGGGTCCAACTCCCACCAGGGCCGGGGCCAGGGCCAGATCAGGCTCCAACTCCCCCTCCCCCCCACCGCAGGCGGCAGCCTCCGCGTCCCGGCCCAGGCCGGCTCCCTGGGGGGCGGAGCGAGGCACCGCTTTGGCCAATTGGACCCGGGCCACGCTCCCCCCACGGGACCACGAATAGAAGTGTGTGCTACATGAGGCGTACCATACACAGATCAGATTTGGGAGTTGGTTTGGAAGCTAAAAAGAGACTTTGAGGTTTGCTGCTAATAATCCACCATGCTTTATTTCTCACTCTCCGAGTGAGACACACCCAGTTTCCTGAGCTGGAGAATGTGGGTAATGGATAATAATCTCCAGCAAGCATTTTTCTGTGTGAAGATGGTCTGCAGTACAAGAGTAATGGCCAGTAGGGGAATTCAAAAGACTATAACAAGATTAAGATTACGTTATTTTTATTCTCAAAGGGTTTACCACTGTAGCAGGGGATGAGCCTCACGCTGGCTAGAGCCAAAATAGCACACTAAAAGTAGCAATGTGGAGGATGTGCCTGTACCCAAGACTCAGGCTAGCCATCCAAGCTCAGACCCAGGGGTCTCGAGAGCCCAAGCCACAACATCTAAACTGCTATATTTTAGCATGCTCACTTGAGCCCTCCTACTTTGAGTCTGTCCATTTGGTTTGTTCACAGTTCCAGAGCAGACATATCAATAGTTCACAGGGCCTTCTATTATTATAGCTCTAGATGCTTCCTAGACAGATATTTTTATTAATGTCTGGCTTTCCAGACAATCAGAAGGACCAAGGATAGGTTTGCAAGTCACATCTATCTACACGAAATTAAATCACCTTGATGTAACTGTCATATCCTTCATGCTTTCTCAGTTGTTTCGTGGCAAAATACGATTCCCTTAATAATACAATGGTTGGAGGTTGTGAACAGAGGCTTTTAATGGGATTGTAGCAGGGATCAATTGCTCATCTCTTTAGTGCAATCCTATCCCTTGGTCCCCTCAGTGACCACCGTATCTGGTGGCTTTACTGAACAGTATCACTGATGGGGAAAGACATTTCTGTTTTAGGGACCATTCCATTAGTGCTGTTGTTTCTAGTAAAAAGGCTAACACTGGGGAGTATTTGGAATATAGAGATTGCAAACTGGCCTAATCTTTCCAGGGTTTTATCACAGGCATCCTGTCAAGCCACTGGTAAAGAATCAGCCATGTTTTCCAATGCTGAACAAGGCACTTCATTAAAATTAAAATATTATTATCCCTAAAGCTTCTCTGCTCTGCCACCAGGCATTTCTCTGTAAATCTCCACCCAGAATCTTGTCCAGGCCCATCCTGCCAGGTTTCCCGCTGCTACAGGTTTAAAAACAAATCTACATTCTCAAAAATCCTTATTCCCACTGAGCCATCCTCTCCAGCAACTCTCCCTTGGTTTCCTCCACAGCTCTTCTCTACCTTGTCTTTTTTCTCTTCTTCTGCATCTCTGCCACTCCTTCTCACACTGTCTCCATCTCCCCATCCCTCCTGCCTCTGTTGCACCCACCAGCCCTATTTTCTCTACATATGCCGTGGTGCCTGCGAAACCCAGCCTCATGATCATGGTAGGCAAGTGACAAGCTGTGCCTACTCTGCTTCCTCCCTTCCTCTTCCTGATTGCTTTCCTCCTACCTTTAACAAAAAACAACCAAAACAATTTATGTAACTCACAAAGCTGGATCGATTCTTCACCCGACTCATTTGCTCTATGCCGCATCTCTACCTGTTTCTTTTCATCTGTGTGTGTGTCTTTAGATCGCATATATCTTGCGGGGCAGATATTGTCTCCAGTTTGTGTTTGTACATTGCTCAAGACCATGGGACCTTATGCCTTTGGGCACTATCATAATATAAAATATTTACTGCCATTAATAATAATAAACAGGAGTGTCGTCAATGACGTTCCAGCAGAGTAGTACATTTGGCCAATTATTATTTAAAATGCTTTAGTTCTTTTATCAGAAACTTGTTAACTGTATTTGGTTCAATGGTGTGGTACTTAAATAGCTTCCATTGAAATCCTTTACATTCTACAGACTACAATGAGATGCTGAAAGACTCCCACATGAACCTCTAGCATTAAAAAAAAAAACAACCAGATTAAATTAGGCTGATTATTTACCTATCAAAGCATTTATACCTTAAAAGGAATACATACATAGAACTCCACACGTGCTTCGTAATAGCTTGTGCACACTCAGATATTTTAATTCTTAGATGCACCTAGAGAAAGAAAACTGAAGATTAAATGTCAGCTGTTTACATGTCAGAGCAAGAAAGACATTGTCTACAAATGTCAACATTTAGTAAACTGCAAAATATAATAATATGAACAGCAAGTGATATTTCCTTACTTGCTTTCTGGGTGGCAGTTTTGATCTTTCATCTTGTTTTTTTTTATTTTATTTTGTTTTGCTTTGCTTTGCTTTTTCCTTTTATTACTTCATTTTTCCCTTTGTTCATTTAACAAAGTATTCTTCAAGTATTCAAAATGTCATTTAAAAAAAATCCATAGCACTGAGAAGTGAAGATCTATGAAAATAAATACATCAAGATAGCTAAGTCTGGTTTACATGACACCACCCCAAAAAGAAATTAGCCAATTTCATGTTATGATCCATCGCACTTAGCATGTATTTTAACAAATGGATTTCAGTATCCAGAGACTAGTACAACTCTCTTACCCCTGATCCCCTGAGATGAATCGGCTGTAGCATTAATTCTGGGACATTAATGGAAGCTTCCTAACCAGGCTGAGTTTACTAAAACAATGACAACTCAAGGTCACACTTCTTAAAATACGGTGTGCTCAATAGAATCACCGAAAACAGCATATGTACAGCACAGAGACATACTTGTAGATGTCAATCATGTATGTTGTTACTTTTTGAAATCTGAAATGTAATGGGGGCATTTATGCTAAAAGGCATTAAAAAAATCAAGAAATCAATTTCTAGTAAGCAGCCTTCAGTATGGGAAGAGAAAATCTTTTTTTTTTTCCTTTTCTCTCTCTGATGAAAAGTAGCCAAGGACATCTATAGTCTTAAACTTTACGACAGAGACAAAATCTAAAGTGAATAAGGCCAACTGAAGGCTCCAGCTGAATTCCCTAGATTGCCATTCAAAGGCTACACTTTCATTCTATTGGGATTTCCTTTACCAGGCAGAAATAATTGATCAAATGATCCTCTGAAGAAGAATTTCCAGAAGAAATCTGTACAGCAGAAACAATGAGAGTCCTGTGACAACTCAAAGACTAACAGGTTTCTTCAGGCATAAACTTTCGTGGGCTCCACCTAATGAAGCGGGTTGGAGCCCACGAGAGCTTACACCCAAAGTTTTTGTTAGTCTTTAAGGTGCCATAGGACTCTCATTTTTTCTGAAGAAGAAAGTATTCACCCAGGTTGAACAAGGAGGGAAAGAAGTGATTGGTTTCTGCATTTGGGAGCAATGGAGCAATGCAACTGATCATGAAAAGCAAGGTACATGGTTTTGTTAGCATGAAGGCTCTGATCCTGCTATTCGTGGTGAGCCCATGGGAAGTCAGTGGGGCTCTATGAAGGCCCAAAGGATATGCAGGATCTGGCTCTAAATATGTATATTTGTGGATAGGGATTGGAAGAAATCAGTATTGTGAAATCCTCTGGGAAATAAATTAGATAATCTGGTATTTGTATAAGAGCTACAACACTTAAAATGGATTTGTTTCAAAAATATGGATAGGTAGGCAGATGTCCACATAACAAAACCCACCCAGATGGGATCCTTGGTTATGGAGAAGCCAAAATCTGAATGATTATGGAGGCTCAATGCCCTCTCCTTCCTGAATATGGTACTTCTAAGTCAGAGTGCAGCTACATTGCTTGAGGCAGTGTAGAAAAGACTGCACTTCCCCAAACAATGCAGTACATATGTATGAGCCAAAACCTTCTCACCTTGCTCACATGAATAATTATAGGAGAAGAAATGGTCAATCAAAGGTGATCAGGGCTGGTAGGATTGGTCAAAAAGCAGTTCGGTCTTTACTAAAATACACAGCTAATTTTAATCTCCGGGATTTCATCAGTTTTCGAAAGCAACATATTCACACAAAACCAGCCCTTTAACTAACTGATCGCATAATGGTGTCAGACACACCACTCTCGTAAAGATCAGTCATGGTGTTTTATTAGCATCCCTATATTTTCATGCTTTTCTACTTGATACAAGCAGTATAGGGAACGCAGCAGTTAGTACATGTTCCTCAGGAAACAAGAGCTATCACAGGTCATGAATAAGAACATAACATAAGAATGACCATATTCGGTCAGACCAATCTAGTCCAATATCCTATCTTCCAACTGTGGCCAATTCCCACTGCTTCAGAGCAGAGGTGGCTTTAGGGGTAGACGGAGCAGGTGCACGCCATGGGCTCCAAGCAGTAAGGGGCCCTGTAGCCTGTTTTGCCTACCCCAAAAGCCATGTCTGCCTCGGTTGGCAGCAGAAGAAGGAGTTGGCCCCTGGGGCCAGGGCGGGGAGCTGGGGCCGGTGGCAGGAGGATGGCAGGGGCTGGTGCGAAGGAACCAGACTGCAGAGGGGGCAACTGGGGCCGTGGGGCTGGGGGGGAGCAGCATTGGGTATCTAGGCCCACTGAGGGCCCCACAGGCTATAAGAGGCCCCCATGGGCTTATAAGGAGCCCCGTAATGGGCCTTCACCTATGGCCTCCAATAGGCAAAGGCCGCCTCTGCTTCAGAGGAAACTAATCAAACAATGATTCATCCCATCAGCCATTCCTAGCCTCTGGGAAACAGCAATCCCTGCCTATCCTGGTTAATAGCCATTGATGAACCTATCCTCCATGAACTTTATCCTCTGACAAGGAGTTCCTCAGATTGACGGTGTTTTGTGTGAAGAAATAGTTCCTTTTGCTCATTTTAATCCTGCTGTCTATTAATTTCATTCGGTGACCCCTAGTTTTTGTGTTATGAGGAGTGAAATAACACTTCCTTATTCCGTATTACTTTCTCCAGACCAGCGATTATTTTATAGACCTGAATTATATCCCCACTTTGTTAGCTCTTTTTCAAGCTGAAAAGCCCCAGTCGTATTAATCTTTCCTCACATAGAAGCTTTTCCATACCCCTGATCATTTTAATTGTCCTTCTCCATACCTTTTTAAGTCCCAGTATCTGGGGTGACCAAATCTGCATTGCAGTATTAAGGATGCTGGTGTACCTATTGATTTAGAGAGAGGCAATATAATATTTGCTGTCTTATTAACGATCCCTTTCCTTAATGATTCCAAACATTTTGTTCATTTTTTTTTACTTCCACTGCATATTGAGTGGATGTCTTCAAACAACTAGCCACGATGTTTAAAGATAAACGCTACCCTCCCCCCATTTTTTTTTTTTTTTAAGAACCGACAAATTAAAAAGAGCAAACCCTAAACAATTTAATTTAGGTAAAGCACAGCAAGCTTATGATGGTACTTAATCAAGTGGAATGGAGCTACATCTTTCTTTTGAGGAATAGACTTTTCAGTTATGGACTTTCCATTATATGTGCTAATTTTAATCTTGGAGGTTTTAAACATCCACCACGTTCTGCCAATTCTTTCGTGATTTAAAATAAAAAAAGATTTCACCTGGATTCATTTCCAGTTTTCTTGCTGGCAGAACTGAAGTCTAGTCTCTGAGGGGCAGAAAGCTTATACAAAGGGAGACAACAGAGTCCTGTGGCACTTTTAAAGACTAACAGATTTATTTATCGCATGTGCTTTCGTGGGATACAAAGGGAGTTACATCAGTACAAGGAACAGCAGCTCCACTGAGGAGCCTGTCAGCAGCCAGCACATCCAGTGACGTGAGTAGAGCTGGATAGGTAAGACCAAGGTGCAACATGTGCTAGAGCCACAGCTACAATGCAAACACGTCCTTACCTGGCAAAACGCTTTTTAGGAAGATTAAAATTGCATGAGTGTTTCACATGTGCACACATTAAGAGAGCAGGATTGTACGTGCCAAACCTGCCTTTGAAAAATCAAAAAGTGCTGAATAGAAAGCATCTACAGGAGGATGCTGTCCCAGCTGGAAAAGGTACTATCTCATTGCTTTACTGGGACATGTATCAGATGGAATGTCTCTGGACCTGATCTTGCTGCTATTAAAATCAATGGGTCATTGAGTTGGTAAGAGCAAGGTGTAGCCCTGTATTACATAGCCAGAGTCCAGCCCATCACGACATGTACCATTGAGGCACATGGGGTCCTCAGTGTCTATCTGGGTGCAGCACTCTGTGCATATGCGTGAAAGGAAAATAAAATAAAGGTCACTAGGCAGGCCTGGAGCAAAAGTTTTGGTCTGTATTATTGATATGAACAGGGGAGCAAGCACTGAGTTCTTTTCAGTATAAAACCCAATATGTCCACTAGCAATGCTATGTGACACAGATTATGAGCCTATTCCCGCTCACATGGAAGTCCGAGTAACAAAAATAAAGAAATGGGGTCCCAGAATGAAATTCTGTACCTGACACAGGCTAAGATATCAAACCCCACAAAGTTCCCATGTTTTATCTCTCAGGTTGGGTTTAAGCCCATCTCCCACCAAAGGCTATGTCTACACTGGCAAGTTAGTTCGAATTAAGGAAGCTTAATTCGAACTAATTTAAGCCATGGCTACAGTAGGCTTTCATTAGTTCAAATTAAGGGCTTCCTTAATTCAAACTAATACATTCGAATAGGCTATTTGAACTAAGGGTTAATTCGAACTATGTAGTTCGAATTAACCAATGTGGCCATGTTAGTTCGAACTACTTGCTTAGTTCCAACTAACCGGCCCATTGAACTCAATGCAATTCGCTAATTCAAACTAAGCAAGTGCCATGAATGGCACTTGCTTAGTTCGAACTAAATTTTGCTAGTTTGAATTAAGTTAATTCGAACTAAATAAAATTAGTTTGAATTAGTTAGTTCGAATTAACTAATTTGAACTAACTTTAGTAAGTGTAGACATAGCCTTTGAGGAAATTGGGAGCAGAGATTGTGGCTTCAGCACTGAATTGTTTACTTATTCCACCTTGATTAAATACAATTACTCTACTTCAGAATAAGGTGACATTGCTAGTCTCTCAGTTGCCTCCTTTTTCTCATCTAATGCAGAGAGGAACAGAGTAGCATGGCATCAAACAGAAACTCAAAAGCCCTACATTTTTTATTCCTGGCCTTGTCATTGTTTGTGGGAAAATCATTTAACTGAAGTTATCTCATAACAGGATATCAAAATATACCTGTTTATATTGCCCCAGTACCCTGTTAGACATCTGGTGGTGCAGAATTGCCATAATACCATATAAATAACCTGGAGAGGACTCTTCCTGAGCAGAAGAAATCTTCAATTTAAGGTCACCACACCACCCTCCTCCAGCCACTATCCTGTGGGGTACAGCCAGAATACCTCTGAATCTATCTGAGCCTAGCCACAGGAAACGCCCCTGGAGGCAGTTGGAAGCTAACATGAAATAGAGCAGGCCGGCTTCTACTAATATGTCCTGTACCAGGGACTAGACCTGGTCCTGACACTGCATGCCTGGGAGCCACAACTGTGGCTTGTGCACTGCCCAGCCAGTCTAGAGAGTCAGGGCTACTATGTTTTAAGGAAATAATTGTACTGATGCCAACAGAGGTCTTTTAAAATACTTTACATGTCCATTCTTTGACCAGAATGGAGCAGGTCAAGGAGGCTTGACCCTCACAAGGAGTTAAACTCCTGAGGGTGGAGATAAGCTCACAGCAGGAAGGGAGGAAAGTGGAGAACCTGGGCCAAGCTGCTTTCACACAACCCATCATGAGCTTTAGGCTAAGGAGCAGGCCATTATCACAGTCATTGTCATGATTATCTTTAAATCTACTGCCTCTCATTCCAGGCATCTATCTATCAGGAAAAGACCCAAGGCCTTAATGGTGCAGGCAATAAGCCCTGAGAAGGAGTGGAGGAAACTAGCCTATAGATAAATTAATCTTCCTTCTGGCTACATTCCTATCAGCTTTGTTAATTCTGAGTGACATTTATTGATAAGCCAGATTTTACCACCCTACCCTTTCCCATCAATCAAGTAGACAATTCTTCTCCCAGTCCAGAGTTTTTCTATCACTCCTTCTCTGGCAATACTTTGCCATACACAAGCTCTCATAGGGCTCCAAGGGAGGTTTATTTTATTTGCCTTCTGTTCCTGTATGAAGACTACCCCTACAAACCCAGATCCATTCATACTGATTACTAGAGCAATATATCCGTTCAGCCCCTCTCAAACACCAGCGCAGAAAGTCAGCATTTTCTGATTTTAACAGATATTTTACTGATGTTTGGGGTTGTTGTCTAATTTTCTTCCATGAAAGCTCAGGCAATAAAAAAAATTGTTAGTCTTTATAAGTGCCACAAGATTCCTTATTTGTTTTGCTGAACTAGACCAACACGGCTATCCCTTTGGAACTTATCCAATAACAATTTACCTTCTAGAAATGTTAACAATAAGAGTATACTGCAAGAGTGACAAGATATCTAGACAACAGAAACAGCAGTCCATTCTAATCAACACTCCCAGTTGCAAAATGTATGCTACAGACCTGAAAACTGTGGCAGAAAAATGCACTAATTTTATTTATACTGAATCCAGGTTAACAAAGAAAAAACAGTTTCTCGCTCATGTTAGCTATTCATAATTCCTTCTCTGCAGAAAATTGTATTTCTCAAGATCCTCTTTAAAAACCACTTGTGCTGTTCTATGTTTGTTTGTTTTTAAAGGCAGTAATTCCTCTAATGGCTTTCATTCATACATAGATAGCCAATGTAGTATTGCCAACCCAGAATGTTCAAAAATCATAAGTCAGACTCACCAAAAATGCTTGAAAGTATGTACACATAAGGAGTTAGGTAATCTTTTAATTTAGAAAGACAACAGAGTCTTGTGGCACTTTTAAAGACTAACAGATTTATTAATCGCATGAGCTTTTGTGGGAGAAAATCCCACTTCGTAGCTTTTTCCACAGCCAGAAGGTCTAGAAACTTACTTTTTATTTAAGAATGAAGGCTGAATTAATCACATACACGCTTGACTCCAGGAGCTGGAAAAAATAATTATCATGAGCCTCATGACAAAGTCATCAGAGCTGGCAACACTGCTAATGTAATCTATTTTCTGGGTTTATGGGAAATACAAAAAGAGAAATCAGTTTTAAACTAATGATTTGGTTAAAAAAAACATGCTAAATTATCTAGGGACCCTGAGGAAAATATGATTAATAGATTGATACACAGTGAATGGAATCAGTTTGCAATCTGCAAGAATTCCATCATCGGTGTGGAAAACATGCAGTCTATGAACTATATGCAACATCAAGTAAGATAGGGCCAACTCACGAAGTAAATTGTGAACAGCACTGCCCTGCAGGTGTCACGTATTATTAAAATGCATGTTTAACACTTTGTCCTTAATAGAGCCAACACAAATTTTTCAAATTTCAAAATTTTCCCAAATGGGGGGAAAAATTGAAAATATTTTGACCATTGTTTCCCATTTTCCAGCCAACTCCATGTGTTAATTTAGCCATGTATTTTCATTGCTAAGTAGGTTCTACACACTTGCAATGGTAGCAAAAAGAAACTGGAAGATGCGATAGAAGGAAAGGATTTGGCTTCCCAGGTAAAGTACATACCACGGTAAGGTTGGCTCATTTCACAGCTCTACAGAGTAAGGCAAAAGGTGGGAGGGAGGAAGATGGCAGTCTCACAGTTAACATTGTTACAATAGCAGGTTAAGAGCTTTTTTTAAAGGCCTCTGGGAATTGATATGTATATAGGCACCATACAGTGCTTATAGATCCTGCCGAATTGCTAGCCAGGGAAGAGACCTGACTGAATGCAAGTGAAGGGGAATAGCTATTCCACCAGATCTCTTTTCAGATTTTACATATATACAGTTTAAAGAGCATCAGGGGATGTTTGTCTGTCCTTGTTAATGGTTGTTTTGTGCTGCCAATTGCGCTTTAACTCTTTCAGGGAAGCCAAACAGTGTTATAGCTGAATGGTCTTGAAATTGCACTACCACTGAAATACCCGCAGATTAAAGTGCTGATTAGTTTTTAATGACTGTAAACACTCACTTTTGACCTGCAGTTTTATAACAACTGATTCCTCCCGCCGCCCCCTTCCAGAAATCTCTGAAAATAAGTCTTTGAAAGACATGGAGCAGTCAATGTTACTATGGTAAAATTATGCAGATCTCATTAATGTTACTTGATTATGATTATGCAGATATCATGAATGAGGCTTCAGTATGAGAAGACAGTTATTCTGTCCACAAGATGGGATGCCAGGGAAGTTTCTTCAGAGACCTTTGCTTTCACTCAAATAGGCACTCTCCTATATTCAGAACAGGACAAAGATCAAGAAAGGTACAATGTAGTTTATGCCAATTCAGAACGGAGGTTGGACGGAAAGAGACAATAACTGGTGATGAGCTGTACTCCACTGGGATCTAGAGGGAACATAATCGTAATCAGCAGCCCCAGTAGAAGCACGCCAACCATCTGCCATTGTTGTAAAGTCATCTCTTCAGCATCCTTTCAAGTTGGGTTTACAAATAAACTGAAGCCACTGAATACCTGGTTTTAAAGCCCCAGCATCCCTTGAAAAGAAACCATGATGTTGGCGATCTCTATTACACTCATTAACTTTTACAGCGTTAAAGCCATCAAGGACAGAAATAACATCTGGTATGACTGTAATTATTAGTTCGGGTATCTGTTTTCTGCAATAGTCAGTCAATATAGCCTGGTTTTCCACAGGACGACTCTCTCAGTCTTCCTTGAGAGAGATATATTTCCAAAAAATATATGTACTGGTTAGATCACAAGAGGTAAATCATACCTTCATTTATACTCTGGTAGGAGTGGCAAGTGTATATGGAAAACACCAATTTAATGTAACACATAGAAAGTGATTATTAATACAGCCCATAGTACATTGTGAATTAAAATAGAAGCAAATAGGAGGGTCTGACTTTGAATTATTTCACTTTGATTTTAACACTCTGGGTATAACTTTGGGGCTGTCTTTATATTAGTATCTAGTGTAATTGTAGTATTATACAGCTGACTTGATTTTCATTTTTATTTTTTTGTAGAAAAATTGTATTACAGAGCTACAAATCTAACATTGCCTGTCCTAAATGCAACTTGTTTTGCTACTACTTCAGAAATGGACATTTTCAACCTCTACTAAATGAACAAAATTATCTTGCTTCCAAGAGATTGGCCCAAAAGTCACAGATTCAAAAGAGAGGAAACATGTAAAGATTAAAAGATCTTTATAACACTTTTTATTTTCTTTTTGTTCTTTTAAAGAGAAATGAGGGCGTAATCCAGTCACCCAACAGACACAATTTAACTAAAGTCCCATTGACCAAATGCACAGATGGTTGAGGCGATTTAAAACATTTTAAGTTATATTAGTTATCCCTACATGCTAAATCTGCTTCAAAAATTAAACAATGCTTCCTTGTCCATCAGAGAATTTTTTCCCTTAACCCTTTTAAAGAACCTTTTTATCAATAATTACATTCCAGCCAAAACTGCCCCCCCCCCTTAGCTGAATCAATCACAGCTTTAAAAGCGGGGGGGGGGGGGGTATCAGTAAAGGCCCACTGCTTGCTCAAAAAAAAAGGACCAACTAGAGCTCTTGAATAAATATCCATTTTGAATTACTTGCTTGAGCCAGCACCCAAGAACACAATCCAATACATAAAAGAATCAAAATAAAGTAACCACATATGTGAAATACTTAGGAATAAGGATCTGAATGGGGTTAGACAGGTAGAAATACAAAAGGCAGTTAAAAATCTGAAGTCCAGGCAGAATCTTTCTATCCTGAATATAAGCTCAGAATCTAGCTTTCTGAGGATAACATTTAGCCATCTTTTTGCTTCTGTGTTACTCTGTTTCACTTTGGGAAAAAAAAAACAGTAAACTTTATTCAATGCCTCAGTCTCTGATATTCCCCCAAGCCTTCCAAAGGAGGCTACTGAGCTCACCCTAGTTGGCACCTGCACTTTGCAAGGTCTCATCCCTTCTTCTGTTATAAGAAAACCAGAGGCGGCTTTTGGGGATAGGCGAAGCAGGCGGACGCATAGGGCCCCAAGCGGTAAGGGGCCCCGTTGCCTGTCCCAAAAGCTGCATCTGCCTTGGTCAGCAGCAGGAGGAGGAGCTGGGCTCAAGGGGTCAGGGCCATGGAGTGGGGATCTGGAGCAGGAGGGAGGGCAGGTGGAGATGGGGGCCTGGGGGTGGGGGGAGTGGGGCCACAGAGGGGGGGCCCCGTGGGCCTATGGGGTGTCCCACAATGGGCCTTCGCCTAGGGCCCCCAATAGCCAAAGGCCACCTCTGGAGAAAACCAAAGTGGGTGAGGTAATATCTTTTACTGGAGCAATAAGAGACACAAGTTCAGTGTAGCTTGAAAGCTTGTCTTGCTCAACAACAATGGTCCAATAAGTTATATCACCCAACATGTGTCGCCATTATTCTGGGACCAACACAGCCATAGCCTTGCACAAAGAAAACCAAACAGGGAGAATCTCTTCCATTTCCTTGGATGTGAAACCCACTCAACAAACTTCACCTTTTTTTTCTGAGTTAAGACAACTGAATGAATGACAGGTGCACATTTCAGCTCAGTAGGGAAGTCAGTCAATGAGTAAAAAGTCAACTGTGTATGTCACCCTTCCAGGAAATTTCCCCTTTCAGGCATGAATTCTGCCATGTGGTTTTTTTCAGCCCTAATTTTCACTGTGGGCATTTTCCCTTGTGTGTTCTTCAGACAGGTAACTAAGATGCAGTTCTGTGTTTTTTAAAACTGACTTGGAAAGGCAAGAGGCTAATGCTTAAAAGCAGAGGATGGGACAAAGGGAAAAATCTAGCCCAAACTAATAAACATCATAATCTTTACACACATTTTCATAGTAGGACTGGAAAAACTCCCATTGACTACAATGGGTGTTGGATCAGGCTCATCATGCTCTATGAATCAAAAGCACCCAGTGCTGGTCGGACTGCTTAAATTACTTCAGAAGGGACAGAGTTGGGCTAACACACATCACTTGACTGTATTTTTAGTGTGGATGCATAACAGCAAAGGATGCAAACCCTTCAAGGCAGAAATTGTCTTTTTTATGTGTGTTTGTGGAGTCCCCAGCTCAATGGAGAACTAATCATGACTAGGTTCTTCAGGTGCAACTACAATATAAATATTTACCACAGCAGCTAATGTTGTTACCTCATGTGACATTTCTAAACTATAAGTACATACTGATAGATGTGGTTGCTGAAATCAGCCGTAAAGATAACTGGTGAGTTCTAAAAGATGAATGGATGTTTTGCTTATTTCCTTGGTGGCTCATGGCCCTGGGGGGGAAAAAATAAGCTTTTCATTAAAGAATCATTTGAAAATGTTGTTGAAACTGATACTGCAGAACTAAGTCTACTTTGGTGCTGCCGTCCCATTTTATAATGGCCTTTGCATTAGGCAGTTGGAGGAGGAGGACACTGATGTCCATTTACTTTAGTGAAGATTGTTATTGAATGAAACCTTTAATGGGGCGTTTATGAGCCCACTCAGCTAAGAGCTCAGCGCTTGTCTTAGAATAGTCTTTCTCTCCACCTTGACAGCTATTAGAGAATCAATACAGGTAATATGTCAGATAGTGGTCAGCACTCCTGTAAACAGTAAGGTGGGGCTGAAATGGAAACTGACAGGTAGCCACTTAGAGAGAGTCTGTGGGTCAAACACGCTGAAAAGTGAAGCTTCTCCAGGGAGTGTCATCATGGTACTCCAGTCAGCACTGGGATCAGATTGGAGGAGATAAGGCAAGGCACAACATCCAGACGCCTTTAAAACCACACAGAGTACAGTGCTTACCAACTTGCCGTAAGGAATACTGTCTTATATCCACACCAGGACAATGTTTGCAGCCCCATACAGCAAATCACGGAGATGTATTGGGTCAATATCATCCTGATGCAACTCCATTGACTTCACTGAGGGTAAACCAAGGATGACTTCATCCCATTCCCTCTCTTGAGGGTTGCTCAATAAGAGATCATATCTTTGACTTGGATCTTTTCTTTGACTAGCATCTGAGGTAATTTACTGTTTTGCTTAATGGGTTTAATTTTTACAGTCCCTAGTTCTAGACTCTAGCTTCAAAGGAGATCCAGGTAAATACAGCAGTGACAAAAAAATCCAGTAGCTGGGTATAAACAGTAGTATTCACCACTACTGTAAGGCTAAGTAAATTTTATTTTCTTGATCAATTGATATGTGTTTTTCTAGCTCCAGGGTTTCTGCTGTCTAGTTGGCAAACCTCTGAAGTCTGTTCCAGGCTACAGAGAATGGCTTTCCCTCCTTGTCCCCTGTCAGTTATGTTAATATATTTTTTGTCTCTGTAGCATCTTCCATCCAGAATCTCAAAGGCTTCGTGTGCATTAATGAACGAGGTCCTCCTACTGCCCTGTGTTCGGCAAACAGGATCATCATGAATATTTAATATTACAGCTGTAGCCCCATCGTTGCCAAATTAAGTGCTTAACAAACTTGTAGACACAGGCTCTATCTTAAGGCTTTCAGGTGCTTGGCCCTGCCTAGAGTTTGTTTCATGTATGTAGGCACGCTGTTTCAACTCCAGCATTGTAGATGGGTTGATCTGGTGCAAGACGGGCCTAACCACAGTGATTTACTCAGGTAAATTACTGAGAGAAAGAGGGATAAGTCTTGGGAATGCAAGCCCTGTTTTCCATGGCGTCAGGCTGGCTACATTCAGGGTTCTCACCAGTATGATTAAATGGATGTAGCTATACTAGTGCAAAGGAAATTGGTATAGACAGGGCCTATGTATTATTGCCCCATATTACTGAGAAAAAGAAAGGGTAGAGCCAAGACATTCATGTGATTCTGCCTACATCAAATTGTGGGTGCCCAACCTGACCCACCTCAACGGGACCCACTTTTTAGAAAGCAGTGAGCACCAACCCTTTGAAGATCAGGCCCCTTTAGTATGGCTTATATTGGATACCCAAATATAGAGGCACCCAAAATCCTTAGTCATTTGTTACAGTTTTGGCCTAAGTGGCTTACTTATGGTCACACAGCTGGCCAATGACGGAGTCAACTTTTCCTGACTTCCAGTCCTCGGTTTTCACCATTACACCATGTGCTAATGGGGGGGTCCACAGTGGAATGTCCCCCATGAGCAGGAAGGGGTTGGAGGCTCAACAGCTCTTCTTCACCAATCCTTTGTTTTTAACACTGGCTTGAAGGTGGGAGAAAGGGGGGCATGCAGAAGGAGGGAAGAGATAACAGAGCAGGGAGAGAGGACTAAGTGTATTTGAAGGCCCTTGCCAGTTGGGCTAACTCAGAGGAAAGTTGGCTGTTGCCTCCCTGAAGCCTTATAGCTAATGTAATCCACATTACTATATTGCACTGATCACTGTGGGAGCAGAATGCAATGGTATCAGGTGTGGCAATAACACCATGGGTGCCCATTTGTTCTGAAAGCAATGATCAGGGTTTGAATCAGGCACCAGTATAGTACCTTGAACATTTCCCACTGAATCCATATCCTGATTTCTCTTCCTTGTAGGGGGTTTCCACCTGAACACGTGCCAGCATCTTACCTATCTCGTCTCTTTACCTTTCCATGGTCACTTATGAGAGAATTGGGAAGATTCTAAAGAATTTTTGTTTTGTTTTGTTACCTGGATGACAGCTGAATGGAGGATTTGGATGGTTTTATCAAGTCTCCATGGAAATGTAAATTTAGACTGTCAGCCCTGAGGCTGCTCTACCAGCAGAGCAATAGGAAAACAGTTTATGTCCTACACATTCTGTCTCCTGCCTCCTCTTTGCTACCTATTTGCTGCTGGGCATGATGGGTGAGGTTTTTTATGAGTGCGTATATGAGCAAGACTTTGTGATAGTTAGCAAGTTTGTATGAGAGAAAGTTTCAGAGTGCTTGGAGGGATAAACGGGAGACATCAGGGATTGCAAAGAAACTTCTGTTTCAGGTGGAGAGAATATCCCACTCTTGGGTCGATATCCCTTGTTCAATTAACAGTTTTGGCTTAATATTTGTTTGTTGAATTATCTGTAACTCACTAAGCTGCTTTTTTCCTTTCCATGGTATTTAACTGCCTGCCTACATCTTTAACTCATTCCCCCACTAAATACAATGGGACAGAACTTTGAAGAAGGAAAAAGCATTGGAACATTTGGTAAAATGCTGGACACAGCCAAAGGGCAGCAGATGTCCCATGATGGCTTTTGTTTTGTTGCACTTATCAGGCAGCGCTTTAGGATCATCTTATTGTTGAAGGCTCTCTATTGTCATTCACATTGTGCCTTTTCAGGGGTTATACACACCCCTTCCCCTGAAACCCAAGGAAATGGCTCAGATTGCCATCACCCTCTGGTTTCTATTTAGATCACCTCCCATTTAACATTTAAAATACCTTTATACAGATAATGCAAAGCACTTAAATCAATTAGTTTCTCAAAGGTTAGATTTATCATGATGACTTGACTTAGTGCTCCCATTGGCAGGTATATCACTTCTCATACATGGCAAAAATGCAGAATACCACAAGCTGTGTGAGATAATGGTCATTTTGCTAAAAGCATGCTACAGTTCTTGGGCCAAATCCTGGCCCAGTGAACACCATGGCAAACCTCCTCTAGGATCTATATGGATATGCAATGTACAATATTGGAGAAGCCTGGTAATTAATCAGAGATTTCTTCTAATTTTTATTAAGGCTGATGGAGAGAAGTGCTGTGTTTTATGTATTAAATCAGATATGTCTAGCAGGAGGGCTCTACCAGCTGGGGTAATCCCAGGAAAAAGCATCCTGAGACTTCCCATTCACTTTGTCATGAATATTCTTCCTTAAATTGGCCAAACAGCACTAGTCCTTTCACATCAGCGCTTCGCTGTGTTTACAGTAATCCTTCGGAGAATATGCCAGATGAAAAAGTTCTCCTCCCCCATATGTGGACATGAAATCTCATTCCCAGCTGAGCTGGCTGAGGCTATTCATTCAGGCCTCTGAAGGGGCAAACACTCTTCTACAATTTTAATCCTCCTGAAGGAAATATTAGCACACTGGCCACAAAACAGGACACACAGAATACAGGAAGTAAACGGAATATTCTCTGATATAAACCTAATCTTTCTCCTGCCTGATGCTGCAGAGACCCCAAAACACATGCAATATGCTTACTTTGACAATCTGTACTTCCCCTGGTGAAGACTTGAGAACTGACAGCTCTTTTACCCTTGGACTCATGGAGAACTCAAACTGCCTTCACCGTTGCAGTCTACGGAAAAGCCACGTGACTATTTCCTTTCTCCACTGTTATGTGGTGTGCTGGTTGATGGCCACCTGCCATCCCAGAGACAGCAGTGTTTCAGGTGGCGTGGGACAGGAATTGCATGCAGAATTGGGATTCTACACACTTGTGTATATTCAGAACATGTAAAGGTGTGTGTGGTGTGGCAACAGGCTTATATTCTAGCGCCCATTCCTGTACGGTGCTTAGCAACCTCACCTCCCATTGAAATTGGCTGCTATCTAACCAGCCCTTAATCCTCAGCAGACACCAGTTGCTCCAGCACTGCATGCAGGGATGTGCGATTTACACCCAAGATGCATTTACCTGCGTTTGCCAAGACGGTCAATTGCTTCATTTTAGATTTCTACATATGTAAATACATATGTTGCCAACAGAATAGAAAAACTCTGCCCTCTCCTGAATTCCCGAATGAAATAATTTATTTCATTTGAGTGCTTTCTGCATTAATTTCATGGTAGCATTCTTAATTAACATACAATCACAGATTTACAGGCTCAAACTGTCATAAAACAAACAGATTTACAGTCAGAATCACATGTGAAACCCCTCGCATTTCCCTTTACTGTTGGTAAAACTGCACTCTAACAGAGTATCAAGACCACTGCTTGTGTTTTTGTATGTAGTGTAACTTTCTACCAGTGGAAAGCATACACAATTATTGGCCTACAAAGAGGCATTGCAGTTCAATAAATAATCCTCATATGTGGGCAATGACGAGCGTTACCCTACCCATTTCACAATGGTGCTAATTCTTAGTAAGTCAGACACACGTGGTTCATTGTTGAGGTAGCTGATGATTTCATGGGATCCTGAGTTACAGAAGGGTCTGAAACAAAAAGCTCTTCACACACCATACTCCCATTTTTGTGAGTTCTTAACAAAGTGAAATTCACCTCTATGTGGAGGGCCAATAAGTTAAGCCCCCTAACTATACTTCAGCATGACTTGAGAAATGCATAAGCACTGTGCTGGCTGTCTCCATGGAAGGGAAATTCATCAGAAGCTCATCAGGGCCCTAATATGTCCTTTCTATGCTAAAAGAATCTTTGATACCAAAAGATGTCCAAAAAATTCCAGAACAAACAAAACCTTCATCTACTGTCTCTCTACACGTATATACAATATTTATTGACTAGATGACCTACACGTTTAGCTAATGCTGAACCTAAATATTTACAATTAAATCATTTTATAAATATTCCTTCCAAGTTTTTTAACCATGAAAACCATAAGTGTGCAATAAATAGAAAAATTAGTGCAAATCAATGCGTACATATTACTTAGCTACTGTAACAAAACATGCAAGCAACATTTTTCTAGCTGTGTGATGTATTTAAAGGGACTCTATCAAGGTTTATAGGTATAAACTGTGATTCACCTTTCTCCATTTTGTGTGTGCAAACTCCATGCAAATCCTTACTGGCCTGGGAAGAGGCTTTTAAATAAACGTTTCAATTCTGTTTGTTTTTCTTTAAAAGAAAAAGAAAGACTCTCAGCTTTGCAGTAACAGCTAGTTTGTGGTTGAAATTCATGCTGGTGAAGATGGCTCCCACATGGCTGCTGCACCAGTTAGATCCCCCTGCCCCACACATACCCCAATTCCTGTCAGCAGGATGTAACTTGTGGATTCACCTTTTGCAGAGTCTCTATGCCAGACTGGGTTTCAGCCTGTGTGTTTAAAGGAGACAAATAATTCTGTTATGACTTTGGATTTCACATTATACAGTTGTATAATCTGCTTTTGAACACTCCAAAGTTTGGGATCTTTTTGATCCAAGGTAATTGGTTCAGTCTAACAAAACAAGTCACTGGTAATATTCAGATCAGGATCCAGGTTCAGATTTGTAGCATCCCTAAAAAGGAATAGGGAAGCAGATCTGGGGTTTTAGTTTGCGTCTTTCTCTGGCTTTAAGAGAGATGAAAAAGAATCAAGTCTTCAGGTCCTGGCTCAAGATATGGAACTCCCATTGACTCCATCGGGAATTTTGCATGCACAGCGTTTGTGGGCTTTGACCCTCAGTGCCTATATCTCAAGGAAAGGGAACAAAACTAACAAAATCAAGAACTCTTGAGCCCATCTTGGACTTCAGATCTCACATTGAGACCAATATGCCCCCTCTCTAACTGAGACCGTAGCAGTACGGGTTTTTTATAAATTCTGATTTTACTTGAATAAAAACTAAAAAACCCACCAAGTACCCCAAGAGCAACACTACAATAACTACCCAGCAAGCACACAAAACGAGGACATATGTCAGCAGTCCAAGTGGTTCCTATGCAGAAGGAAGGAAGGAAGGAAGGAAGGAAGGAAGGAAGGAAGGAAGGAAAGGATTTCATAGATGCGACTTGCCTTGACATTGTCCCCTGCAAGGCAATATTTCTATGCCATACAAACAAGAGAAGACTATAGGAAAAGTCCATGCACCTGGCCCTTATGGGTATGTCTACACAACAACTAGACATGTGCTGCTGGCCCACGCCTGTTGACTCAGGCTCACAGGGTTCAGGCTACAGGGTTGTTCCACTGCTGTGTAAACTCCAGCCTCAAGTTGGAGCTCCGGCTCTAGGACACCTGAGAGATGGCACAGTCCCAGAGCTCGGGATCTAACCCAAGCCCAAAAGCCAGCAGTGAAACAGCCCTGCAGCCTGGGCCATGCAAGCTAAGTCAGCCGGCATGGGCCAACCGTCCATGTCTAGCTGACATGAGTACATACCCTATGTGGATGCACAGAGCAGAGGCTGTATGCAGCTTTATTCCTGTTATGTGACTCAAGTAGGAGCCAGGCAGAATTGCAGCCCTATGATTGGGGTTGCTCAAGGCCTGCTTCCACCCTACTCTCCTAAAGAGATGGAAAGAAGGCAGAACCATCACTCCACCCCTAACCTGTGCTGGCCAGTGGAGCTGGGTGACCACCAAGCTGACCTCAGAAAGGCTATGTCTACACTTGTAAATTTAGCTCAACTTTAGTTAAGTCAACTCAGCGTATCTACACCTAAATTCTAAGTCGACTTAGGGGGGACCTTACAAAGTCGACCTAGACCATCCACCCTGGATGCCTAGGCTGACTTCTAGGGGCTAGGGGGACCTTGGGCAGGTCCACTGTGGCAGCGGGGGCACCCCTTGCCCAGTGCCAGGGGACTCAGCCTTTGCCCCAGTGTACCATTTGCCCCAGTGTACCTACTCCAGGTCTAAACTGGCTTAAGTCGACTTTAGAAAGTCAACTTAAGCCTAAAATCGAATTAAAAGGAGGTTTAATAAAGTCGACTTAATTTTCATTGTCGACTTTATTTTCCTTAAGTTGACTTAAGCAGCTTGCTTAAGTCGACTTAAGGAAAATGTAGTGTAGACGCAGAGTAAATTAAGTCGACTTAAGCAAGCTTAAGTCGACTTAATTTACAAGTGTAGACGCACCCAAAGTTATTTAGTAGCAAGCATGCACCCTTTACATGGCTTGGAGCTACTGTCCTGAAGCAGACTGCCTCCTACTGCTCCCCTAGGGATGAGTCTGGGGATAAACCCCTTAGTCTGAGCTGTAACAGTCTAGCTCCCAGCAAACAGGAAACCTTAACCTATAGGATGTCCTAATGTTTTCCGCAGCCAATATGTTGCTGAATAAAGGAACTAAATGCCCAGAAGCATATGTGCCCCACTTGAACAGGCAATACACAGGAGGGCCAGCTCACATTCACAAAAATAGACTGGTGCCATAAATGTGTGTCACAATCCTCTGAACAATATATTTCGTAGAGTAAAGTAAAGCTAGGAGAAGAAGAAAATAACTTCAGAATTGGTATGAGACCCCAAAGTAAATAAGGACTAGCTGGCTTTCAGAACGCATATGGGATAACGACACAGCCAAAGGAGTTCCTGTACATAATTCGGAACAGTCCAAACAGACATCATGTTGGAAGCATTAAAACATTCATCGTAACATTCACATAAAGAGACGTTCATCTGAGATTTGCACCCAGCACACGGCCTTGTCACCACGCAAGCCCAGGGACGTACACACAGGTGGGCTGGGGTGCACCCATTTGAAGATGAGGCCCGCCCACCATAGCGCCTGTCGGTGCAAATGTCAGCAGCCACCAGCCACAGCCATGAGTGGAAGAGAGGCACCTGCACTGCTTCATTTGAAGCCGCGGCCACTGGCTGCTGACCAGGCACTGCAGCAGATAAATTCCAGGGCAGGCCTGATCAGTGTCCGGTCATGTGACTGGGAGCTACCTGGCCCACCCTCGAGAGTCACGGACCTGACCAGAAAACCCCATTTAGCCACGCCCCTGCTCAAGCCATGAGTAGATGGCATAGGCCCTGGGCCATTCTCTGGCACAAGGATGAATTTTATCTTCACATACACCAAATACACACACACGAAGCTGGGACAGGCTCCAAACAATGGGCTGCTGGCTAAAGAGTTGCATGGAACTTCATGTGGAATCGGAATTCCTCCTGTTCCAGGAAGTTCTTGCCACACACGGTGCATGTGCAGCCTTTGTCCTGGCTGTGTGTGCGCCGCACGTGGCTGTCATGGGCCGCATGGGAGGCAAAGGCTTTGCCACAGTGTCTACACTTGAAGGGCTTTTCTCCAGAGTGCTGGCGGATATGAGTGCGCAGGATGCTGGAAGCTGTAAACGCCTGAGGAGGTGGCAGGGAGAAAAAAGTTTAAAAGTGATTATACAATTGTCTAGTAAATGATCTTCAAAGCTTCGCCCCTCCTAGCACTGAAGAGGCACAGGATGGTTAGACGCTGAAGCATTAGTCAATCTGATTCTTAATGAAAGTGCAACAGAATCTCCATTGTTGTGACAGCCCTTAGAGTATTCTGCTAATTCAGAAATGAAGCCATAAAATCAGGGCTCTAAAAGTATGTCTACACTATGATTTTACCCAAGGTCCTTTGTTTCCAGTGTTTGTTTTGAAAAACTTAACCCACAAAAGAAATCTAGTTTCTATTTCTATAAATTCTTCATTGTGTTGCTACTAGTGCTGTCTTTTCGATACTCACATATTTACGGGTTTATATTCAACAGTCAGAACTAAGAGGAGTCATTTTTATGCATTTCTCCATCTTCCTGAGCCTAATTAATATGTTCCCTTCTCTCCCATCCATTATTCCTTACTCCTTCCCTTGAAGAAAGTAGCTCCCACCTGCTATCCCCTCCCTAATTCATAGAATATGCCTTCAGCACTTCACACATTCTCCCGCCCAGCTACTATTTTTCATGGACTTTGGTAGACACCACAGCTGTTCTCTGCTCTAGTGAGATCTTAAGCAAATAATGGCTGACACATCCAATCAGGATATGTATACAAGCCACTGTCAGCAATGGAGCACTTCTAACAAACCAGAAGGATCAATTAAAGATAACAAATAACTAAACTACACTGCATTTATCCCTCGTTCCTATACTGTTTTCTTTACATTTTCGACTGGCTGATGAAGTGGGATCTCTCCCATGAAAGCTCATGCAATAAATAAATTTGTTAGTCTTTAAAAGTGCCGCTAGACTCCTTGTTTGTTTTGCTGAACTAGACTAACCCCCTTTGGAACTAAATAACTGCCCTTTTACCCAACCACAGGGAATAATTGGCTATATTCTCAGCTGTTATCAATTGGTGTAGCTGCATTACCCATAAATCCCTTCTTCATCTAACCACTAACAGCCACTGCTTTCCATGCAGAGCTGCACTTCCAGGTCATTTCATCAGATTCTCACAGTGCAAAGGAACTTGGGGTACCTATCAGAAAGAGAAAGCTGAAAGGGTCCAAGGAACAGGACTGGGTGCCAGGTGACCTCAGTTCTGTAACTGTCTCAGCCACACTGTTCCTCTGTCACCTTGAGCAAGTTATTAAATTTCTCCATGTCTTACTTTCCTCATCTGATGGGTACAGCTTCATCAGCTGAGCCAGAAAAAGCAAGCAGAAAGTTGGGGAGGCCAGAGATGATATGTGTGTTTAAGAGGGGCAACTAATGTTCTGACAGAAAATTAAGAGGAGAAATTGGCACAGCCTCAGAAATCTGCTGGCAACTCCCTTGAAGAGTTGCACCCTACAGTATGATTTAGTCTGATTTGCCAACAAGAGATGCATGGGGACTTTTTGGAATTGCCAGAGCTCAATGCTAGAAGCCCACCACCACATAGAAGGATCTATTAAAAGTTAAAACTACAGAAGGATCTATTAAAAGCTCTGTAATCTGTATTCATGATCAGCAAATTAAGGATGAAATTTCAGTCCTAAGCACTTCACAAGAGGCTGGGGTGCCAATGGCTGGGAGAACAGAACACAGACAAACCCCAAGAAGTTTATTGAGTTTGTTTGCTGAAATAGGAGACAAGTCAGACCACTCCACCTGTTTGCAATAAATTTGTATACAAAAGTAACTTCTCATTAGAAGTACATCAGGTTCCATTTATTGCCGTGGTATGCTGCATAGAGTGTATACCACTGACAGGACAGACTGCTTCAGGACACCCTGCATCCTAACAGTTTTCATAGAACAGTCACCTTTAACCCCCAAGTTCCCACAGAGCAACTCCTTTGCATGCATTCTGTATGGAGGGAGGGATCAGCTGCCTTCCCAGCACCATCCTCCCCTTCTCAAAAGCCAGTGGAAGATGTGCGCTAGGTTCAGGGCCTGTGCCTAGAGGAAGAGGTAGACACCAAGCAGGTTGGGAGAAGGCCAGGGCGGGGAAGGGGTAGAGGAAAATGTATAATGGCTCCTCTCTCCAGTCCTACACAGTTTAAGCAGAAAAGCAATATAGGCAGGTTGTATCTTTTCCATGTAGCTTCCCCTGGAGGTTCTCAGAGTTACTGCTGCCAGAACAGTACAAGAGGCATCTGTCAGGGGCAGAGAAGCTGCAGGTGGCCCTGACCTCAATTTAGATCCCTGAAGATCACCAAATGTAAGTACTTGCTTACTGCCTGGGCCACATCCCCCCTCCATGATGGAACAACAGGAGAGGAACACAAATGTTCTCCCCTTTTAAACAAAGTAATAGTATTTTTAACTGGTTCTTTAAAAGATGAGTACAAATGCCCCATATAAAACTTAATTGCATGAGTAATTATTACTTGTATAGCCCCAATGACTTTCACATTAGTATTATTCACATGAAGAAGTGTTGCAAGATCAGGCCTGTGGGATCAGCTCTGCTCATCTGACCTCCTCATCTAGTGCTAATAAGCTCAAGAACTACTTGGTCCTGAAGTGGAGCCAATACGGATGCATGAAGTGGTTCAAACCATTCATTGCTATTTAGGTATCCACTGTAGCATCTGAGCCCCTGACAATCATTAATAGATCTCAAACTCACACCAGCCCCATTAACTCCATTTTGCAGGTGAAAACCTGAGGCACAGGGTAGATAACATGTCTCACCCAAGATCCAACAGGAAATCTGTGGTTAAAGTGGGAAATGAACCCTCTAGCCCTAGCCAGAGACCATCCATCCCTCCACTTCCACTTTTCTTAAAGCAGCCCTTCATTAATAAAAACAAAGTTGTAATTTTAGCCAAACTATAGATAAAAAAAAAGTCTCCTGCCTGAACTAGGGGAAAAAAGAACTGACCTGGTATTTACAGAAAATCCACAGATAAGCTATAAGTGCTTCAGAGGATTTTATTTCCTTTACCTTGTTACAGTACACGCACTTGTAGGGCCGCTCGCCAGAGTGCACCCTCATATGTTTGTTCAGGCTGGAGGACTGCGAAAAACTCTTCCCACATACTGAGCACTGGAGGGAAAACAGAAAGTTAACACAAACACGCAACAACTAAGGATTTCCTATCAGAGTTCAAGCCAATAACTGGTGAAAAATGACAGAAAAATGTCTATGTGTGTATCTATGTAGATGCACACTTTGTAATTCTAAGTAATGCAATCAATTTAATTAATAAGTGGCAAAATATTTTAATGTGTATTTATTAGGGTTGGTAACAAAAAATGTAAAAGCATGGACAAATTCTGAGATGTTTCCAAGTTGGTGGGGTTCAAAACGGACCCATTTTTCATTTTTTCAAAAACATTCATAATTTTTTAAAATCAAGTTTGATAAAAATTATTCAATTACCAAAATCTGTTGCTTTTGGTAAATGAATTTTTTTTGTAATCATGTCAATAATGGTGCGGTAAACATTTTGAATTAAAAAAAATTACCAAAAAAAATCCAAAGATATATTTTATTTTTATTTTTGGAAAAAAAAAGATGTTTGCCTTCAGAATTTACATAGGTAAACCGTGAACTGTTAAATTAGTAAACATAGTTCAACTGAAAGAGCACTGCCTTATTTTTTAACAAAATAAGTAATAACCAACATAATCTAGTGGATATTCTGTAACTGCTTGTGAAAGAATGGAGTCCAGTTCATAGTCCACTGAAGTATATTGAAAGACTGGTATTGAATTTGGATCAGTCCATAAATTGTTAATTTTCAGTTATGATTTGCCCGAACAAAATTCTCATCCATATTTAAATAAAATCAGCCAGGACTGGTGATGAGAGAAATAATTTTTAAAAAGAACTAAATTTTAAACAACATATGGTCTCGATATATGCACTTTGCATTAGAAAACATGCTCTTCTGACTTAACTGTATGTAAAGTCAACTGTGCACAATGGATTTTTCACACTGGTGTTTTGGCTAACAATACTTTTTCTTCTGAATGCAATTCACATTAAAAGAAAGAAAGAAAGAAAGAAAGAAAGAAAGAAAGAAAGAAAGAAAGAAAGAAAGAAAGAAAGAAAGCCCCATGACACAACATTCCAAATCTCTTATTTAATAAACTTACTTTTTAATCTAAATCTCTAATCCCTATTCCTAAATCAGTGTGATGAAAATTATTGTTATTAAATTAAAATATTGCTGATCTAGCTATAATAATCTTCACTAGGATGTTCATTTTATTTTAGGAGGAAATATAAAATAGTCGGGATATTTCACCTCATATGAAAGTGAGCTATTAAAATGTTACATATCATTCTGTTGTGTCACATCTAAGGTCATAGTATTGTTGTCTGAGCGTTTGTACAAATTTCTTGTTTTTGCATTTCCAGTGAATCTGGTAGAAGCCTATGGCTACAGAAGGGTATTTGGTGGAGACCAGTCAAATACAACACAGATTTGCTCCCCTAAAAAAATATTCTAGATTTAAAACTTCGCTACTTTACTGCTTGAAAGCTTTAAAGAACCTCAGTGAAATCAGAAGTCAGGACCCAAATCAACAGCTAGGGTCTCATTGAATACAAATATGTAGAAATCATGGGATGCCCTGCGGAGGGTAAATGTCTGATACTGTCTGTGATTTGATACAAATTGGTGCTAGTATTTGTCCTCTTTTCCAGGCATGATCTTCCTGTGTGCTGCTTACTTTCAGCCCCTAAACAGACAATAACTGACCTTATGATATCCCAAGACAACAGTTAAGACAACCACTATGAAGTTTTAAAGTAATGTAGGAATGCAAAGGAGCAGGCAGACACTCTGGCTAACCTGATCCTTTAGACTTTGCTAGCTGGGACAATTACAATCAGCAAAGGGAAAGAAAAACCTCAACTCCTATTAACATTGCCCTCTTTTTCCTTTACCTTCTCTGCTGGAGCTGTTTAACCAGGGGAGCTATTCTTTCTGGATTGTTTTAATTCAGAGCTGATGGCTCCAATTGCATCCGATTGATGCATCTGATAAAGTGGGTTGCAGCCCATGAAATTTGTTACAGTGTTTAAGGTGCCCCAGGACTCTTGTTTTCACTTTATACAGACTAACAGGGCTACCCCTCTGGAATTCAAAGTTTAGCTCCCTTCTGTTCAAGAGAGGCAGGTTTTCAGAACCCAGTTGAGAAAAGCAGAAAGATTATTTACAAACCATTGCAACAGGTAAATGGTTGCTAAATTCAATACACCTAAACTTCCTTGTGGCTGTTTCCCCATAACAGGATGCTGTGGAAGGTCAGACCCCTACCATTCCTCATATTCTGACCACCATAGATTCTACATGTCACTGCTGGAGAAGCACAGGATACGCTTTCAGATCTTGTCCATTTCAAACTACTTGGGCTTTAGGGAGATCACAATCTCCTGTGAGCCCCCTGGAAAATAGCATGTGATGTGTCATGAATCCTATTGAGCATTATGCCTTAAAGGTGCACAGGCTCTTTAGATATGGACATTCAAGCAATTTAGAGTGGTTGCAATTTACAATAGTCGTTTGAGATTGAGGAGTCTAGGACAATTCCTTGGTTTGCTACTAGATTTCACACAGCACCCCGGGTGTGAGAGGAAAACTTGGAGGGGAACAAAAACGAAACAGCTGCAATCCTTACCTTGTGTGGTCTGTGTTTCTCATGTACATGAAGAATATGGATCCTAAGCCTGTCTCTCTTTTCGAACGATCGGTTGCAAAGATGGCAAGGAAATTTTCTGTCTCCTTGATCTACACAGCGAGTGTATTTCAGATGTTTGTCTCTGTAATATTTATAGGCAAATACCTTGCCACATCGCTCACATTTGTAACTCTCTCCAGCCTCTATAACACAAGGGAAAGTGTCATCAGCCAGCTGCCAGCTTCAATTGTCAGTGCCTTACAGAGCTGGATCCCACCCAAGGAGAAGTTTAGCTGTTTAGAATTGCAATAATTGTAAACAATTAGGATATAACTGAGAAAATACCATTGAGTTTACAAACCAGATGGAAATCTCCTAAGCAGGTTACCGTATTTCCTAGTAGTTCTTTACATTTTACTATACCGTCTGTCTTACAAGAGTGTGCAAACAAATAGTTGAGTGAAATCCTGGTGCCACTGAAATCTCTGGGGTGAGGATTTCCCCCTTCAAAATGAAGATCTCCCTTCCCGGCTGAATGCAAACCCCGAAAGAAACCAACGGATGCGTTCATATCCGAGAGCAAACCTGCTCCTGAAAGATCAAGTAGCCTATGATAAACCGTAGGTAGGGCTCTATGCTTACTAATAGTGATATTGGCATGGTATACGTTTCATTTCCCACTCGAAAATCAATGTGCATATGTTGCCTGAAATTTTAAAAGTAATGTCAGTTCTGTACTACACAGGTGTGAGGGGTTGTTTCCAGACACTCAAAGTTTCTACTGTCTTTTAAACAATCTCCTTGGTTTCCTCCATACAAGGAAACACTTGTCAGTATCAATTCCTCAGGGGGTTACAAATCGAAAATAGTATTGAAGTCAAGCCTTAAAAGGGAACCATCGATTTGCCAAATATCAGGGTCAAACAAACTTAAATGACAATTACTAAATCTATACTCAGGGACCACTTTTGTTCTCTTATTGCTGTACCTGGCTGCTCCCTGAGAAAATCATCTGGAATCATTTAAAAACGTACATGCATGAATGCCACATTATTCTATGGAACAATAACACGATGTTGCTACCAAAAAAACCTGCTGTTTTTTATTTATTCGATTTGGAATCGTATCTTTCCTAAAGGATAGCTTCTTCCCTGACATTACATCTTTCCTAGCACCACTGAGAAAGACTTGGAGTCCAACTCTGTCCCCTTTATGTAGAAAGTGAATGGGAAATTACAAACCATTATGAAAAGAGGGCAGGGGGAAGTAAGCCAGAATGTTCGAAGCAGGGAAATAGAAATCTGATTCAGATCCCTCTTTTGCTCCAATTATAGCCAATCAGGGGATTGCCACTGAAGACAGCAGGAGCGGGACCACACAGTTTCCAAGTTTTTTTGCGGACAGAATCACCATTTGTAGGGCACTTGTACCTCATGAATCTTGGGTTTTTAATGGGCTAAATTACATCTCTTGTTCACAATATAAATTCCAAGAGCAAATTAAAACTAGAACTGCAGCCCCGAATAAATGGCATGAAATCTGGAGCGCTGGCTGGTGGTTTTGTGATCTAAATCAGTTGCAAAATGCTCCCAGAGACAGTTTTGTTCAGAGCTGGTAGCTAGCTACCCTAGTCATAAATATTCAGCCTTCCCAGCCCCTCCGGGGAATTTCTGCCTCAGGGTATTAAGATCTCAACAAATAAGTGAAGGAATGAAAGGATGGATCATTTTTCCTGGATTTTTAATTGGCTTTAATCTAACGGTGATATTTAAACTAAATCGCGTACAAAGTTCCTGCCCTGCAGAGAATTAAGAAATCCCCCTGAAAATGCTTTACTTTATTTTTTGGAGATTACAATTAACTTTAGCGGAAAGAGGCGCAGAGATCCTTACACAAATGGAATCTGCAGTGGTTTGCGGTTCACTCTAAAGGATCTTTTCTAAGCCAAAGTGAAAGGAAACATCCAATCAAGTGGGATTATAAACATATCGAAGAAACCACTGCTCTTGATAAAGGAGCACGCAGGTCCCCAGGGAAAGGGTGGCACAGACACTGACCTTCGGCTGGTTGCTGGGGTCCCTTTCCTTCTGTCACCCCTTTCAAACTGATGGGGATGCCCAGGAATTGCAGATAACAGTCTCCATACCACACCAGCAGCTCCTGGTTGGGTAAAATTTCCTTGCAGCTTTCGTAAAATATTTGGCCTTGGCACTGAATAGCTGTCAGATTCTGCTCCTCTGGGAACCTGGCGCAGTTTACTAAGGACATCCAGTTCCCTGAGGCTCCTTTCCCATCTATAAAATGGCTCAGGCGACCATCTTCGAAAATCTGGATAAAACAGGAGGAAAGAAACTCCTTAGGTTTTCCTAGAGCTTTGGGTGCCAGAAACCCTCTCCGGGGCAGCCGTCTGTCCGTCCTCCCAGAGAGCATGTATCTGGGCAATCAAGGTGTCCACTGCTCTTTGGGACTCCGCATTCAGTGGAAAGGGTAGTGGGGCTGGATCAAGGCTTTGGTTAGTAACTTAAGTGGGATTTCTCCCACGAAAGCTCATGCGGTAAATAAATTTGTTAGTGCCCTGGACCCCTTGTTTGTTTCGCTGAAGTAGCCCAATGCCCCCCACCCCCTCAAACTTTTCTCTCAATATTTCTGGAGGTGCTGACTAGGGAGGTCAGGGGAACAGGCCAGCGGGGGCAAGCGGACAAACTGCTGGGGGGGGGGGGGGGAACCAACCACCCACATCAAGGAATTGTCGTCGTAGATCTTGATCTCGCTGGTGTTGACCACTCTGCCCCGGAAGGGCCCGAAGCGGACCCCCCTGGGGATGAGGTCGGTGCAGAAGACCCCCAGCTGCCGGACTCCCCCGCAGCGCGTCTGCAGCACGGCCAGACCTGGGGGGGAAAGAGCCGCTGTGACACTGCGCTCGGCAGAGCGCGCCGGGGTGCGCCCCCGGGTCCCACCTGACCTACCTTCGGGAACCTGGAGGGCCTCCCTGTCCAGCGGAGCGCGGGGCTCTGCCTCGCCTGCGGAGAGAAGGGGACCCCGTTAGCCGCTCCCCGGCCCCAGCGGAGGGGAGAGCCCGATCCTGCCCGGATCGCACCCAGAGAGGGACGAGCAGCCCCATAAGAACCGGGGGGCGCCTTACCCGGGCTGGCACCGGCGATCCTCAGACCCGAGACGGCCTGCGGAGCGCCCCGCACCGCCCCATACAGCACGGTCCGCAGATCCTCCTCGGTGAAGCGGTACCGGCAGCCCGGCTCTGCCTCGGCGCTGGCCCGGCTCGGGGCCGCCGCTCTGCTCCTCCTGGGGGGTCCGCAGAAGCGCTGGCCAGCCGCGGGGGGCGATCCCCGCTGGGAGAAGGCGGGCGAGGGGGCCAGGGCCGGCCGCTGGCCGCAGGGGGGCAGGGGGCCCGGCGGGAGGCAGCGGGGCTCACCCGGCAGGCGCAGACAGGGCGGGATCCCGGGGAGGCCGAAGGGGGGCAGCGGCGGGGAGTCGGGGCCCAGCCGCCCCAGGTAGGAGGCGGGGGGCAGGAAAGGAGGGCAGCAGGCAGCGAGGGGGGCCGGGCGGGGCTCCGTGGGCCGAGCCAGGAACAGGGCCATGGCGGGACCTGTGGGGAGGGAAGCGCAGAGTTACAGGGATCCTGCCCCCGGGAAGGGGCCGCTTCACCCCGGCCCCCGCCACCTCGGGGCCCCGCCAGGAGCCGCCCTACCCCGGGCTGGAGCTGTGCCCGGGATGTTCCCGTCTGACCCCGCAGGTGGGGGCTGAGGAGGGGGACAAAGGTCTGGGGGTGGCTCCTGAGCGGAGCTCTGCACCGGGGGCCACGCCAGAGGGACCCCCCCATGTCACTGGATGGCCGCTGATCAAAGGCGCCCGGCAGTGCCAGGGGCCCGGGACGGGAACGCAGTCAACCTGCGCTCAGGTCGCGAACGCCACCGGGAGCCGTGCCAGTGGGGGCCCTTGGTACACAGGCCCCGGGAAAGGCTGGGAAGGGGGTCAGCTTCTCCTCACACTGATTGGAGATGCTGGAGTGGGGGGAGCCGGAGCTTCAATCCCCCCCCCCCCCCCCCAGCAGCTAGATTGTAACTGGGCTGAAGTCAAACTGGTCCCCGCTGTTCACCCAAGCCAGGGCCCTGTCCAAGGGCAGGGCGGGAGGCTGAGCCGGGGGCGTCCTTCATTTCTCACAGCCACCCACCAAGTTAACAATGGCTGAAGGATGAAGCCCGGCAGCACCGCTGAATCTGACCTAATGGGCGGATCAATGGGGCCAAGAAGGGAGACAAAGCGGGGTCGTGACACATGAATTGAAGAACACGGGGGCAGGGGGAGAGGTCAGCGGCGATGGATCCACGCTCCTCCAGGGCAGGGATCTCACCCGGTCCCTCTCCCTCCCCTTTGATTAGGGCTTCCCGGCGTCCCCGCACTCCGCCCCGCATCGCCTTCCCCAAACCCGCCGCTGCAGCCAACATCTGTCCAGGAGGGGCAGAAATTTGGCTGTAGGGAGCGCTTGCAAACTCACGGCGCTGGCTCGCCCGGGTCTCCTCTGCGCTCCAAGGGTCCAGTGCGGTCCGGATCGGCCTCTTGTTAGCTGGGGAGCAGTGGCCGCCCTAGATGGTCAATGGGGCTGGAGCCATCGCAGCAGCCTGCTTCCCGAGGGCACTGGAGACTGGGTCTGCCTGGGGCAATTCAAGGCAGATGGTGTTAAAGGACACCGTGGGGGACCATCACCCCCCCCCCCCCAGCCTACCACTAGCTATTGGCCGAGGATCAGCTCATCGCCTTAGTGCCACTGGGGAGCGGCCCACGCCAGCACCTTATTGCTTCCAGCTCCCTGCCTGCCAGAGACCTTCCCAGTCCCCGGCCGGGGAGATGAGGGGCTCTAATGTGGATGATTTTAGGGGGGGCATTTCCAACCACTGCCCCACCAAGGCATTCTAAGCCCGTGCGCCCCCAGGCAGACGCGTTTGCCGGGGCTGGATCCAGAGGGTTCAAAGCAGCACCAGCCCCGGGGTCACCGACGGTAGCGAGCAGGACCCGCCCAGATCCTGGTTCCGAACCCCGCCCCCTGTCCCTCGGGCCGGGCCAGCGACTCTTATTAAATGGGATCAGTGCCACGGGCCCGGCTCGCACGGGGGGGTGACCCAGCCCTGCCCCGAGCCTGTTAAATGAAATAGCAAACTCACCTCGAGGGAAGGAGCCGGACCCAGGGAAGGGGGCTCCAGGGAGAAGCAGAGCCCAGCCTGCCCCTTGGCCGGGGCGTGGGGAGCAGCGCGCACCGAGCCTAGAAATGTGCCCTCTGCTGCGTCCATCCGGGGGGCAGTTTACGGCGTGCCTGTCCCTCCCCGACCCAGCGTTCCCCCGGCGATCAGCCCCGACGGCTCTGGGCTCCCCGGCGGGAGAACGCTGCAATTGACACGGAAATTAACCAGCGCCAGAAAAGGGGCAGGGAGGAGATTCTTAGACTGCGCTGGCGTTGGGGGCAGGTGCGGCCCGCACGGGCACTGGCTGCCGGCCTGGCCTGAAAACTAGCAGCTAACCCGCCTGGGGGTGTCCCCTTCCTTCGCCCCCTCCTGCACGTCGGCCCCAGAGAGATCACCGGGGCCTCTGGAGAGAGAGATTCTTCTCTCTGGTGCCCCTCGTTCAGTTCAGGCTCGTTCTCCATCCAGGGCCTTGCACCACGCTGGGAACTTGCCTCCGCGCCAGCAGAGATCCGGGCGGCCCTCGCCTTTTCCCGGGGGGCAGGCAGCTGGCATTTGGCTCCAACGGGACAACCTTGTGCCCACTGACTTTCAGCACGGATACAAACCAGAAGGGGGACCCTGGGGAGGATGGTGGAGGGAGGGGAGGCTAGAATTTACAGATGGGACCTCTTCTTTCTGTAAGGGGTTGCTTTCCTAACTGTACAAAGAGCGGATTCCAAAGGGGTAGCCGTGTTAGTCTCTTGTAGAAAAACAAGAGTCCTGTGGCATTTTAAAAGACTAAGATTTATTTATGCATGAGCTTTTGTGGGAGAAAATCCCACAAAGAGCAGGAGAGGAATCTCAGAAAGGTTCCTGCCAAAAGAGAGATCTACATATAGGCATCGACCCTGCCCTCTCCATAGCCCTAAAGATCCACATGAAGATTATAAACCTTTAAATTCAGTAGGCAGTTAGCTAGAGCCCAGGCTCCCAGCTTCCCCTACAATATAATGGATGCACATGTAACATTTATGGAGTACATTAAAAGCTAAAATCTGTAACTCCAAATGCTGAAACGACCCCATCTTATCTTGGAGTTAAGGCTGAGGAAATCAATCCACAAATAACACAAACACTAAAAATACTAACAAACTGAGTCTTGAGGCATTTTAAAAGACTAACAGATTTATTCATAGCATGAGCTTTCATGGGAGAAAAATCCCACTTTGTCAGCGTCTGACAATAAATAAATCTGTTGGTCTTTAAAAGTGCCACAGGACTCTTTTTGTTTCCCTGGAATAGATTAGCAGGATTACCTCTTTGGAACTAAAAATACTAGAGACCCTGAGTTGTAGATCTTGTCCAATCATTAGAAATCACCACCTCTGTGGTAAAGAATATTTCCATGAATCTAAGAAATCAAAATCCACAGAATAATCTTAGCTCTGACTACAAGATATGTAAATTAAGCTTTCTAGCCCCTATCATTAAATAGTTGGCAGGCGGAGAGCACAGTTTAGACCATTTCTGAAGAATTCTACATTCTCAACAATTATGCTCTTTTAAAATTTCATGTTTGTACCTACACATGTATTCCAATGCAAAGTACAATTTTACCAATGGAATAAACAATTTATCAGAAAACAGTCAATATATGCATGTTATTATACAAAATTAACTGCTGAAACAGCAAGAAACAGACAAACTGGGATTTTCTGCCACGAAAGCTCATGCAATAAATAAATTTGTTAGTCTTTAAAAGTGTCACCAGACTCCTTGTTTGTTTTGTTGAACTAGACTAACACAGCTACCCCCTTGGAACATTTTAGAATGGTTTTCATAAATACATATCTGAATGAAAGAGGGAAATTTCTGATTTCTGCCTACTTCATGAACTTTAAAATCTGAAATAGAAGCTGTATTTCCCATCTACATTGCTACAAAATAATGCATTGACCTGGAATACACAGCATGTTAAAATAGTATTCTAAACAATATATCTGACAGAAACTTCCTAATCAAACTTTAAAACACAGTATTATAAAAAAAAGTAAAATGTACAAGGTTAGTGTTAAGGATCTCTGCATTTTCTGCATCTCTGCATTTTGACTTATTTATCTGTACTTGAATGAAATGATAAGAAAGAAAGAAAACGTGATTTCTTAAGGTCGTGTTATTTAGGAACAGACATCAAAAACTTCAGCTCCATGTTAACAGAGATTTTTCCTTGGTGTTTATGAAGTGTAAATGAAAAATAACACAATGAATCTCATACATGAGATCTTCTAAAGGTGAATTCAGTTTCTCTAACTCCTGTGAATCCTATATGTTAGAGTAAGCCCTTCTCTAGTATCAGGGTTTGGGTCCAGAAATCCCAGCCTGAATATTTATAGGAACCCAGAAAAACTCTTTTCTATTATTACCAGAGATACTGAGCTTACACCACAGTAGCTCACTGCTATCCAGCCCATCAGAAAGATCTGGGGAGGTCTCGTTAGAATCCAGTTCCACCCTATCTTAAGGCTTGTCTACATATAACAAACAAGGAGAAATGTGGCACTTTTAAAGATTAACAAATTTATTAGCTCATGTGATAAATGCATTTGTTGGTCTTTAAAAGTGCCACAGGACTCCTTGTTTGTTTGGCTGAACCAGACTAACGCCGCTATCCCCTTTGGAACTTATCTACCCATAGTTTTTGTTCCCCTACTATCTATATTACTTAGAAACTGGCTTTGTTAAAGCCATTACACCCCCTTGTATGAATGCAGTTACACCAGTATAAAGGTATTTTACTGGCACCGCTTACTCTGTCAAGTTGATAGGTTTAATTTAATAAATATTCAACCCAGCTAATTCTGGCATCCCTATGATTTGGTTTTCTTTTAGAATAGAATAATGATGGGAAAGCGAATGCCTCGTTAGCAGGAGTCCTGCCCAATACTGCACCAAAAACGAAGCATTGTTATTGGGCAAGAAAACAAGTTGGTGCCTGAGCCAGGAAGTCTAGACTGGCCTTGGAGGGACCCACCTTAGCCCCAGTAAGAGCCATTTTCACAGTCTCTCTTATTCAGAAATCAAAGTGATAGCTATCATGTCCCTGGTTTGCTCAACAATTGACAAGCGACTGCATCCATCCAAATTCCAACGAGCCAAGCTGATCTTAGCAATAAGCGGAAGAACCTATGCCAAGGCCATTACAGGTAGGCACTGCACATACAAAATCCTTCAGCACCCATTTTGGAACCTACAGCAATTCACGTTCTCTGGAATCCATTGGTGTATGCCAAGTGTCCAAAGTGAAGCCCCAGTCGGAATTAACGCTACCAAATTGTCATTGGTCTCCAGTGCTCAGGTATTGCAAAACACGGAAGGCTTTTCTACACGGGAACACTAAGACCATGCCTGTATTACTGATGCATCATACAGCATCATAGTGCAAAGGTTTCCTACAGTGAGGGAAGGTTTTTTTCCCCTCCACCAGTGGAGACAATCCACCTGGAATAAATGAATAACACCTGAAGGAATGTTCCTGTGGATAGGCAACGGTTTCAAAGCAATGGCCTGAATACACACTTACATAATAGGCCATTCTAGTCTTTTCAGTGATGAGGTTTGGTTTTTTTAAACTGTCTGAATACGTTTACTGTAGACAAACCTTTGCCTGCATCAAGGCCTCGATACTCTGAATGCTTACCTGCCTTCTGTGAATGTCTTTACCTGGCTTCACGGGAATCACAAGTCAGTTCTGCTCTCCAGGTTTCTATAGGAAGCTGTGTTTTTTTAAAAAAATGCTGTGAATAGAACAAACCTTTGAACAATAATGAAATCTCTGAATAACAGTCCCAAACTATCACGTATGAGACTGCGGTGGCAATATCCCTTTTAGAGGCAAAGCCCAGCATTGCCAGGCCCTCTGAGGAGCAGATGCCATTACTACTTCTGGAAAATTAAAGAAAATTAAATTTACACCTTTACTTAAGTCATCTTAAAGGGTATTAGTTAAAATTTAAATTTCAAGTACTTTTGACTATGAGCTGTTTTTTATTCCGTTTGTACAGCACCTAGCACAACAGGTCCTGGTCTATGGCTGGGGCTCCTAAGTGTTACAAGGGTACAATAGATACCTGCAATAGTACAAACAAAGAAAGTGCATTAAGCCACTGGGTGTACATCTAAGTCACATTAATGATGATAAAACAAAGAAAGCCACAACTTCTAAATAAGAATATCCTCACAAGGGTTTAATGGACTTTATCTAAGGCAGAAATTTCCAGCGGGGTAGCCGTGTTAGTCTGTGTACAGCAAAAAACGAGAGTCCTGTGGCACCTTACTGCATCTGACGGTGGGTTATAGCCCACGAAAGCTTATGCTGAAGAAAATCTGTTAGTCTAGAAGGTGCCACAGGACTCTCGTTGTTTTTTATCTGTGGCGCTTTACATCACACCTGTAGTAATTCAGTGTAACTGTCCTGAGGCTCAGTCTACATTTAAAAGTTGGGCCAATATAAGTATGTCACGCAGGAGTGAGGGGGAATCACATATGTGAGTCTGCCATTAAGGCAACCTAACCTCTGGTGTAGACGTGGCTAGGTCAACAGAAGAATTCTTCTATTTATCTAGCTACCACCATTTGGTTTGAAACCGTTTCCTATCCACAGGAACATTCCTTTGGATATTATTCATTTAATGCTGCATTTTACTAGGTGCCCCTGGCTTTCTTGCAAATGCTGTAGGATGTGAGAGCAACCAGCACCTTCCAGGAGATACTTGGTACCTTTCCACTGAAGTCACTGGGAATTTTCCCATTGAATTAGATGGAAATAGAATAGGGCCCTTAAAGCCTGATCCTGACAAGCATCTGAGTAACTTTATTGGTATCCCCCTTGTGTTCACAGTTAGGCTACTCACATGAGTAAAGGAGGCACCCAGACTATGTGCTGTTGGGGGCAGGAATGAATCTTACTGTAGGGCCCAGTCTTCCAGCGTTTGCTCATCAGAGTCCTCATAGACTCAAGGCTACAAGTGTAACAGATTTACAGCATACAAAGATGACAGCATTTGAATTCAAAGCAGTGCCAGTATTATTACAGTGTCTCGTAGAAGTTAAATACCTAAATAATTTGATTTTAAAATATTTGCCTTTTGACATTAAACCCCCTTTTCACCTGCAGGCTTAAACATCCATCTCAGACTAGGGTTTTTAGAACAGATATATTGGTTTGCAAATAGGCAATCAGGCCATTTTAAAAAAAATCTTGAGAGTTTGGCTCAAATCGAATCATACAAATTTCACTTACAGGAGTAGTTTCTCTGAGTCATATCATTGACTTCAGAGGAATGAAAGCTGCTCAAAATTTTTCAAATTTTAGTAACAAATTGGTCTTTTTTAGGAGGAAAAATAAACTTCCCTTTAAATCTTTTTAAAAAATTGACATTTATTGAATCATTATTGAAAACGTTACTCGCATCGTTCCTGAAATATTTCCTTTACAAAAAACCTGGTTTTGTCTCTGGTGTGGAGAGGAAGAATGGCAGTCCAGACACAGGTTGCAGCTAATGAGGACCAGTTTATTCAGAAAAGTTGCTTACAAAACACACACTCAGTGCCACACATTACTTTTTCTCTTCCCTTCCCTTTGGATGGAATGACCAGCTCCTACTCACAGCAAATATCCAACTGTCCACTCTTGCTGTCTGGACTCCCTTCTGTTTGGACTGTTCCCATCTTTGCCCAGTAGGGAGCACGACAGAAATAACGCTACTTTGCAGTTCCACACCATTGGTGAATCTCAGGCCTGGTCTACATCTAAAAATTAGATTGACCTACCTAGCTACATCACTCAAGGCTGTGGAAAAACTTTGTGCCCTGAGCACCATAATTACGACCATTTTAAGCACCAGCATAGACAGAGTTTGGTTGATGGAAGGAATATTCCATTGATCTAGCTAAATTAACTGCATTGATGAAAAGACTCTTTCCGTTGATGTAGGAAGCGTCGGCAGTACAGTGCTATGGTGTCATACCTCTAGCTGTGGTCCTATAATGTACGCATGGCCTCAGAGCACTTTGCAAACATCAGTGAATTAAGTCCCACAGAATCTCGTAAGGTAGGGAAATATACAAAACATTCAAGGAGTCCTGTAGCACTTGTAATGACTAACAAATTTATTTATCGCATGAGCTTCCGTGGGTGAATCCTGTTCACCCAAGAAAGCTCATGTGATAAATAAAATTTTTAAGTCTTTAAAAGTGCCACAGGACTCTTTGTTTGGTTGAACTAGACTAACATGGCTGGAACTTGTCAACACACAACACTGTTATCCCCATTATACAGGTGGAGAAACTGAGGCACAGAGAATTTGTATACATCACAGGGCAGTTGTAACAGGGTTGGGAATAGAATTCAGATCTCTCTACCTCTTTGTGCTTTGGCCACAAGACCATTCCTCCATTTGGGCAAAGGGTCTAACTTAGACAAGAAGCAGCTTTCCCTGAAGAACTAGAAGCAAATAAGCACAGGGGGTACTGGATTGTATGCTTAAATCACTTTAAGAATCCATCTCAGTACAGCCTCTGGAAATTTTTCTACAGTAATTGGGATCTGTAATAAATAACCTCCTACAGCTTTGATCATAACCTGCTCGAGCAGATTAGAAATCATCGAGTTTCTTTGGTGTCATGAAGGCGTTTCTTTAGTATCTTTTTATAGTTTTTCCTGAAAGTAATAAAGCCAACAATTCTTCTAAAACACTAGTTTGGTTCAGAGACAAGAGGCAAGATTTAGCTGGTAGAATTTGTAGCAGCCTTTTCAATACTGAAATGTGAATCGATCTTTACAAAGTCAGACTACTTGCAGACCAGCTGTTAATCAGTATGAATAAGAGTGGCAGAATCTGGTCCCAAGAAGATGGAAAGTCTGATCTGAGAGACTTGATTTGCAGTTTACACTGAGAAGAATCAAAGATGAGAGGGTCTATTTTCCTCGTCGCATGTTAGGTTTCAATCATTCCCATCCATGTGATGTATACATATGAACAGATCTATTAGTTTCATACATTCTTGTTTAATGCTTTATTTGCAAAGGAAAAGAAATCCTTTCAAACCCACTACTGTTGTCAAGAAATCTGGTTTCTTCCTAGAACCAAAGCACTGCAATTTAACAACGAATCTTGTTAATCTCCAATGCCATGGTCAAACAGGGATCAATTCTCCTATTGATACACGTGAGGTTTACATGTGTATTTCTCCCTGCTAAAACCTTCAGAATAATATTCCTTGTCCTGTGACTCCTTGCTGTGCAGATATCTAGCATAGCTCCTTCTAGAAGCTGCGATAAAAAGATTACGGCAGGAACAGTTTCAGCCAAGAAAAGACTATTACAAGCTAAGTCTTGTCCAAAATATGCTCTTCACTGAGTAGTGAAAGATGTCATTTCTTGTTCCTATATTAAGGATCTCTGAGCTTTTGCAGTCATGTTTTAGTTTAGTAACCACTTTTTTCCCTTCTTTCATATGTTTCCTAGAAAGAGTTGACAGAAAGCCCTGACAGTCCAGAACTCTTCAAAAATCTGTATCAATAGACTGTCTTAATTGATTTATTCAGCCAAACACAAGGAATGGCAATGCAGCGCCCTGCTTATATGCTTTACCCCTTCCTGGAGTAATTAATTAATTTAATTAGTTAAATTAATTAATTAAATTAGTTAAAGTTACATGCCATTAATCCTCAACCTCTGTTGAGATTGCCTAAACAGTGATGTGAAGAAACATTGACAAGGAACTCATTTCAAACATGCCACTTACATGCAGTGATTTTTTCAAGTCAAGTCCATTCTCAGCACGATTCAAAACACTGTCTGGGGTGAAAAGATTTGAATCCCATGGTCAGACATGAACTATCCAGTCTCCTTGATCAGTTTGAAATTTGTAAACTAAGATTCTCAAACTGAGAAACCACTATTGCCCTCTTCAAAGTTACAGATTGATCTATTCTCTTGTCTCATTTCAAAGTCAACACAGATCTGAGTAAATGAGGACACAACAGAAACACCTTGAAATCTCTAACGCCATGTAAAACCCGAAGGCATTAAAATTTATTAAATGATGCAATAACAACAGAATTCTTTATTTACAATAGCATTATTTAACATCAAATAAGCAAATAGCATCAGCAAAGCAATATTAACTTGCATAAATGTATTTAAAATTTCTCTGAATATATCTACCTTTGCATAAACTGCTCACACTAGAAATACAAACATCAATGCAGGTGAACAAGGTGATGTTCAGAGTCAACTCCGCTTTGAAAATAAATCACAACCTGAAACACTGTAAGCTTTCTCCTGAAGAACCATAGTTTATATATTGCTTAATTTTACCCTTGTATAATCTTTTCATATACACACACATCTCAGATGCAACTTTATGAAGAACTGTACAAATAAAACCCACAACTGACAAAAAGGGAAAAAATTAAATGACAGTAAATGTTTGTGGAAATGTGTCCATCTCTATTCAGCAACATAAAGGTAAGTGATGATACACTTATTCCAAAATTGTACACAATTCACTATACAAATATAATACATCAGACAGCTATGTAGGAATATACAAGACTTAAAAACAGATCTAAGGCATTATGCTAGATTTTAGCATTTTGAGGTTCTTGCACATAGCGTTACCTGTAGTAAGAAACTGAAAAGATTTTGCTTTAGTCTACAAAGAAACACCAGGGAGAAAGTTCTAATTAAAATCAAAGCCACTACAGTAATTTTCTTTTGTGCAGAGAATGCTTTTGCTCTTCGGCAGCACACTACCATACAAATACTAGAAAACTTGAAATTCACACCAACAATTAATGGCTTAAGTTGCATTTCAAAACTGATTGTGTATCTTTGGGTTCTGCAAGTGGAGCTGTGCCACCTATTTCATGTGTTAAGCCCATATGAACTCCATTTTTAAACATAGATTAAAAATGTATTATATAAACTGCAAAAACATTGCTTTAACTAATACAGGCCAAAAGGGATATTGGTATGGGACAAAATTTTAAACTTTGAGTACAAATTAATTCATTGTAGCAAAACAGCTCACTTCACTTTTTAAACTTACCACATTACATGAACACTTAAATGGATCATATGACCAAGTGTATGTATGTATACTTTTCACATTATGTGCCTTTCACATTTTGCAATATAGGTAGAACACTGATTATTTGTTCTGTTTAACAAAATCCAACAAATTTACTGTGTACAGAATGAGAAATACTGATAATGAAAGGAACTGATTTGGCTTTTTATTTTTGTTTCTAGAGTGATCAATGTGATCTGAAGATTTCTTCACTCGCTTGGCTTTTAAATTAGACAAAAACTCAAAACACCAGAACCTAATTCTGAGCCAAAGTAGTCGGTATCTTCTTCATTTTAAAATGGCAATGGGCAATGAAGCATCATGATCACACATAGAATATACAGTTTTGCAGATTTGTCACAAATAGGGACATATTTAAACGACTTATTTTGTCCACTGTGAAAAAGATGAATTTATTCAAAGAATTTAGGGTTGAACATTTAAAAGGAATATAATACAAACAAAATTAGCTTAAAACCCATTTACATTTTGTGTTGTGTGAGGTTAAAGTCCCTCTAATTTATACAATTGTTATATAAATAAATTTTAAAATCAGGTATATGTTGTACGTTTAATACAAATGTCGTATCAACGAGGCTATGGAGCTGAGGCTGACAGTACTTAAGAGTTTTCCACCAGAGCTACACATGATGGCTCAGTTGATTAAATATTTTCTTTTGAGTTGGACATACAAAATGGAGACGGCAGAAAACTGCTGTTTCCCTGTGTGTTATGGAGTCCCTTTGAGTGGGAAACAAATGGATTTGCAGATTTCCTTGATTTTCAGGAAAATCCTTCCATGGGAAAACAACTTTTTCAAACCATCTTTAACATATTTTCTTCGGCTTTGAGCAACAGATAGTTTGTACATTTTAACCCTCACCACAAACAAACAACCAAATTACCAGGAAAGAAACCTTCCACTCTCAAAAGGCATGGCTGATAAGATATTATAAAATGCATTGCATTTTAAAGGACATCAAAAAATTTGAATTCAGATAAGAAAGTGTGTGGGTTGTGGGTTAGAGGAGAGAAATAGGAGGTCAAAAACTTCATCAATTTCTTGGTATTTCAAGTCCTCAGAAACTGATGGCAGTTTAGTAAAAGATTACTTCAAACACAGGGGGCAAGAAAAAACCCCACCCTAACAGTGGCCTGATTAGTAACAGTTTTTCTAAGATTCATTAAGAAAGAATATAAACATACAAAAAATCAATAATTGGTTCCTACAGTGGCTGCATATAATATAGGTTAGATAAATGACTTTATGAGCAGAATCACAAGTTGAAAAATCTCAAGCCTACAAATTAGGTCTAATCAAGGCATTGTGATCCTTTACAAAACACTTTTTCAGGAGACACACACGGCTATGAAGATATCTAATTTAATACTGAAGTACCTCATTTGGAATCAACTCCACAACATGTATACCTCACAAAAAATTATACAATTAAAACACTTAAGTTCTCAACTTAAATTATTGCTTGTTTACATATAAAGTGGATTTTATGTACCTTACAAAATCTCCTCATAGTCCACACTGCTTTAAAATAATTAAAAATGCATGATGATGGTTAAATCTGTAGTGATATCTGCCATAAGTTTTAAACAAATCATTATTTTCCCAGCTAAAGGGATGGGGAATGGAAATTAATATATTTTAAAGCAGGTGCCTTTCACTCTTTTTGATATTATGCCCCAATTCTGCCACTACCATCACCAATAAATGCATTCTCATTGGAATTCATTGTTTAATGACTGATTACGTGAAGCCTAAACTGCAGGTAACACATAGGGAAATGAAGGGCTCACCTGTTCTTTTATCCTATTAGAAAAGCAGGGAAAAAGAGGCTCAGAAGAGGCAGGTAGGAATTTAAATCCATAAAAAGGTAGCAAATTTATATTTTTGGATTCATGATTTACATTATTTGCAATATTATCATTGCAATCTTTCGTTTTAATAAATCAACAACCAAAAAGCCCCAAACAAACAGCCCTCTCCCAGGATGGTGTTAGCCTGTTTTACAACTTTAAACCCATTCAAAATTGATCTGTGTAAGTTTTCTACAAAGCTCTGGCTTTCCTATCCTTTCTTAAATCAAACCAATTGATTAGATGTTTATTCCCCATACATTGCTTACACCCTTCACTAGCCTCCAGCCCACCCTGCCCACACAAACACAGGTCTTAGTTCAAAACACTGATTTTCAGATGGAACTGCATCCTTTGCACCAGACTGAGTAGCCAGGGAAAACAAAGCAAGAAACGAAGGTCTAGAACTAAACGGGAACAGAACAAGAGCATGGTTGTTTTCCCTTAAATACGCACATTTAAATACATTCAATCTGACATGGTTTATGAAAATTGCCTGTCAACATTTACTTTGCAGGAGAGATCTAAGTTGCACTAAGGTGAATGCAGTGAACAGACTGAGCAACTGTCTGTACGCTAGCTTCAGACTGTCAGAGAAGAGGCTGCTCTTCCAGCAACAATCGTTTTGGTTCCACTCTGGAAGGCAGAGCTGAATCCTGGCTGCAGCACTGAGCTGAGCTTGCTCCAGTGGAACTGGCTGGCAGGTCAGTTGGGTCAAAACAAACAGACGCAGGTCTTCAAACTGGTAAGTGTTTTGGGCTGGTGAGCCCAGGCAGCTGAAGAAAGGAGCAACCAGCAATCTTCAAGGTCAGCAGTACTTCTGAAGAAACAGAAAGAGAAAACAGACATCAATGAATTATCTTCAAGTACTTCATGGATAGTGAGAAGACTGGCCAGGTGTACTAGGTGTTGTGCACATCTACTGCATTTAAAAATCCCAACCACTTGTACAGAACTCAATCAAAATATAAAAATCACAAGTCATGTGCAGACACCACTAAAGAGGCCAATTTTCAAAACTGTCTATAAAACGGGCTCTTATGTTTGCAATTATCTGTCTTGTGGGCTTTAACCCCTCTGTAGCATGTTACATTGGACTCTGGCTAAATCCCTTTTTACATGCACATGCATAAACACGAATGCATGCACATGCACACACACACACACACACAGAGTCAAGGGATTCCATTCATGTTGACACTGTCTGATCTTTGATCTTCCAGGCATGTGCAGACAGAATTCCTAGTGAAGTCAACAGGAGTTTGCCTGAACAAGAACTACAACTTAGATCGCATCTTTAAATCATTTTTATTTGTCTAAATAAAGCAGCTCACCATAATCATTACTAGGATCACCTATATTTGGAGATTATGGATAACAAGGTGGTTTATTAATGAGAGTTTATCTCAACCCTGAAATATGTGGTTGTACCAAATCCTTTATTCACAATTTTTTTGCCTTCCTCTGTAGCACAGGGCATGGTTCATCTACCGGTGAATTCTCTGTATTTTAAAGCTCTTAAATCATGATTTAAGGAGGTAAATAACTCAGACATAGGTTGGTGGCCTATTGCTGGAGTGGGTGGGTGAGATCTTGAGGCCTGCATTTTGCAGGAGGTCAGACTAGACGATCGTACTGGTCCCTTTTGACCTTAAAGTCTACGAGAATGTTCTTGATGTTTTGCTTCCTAAAAGTATTATAAAGCTAACAAAAATGAAGAGGTGAGCAAAAGGAGAGGCTTCCACAGCTGATGAACAGAGCTCAGAGCTTCTTTGGACTCAATAACCTAGTATAATAACCAGGGCTCAAATTGGGATTGGTTGTGCTTATTAATGACCCGCTATCTTTTTTTGGGGGGGAAGGGGCGGGGGGGGGGTTGGATCTCAGCATTCCTAATATAAAAAGTAACACTAATCCGTACGTTTTTACAAATACAACAAAAACTTGAAAACACATGCGAAGAGATGCTGTGTTGTTTGCCTAAACTTGCAGAGAGCCTGAAACAATAGCATTATTTATCTCCACTGGGTGATAACACAAATACCTGGCTACTTTAATTGAAATGTCAATATTGTTCACTATTTCCTTGCTGATCATGGCATATAGGAAAGGGGAGGGTCAGTGATAGTATGAAGATGGGCACCATCTACTGAGAGAGTAATTTCATTTTGATTCCTTAGGTAGGTGGCACTCTTTGGAGCATCATGTTCTTTTTCTTCACAGTCTGACCCACTGAAATGATAGATGAAAACAGATGGAAGACTGGAGAGATCCCAGAGGACTGGAAAAGAGGAAAATATAGTGCCCAGAAATAAGGACAACCCAGGGAATTATAGACCAGTCAGTTTAACCTCTGTAGCAGGAAAAATAATGGAGCAAATAATTAAGGAATCAATTAGCAAACATCTAGCAGAGAATAAGTTGTTGAGTGATAGCATGGATTTGTCAAGAACAAATCGTGTCAAACCAACCTGATAGCTTTCTATGATGGGGTAAATAAGCCTTGCGGATGGAGGTGAAACAGTAGATCTGGTATATCTAGACTTTAGTAAGGCTTTTGATATGGTCTTGCATCACTTTCTCATTAACAAACTAGGGAAGTATAACCTGGATGGAGCTACTATAAGATGGGTGCAAAACTTGACAACCGTTCCCAGAGAGTAGTTATCAATGGTTCACAGTCATGCTGGAAGGGTATAATGAATGGAATACTGCTGGGACCGGTTCTGTTCAATATTTTCAGCAGTGATTAAGATGATGGCAAACAGAATGCACTTATAAAGTCCGCCGATGATACCAAGCTGAGAGGGGTTGCAAGTGCTTTGGAAGATAGGATCACAATTCAAAATGATTTGGACAAACTGGTGAAATGGTCTGAGGTAGATAGTCAGAAATACAATAAAGACAAGTGCCAAGTATGCCACTTAGGAAAGAACAATCCATTGCACACAGACAAACTGGGCAATGGCTCCCTAGGAAGGAGTACTGCCGAAAGGGACCTGGGTGTCATAGTAGACCACAAGCTCAATATGAGTCAACAGTGTAACAATGCTGCAAAAAAAGCAAACACCATTCCGGGATGTATTAACAGTAGTATTGTGAGTAAGACACGAGAAGTCATTCTTCCGCTCTACTCCGCCCTGAGTAGGCCACAACTAGAGTATTGTGTCCAGTTCTGGATGCCTCATTTCGGGAAAGATGTGAACAAATTGGAGAAAGTCCAGAGAAGAGCAATAAGAATGATTAAAGGTCTGGAATACTTGGCTTATGAGGGAAGATTGAAAGAGCTGGGTTTGTTTAGACCAGAAAAGAGGAGACTGATAGGGGACATGATAACAATTTCCAAGTACCTAAAAGTTTGTCACAAGGAGGAGGAAGAAAAATTGTTCTCCTTAACCGCCGATGATAGGAGAAGAAGCAATGGGTTCAAATTATGGCAAGGAAGGTTTAGGTTGGACATTAGGAAAAAATTCCTAATTGGAAGTTTTTAAGAGCAGGTTAGACAAGCACCTGTCAGGGGTGGTTTAAGAGGGTACTTGGTCCTGCCATGAGTGCAGGGGACTGGACTCAATGACCTCTCATGGTCCCTTCCAGATTCTCTGATTCTTTGAGAATGGAAAAGGGAGTCCTGGAGGACATATGTACCAGCCCACATTGGGCCAAATGTATTCCAATAACTCCAAAGGGCCTTTGTAGAGAAAGAATTTGGTTCACTATGCCATATAAAAATACAATTATGTCATAGAAGTCCCAGCTGCCGTGAGTGGCAGAGGAACCCAGCTCTTGGTCTCTCCCATGGGCAGCGGGAAGGGCCTTGCAGCTTCTGGCCACTGCATATGGCGGGCCCCCCCACAGCTCTGAGCTACCAGCCCTGCAGCATGGTGCAGAATGGGCCAAAAAGGTGTTAGTCATTGCAGCAGCAGGTGCTGGACTCTCCCCCCCCCATAAGCCCCACTTTGTCACAGCTATTTTTAATAAAAGCCCAGATAGGTCACAGTCTTCCATGACTTTTTATTATTGCCCGTGACCTGTCTCTGACTTTCATTAAAAATAACCGTGACGAAATCTTAACTTTAGCATAACAAAGATTAAGCCAGATGAGAAAAGGAGAAAAATTATACAAAATATACAATGCTTTTAGAAAAATGTTTTTTGTTTGGACTATGCTCGCTCAACAGACCTTTAAAAGAAGTTAATTAAAACACTGTTTCCAGAAGAAAATTTTATCTGGAAAAAACCCCCCAAAACTCAGAGCAACTTTATACAAGACTCCAAAATAGAGTTACTCTTCTGGCCCTGAAGATCATTAACTACAGAAGTACAGTTATTTTGCTATAAATTACGCTGTATGTCTCTCCAAAATTTGAAAGCTACAGAGAAGAGAAAATGTTTTTAAACAGAAGCAGGTTTAGACATTTCTTTTTTACTATCTAAAATTAGTTAATACACATCTGTTGTTCTAATGTAATGGCCAGATTATAAATTATTAATCTATGCTAGTTACAAAAGCATTACAGGATTATAAATCAAGGACATTTTGTGCCTAGAAAGTGACAGAAAACTCCCCATTCTCTAGAAACAGTGAAAACAGTGGTTCATGTTAAATATTTATATTATCTTCATGAATCTTAAAAGCTTTAAAGTCTTATTTCTTAACATATTAAAGCAAAGTGAAACAGTACTAAGTAACATCAGCTGTAGTTAGATTAAGCTTAAAATTCTGAAGATTTTTAGTACTTTAAATACTGAAATGAAGCATATCCTATTTTCTAATTAGTCATTTCCTAATACAGCTAAACCTGGCTTACAATTGTCATTTTATATCAGCGCAAGAACATTTCTTTAGATTACTTTGCATATAATAAACTGATTATTGCTGATATCTCTGGGACACAAAGATGGCTAAAATATTACAAATTAATACTTCAATTCATAGTTGATTAAAAAAATTATGGATAGAGGGTCACACGTATATTAAACCTCCCTTCAACCGTCTACTGAATTGCAAAGCACGTGTTTTAAAAAATATGTTAAATCTGGAGCATATTCTCTTATAGAGACATATATAAAAATGAAAATTCTAACTGGAGAAATGTGATTTTCTAAAGCCTTCTATGGAATATAGTCATTATTTCACAAGTAATGCAGTACAAGTTCATGTTTTATATGAAGGATTACTAATCAATCTAAAATGTGCTATGGACCTGAAAGTTAATAAAAAATTTTGCAGGACTCTCAAGAGTTGCAAACAGAGGCGAAGTCAACAAGAGACACATGGCCCCATCTCCCTCAGTTCCCCAACTGCCCCCTGATTCTTGACTGATCTCAGAAACGTTGGCCTCTGAACAGATTCTGTTCTCTCTTTCTCTAATAATTTTTCACTCTAAAATGGAGAAGTTTCACCTCTATATTTTGTTATTGTGTTCATTCTTTGTTATAATTTTATAATGTGTTCTCAGTTTTGTTTTGTCTCTGATTTTTATTATTGCACAATCACATGTAGTGACAAGAAATTCAGCTTCCAGCTACATGCGGTGTGCTTCAAGCACATGTCAAATGCCTGCCACAGATGAGCCTGACTGACATTTGATGTGCTTTTAAGGAAGGCAGTTCTCAAAAGTGTGTGCCATCTTTTAATTCTTTAGACCCAGAGGATCACTTTGAGATCCTGAAGCCTGCCTGTTCCCAGTCAGAGCCCTAAGAGCCGATGGATCTGGTCTTTACTCCCTTCCCTGTTTTTCCAGGTGCAGTGGCTAAGAACCAACACTGAGGAGGAATTTCCCAATTTCAGAGAATTATTTTTTTAATGGGAAAATTAAAAGTGGCCAGAGAATAACAATTCAGGGATCAGACAAAATGAATGTGCGTGTGTGTAAATGAGGCAGAAGGAGCAATTGCATCTTGGTTTTAAATCTTTGCCTTTGACATATAAGGCTGCCCAGGACCACTTTAAGGTTGTTTTCAACAGCAATGAAGTTTGTGTGACATGGTGAATGGTTTCAAGACTGGAGAACCTGTGCAGGCAACTTTCTGGTGAGAGAAAACATTTAAAGGAATGAATAATATTTAATGAATTTTATTTCAGTTTGGAGGTCTGCATAAAGTCTAGCAAATCAATTCTAAAAAAGAGGGTATGTGGATGTTCCTTTTATCTTTGATGTAAGCCACCACACTAGAGATAAAATATGGTAATTAACACAGCAGCCACTAGATGGTGCTTTGGGCTCATACTACAGAAGAACAACTGCATACTTCAAGTTTGAGGGTATCAGGGTTTTCATATAGTTTTAAATCTAAATACATTTAATCATTTCTGATTTAAAGCCTCCTGGGAAAAGGCATTTCTACTAATACTGATCACCTTTTTATATTTGAATGGGTTTCCACTGATGAAATGTTTGGCTCACACAGAGAAAATGTTATACCTTGTCCCTAATCACATCGAGTCTCAAGATACCAAATGTGTTGTAACAAGCCATCTCTGAAGCTGTGGAGGATATTTTTTTTTATGAAGAGCCTTGCAGTGAGGGGACACTTACAAAATCCAGCTCATTTACCAGCCTACAGTCCAAGAAGACTACAAGTAGCTTCTCTAACACTATGGCTATGTCCACACTACAGAGTTCTCCACCCCTATAGCAGCGGGTACTAAAGACACAGCTATCCTTTTGTTGGTGGAATATGTCCTCAACTAGGACCACTTCCACCAACAAAAGAGGCAGTGCTGGGGAGGTGAAAGGTCAACCTCTCAGCCCTCTGCGGCTGCAGCCCCGCTGCCACGGGGGACCAGGAAGCTCCGGCGGATATAACGTTAACACATATAACACAGATATAACATTTGGGATCTAAACTAGGATGGATACTTAATAAGAAGAAATTTACTGAAAAGAGTTTTTTAAAAAAACTATCCAGAGAAATAAGAATTAAAGTCACTAGTTATCAAAAAGAAAAACTACGTAGCACTCTCGCTATCCCCAGCTTCATTAAACAACACATTCTAGATTTTAAAATATTCCTGGTTTAGTTGAGTGTGTATGAGTGTACATGTGTGTGCCGATTCTTACCCGAGATGCATCTCCCTCCTGCTTTATCATATCCATTCCAGGCAGCTGGTTTGGAAAAAGATTGCCTCCCCTCATAGCAGGGTCATTAACCTAGTTATAATGAGATATTAAAGCAGATTAATTCAAAAGTATCTCAGGGAATTCAAAGAGAAAGTAAAAAGAGAACATTAGAAATGAATAAGCCATGGTGCAAATGTGCATCATCTCCCATCTCAGAACTGAAGAGATGGTCAGAGAAGTGCTTCTCTAAAAATGACACCTTTCTTACTCAGTGTGTGAGTGTGTGCGTGCAATCTTGTGTTTTCTTAACAGGCTCTACTTATTAAATTGGTGTAATTCTAAGAGAAGCTGCCTGCTAGGATGGGCCTAAAGCTATAAACTACCTTCCTAATCTCCCTGACAAAGACAGATTGTTACTGCTGCACCTACAAACCATCACACTGCTTTTGGAAGCACAGTGAGGAATCATTGGTATTGCATCACGGTAATACTGATTATGTGTAAACTGTACATTTTTCCTACTCCTAGGCAAAGGCAGGAAAGATGGTTTTAAATAGGAAAGGTACGAGCTGTGTGCATTTCTCCACACCAAACAGGATAATTCATGCATACAGAGACGGCGTCTGATAGATTTGAGGATCTTCCCCCTCTGCTTGCTAGAAGGGAAAGTTTTCTGTTTCCTCTCTCTCTCTCTCTCTCCAGAGCCTCCTGGCTGCAGTACACTACACTACCCTTCCTTCACCACCGCCGTTGGCTGTAAGAAGGGCAGAAGAGGGAAAGACATCCAGCAGTCTTTTAGCTTCCAGTTCTGTTGCTTTTCACTGGTTTGCCAAGTAGCAACAAAGCCATGAAAAGCACATGGGACAATGGAGTGTTCGCTCTGAAGAACCAGGAAAACTATTCTCCGTTGGTTTACAGGCAGTTCACATTCACAAAGTTACTTTTTCCACCAGAAGCTTACTTATTTTTAGCATGAAAGTTTAAATTCTGCAGGAATTGATGGTTTAAGTCCCTATGCTTGCCAGGGAAGATTTTCTCAGCAAGCAGCAGCTATAGATTTTTCAACCCTGTATTGAAAATTTCATTCAGAAGATACTGAATTGTGCTCTGCAAAGGCGTGGAGGGTGTTGCAATTCATTCTGCAGTGTTGGAGTTATACAACTGTCTTAGTATGAGAAGAGTATTTCCTTTCACTGACAACTGTACAGTACAAGATATGTTATAACATGCAAAATCTCACTGTGTGTGTTCCTTTCTATTTTTTCCAAAGTGGAGGGAAGGAATTGGAAAACAATTTGAATTCCAAAAAATGAAATCACATCCAAGTGAATTCAAAGCAAATATTTGTAATAAAGAAAGTAATATGATTTATGAATGGGTAAGATTTATATTCTCACTGCAGAGGCAGCATAACTATAGAAAAGCAAGCTGGCACTACTCTGCCTTGCAAAATATCAACACAACCATCAATCATGCTCCAACTGCAGAATTATCATTACTGCCAGTGGTAATGCCAGCTCTCTAGTTTGCAGTGTTGGCAGTTAGAAAAATAATTTTTAGTTTTGTAAATGAAGCACATTTTATTTGTAAGTTACTGAAAGGAAACAAACCCAAAATGTAATTTTTACACAGTAACTTTTCTAACTACAATTGCCCTTCTGTCAGAGAAACAAGGCAAGTGACAGAGAAATTAATAATTTTTACAATTAGCTGAAAGTTCTCCCGGAACATTAGAGAGCACAGCTGATCCCATAAAAATACAGATCTACTTGTGTTACTAGCTATTAAATTCAAATAAAACCATAGTGGACAAATTTGCAATCCCCTTGCTCTGAAACAGGTTACTATGCCTTTCTGCCAGTTGAGCTGAAACACATGGAACATTCCCAGTAGGAGGTCCCAAACCATTTCTTGACTCTTTTGTTTGATCTTATATGCTGAATATCTCAGATAGTTTTCAAAATATTGTTTCAAGGTAATTCTTAGCAAAGAGCAGGCCAACTTTGACTTTGGCAGTAATGCACCTGTTCAGATTAAGAAAATTAACACTGCACAGTGCAAACACTGAGCATATAGCTAGCTAATGATTTATTTAACATATTGCAAAGTTTCTCCTGAACTGCTGCAGAGATTTTAAGATGATTCTCAATCCAGCAAATCCCAGTAAATAAATCTGTACCTGATTCAAAATTCCAAACAGTTATCACCACCCCTTGCCTTAAACAAGAAGATGGTCTGGCAAAAATGAGCAGAGGGTGTAGAATGGAAAAATCAAATTTGTAAAGAAAGTTCTAGCCAAATAAACCCTTTCTCCCCCTCTTCTCCCTCCACCTCCTTTAGCATTGCAAGAAATTGGAACCACTTCTTCTGGCTCAAATTTTAAAAACTGCTGTAACTGATGAGACTGGGATTTTGAAATAACCTTGAAACTCTTGTTTCCCAGATAATGAGAGGGTTTAAATGTTTAGTTTGAGCACCATCAACAACTATAGGGTTTGGTGTGTCACTGATAATAAAAAACATATGAAAACCCTTGGACTCATGTAACAGCATAAAGCTCTGACTTGGAGAAGTGACATTAACGAAGATGAAAAAACAATAAAGATACCTTCCGCTACTGTCCCCTTCAAATCTCTGCTCCAATCTTCCACTGCTTTAATGAAATTACTACACTGAATCTTATTTGAAACTTACGTTGCGTTTACGTTACGGAGGAAAGCAGGTCAGAGGCTGGGGGTGCTGCCACACTCCTGCCCCGCCCCCAAGTTAGCTGGTCTGGAGCAGACCACTAGTCTGGGGTCTTGGCAGGCGGGCTGCTGAAAGTGAGCAACAGCAATCAGGCAAAGGCTGGAGTTTTGGGGGACCGTGGGCCACCCTTTAAGCCAGGGCCTAGGGGCTGCAGCCCCTGCTTTAATCCGGCCCTGAGCACCAAAGAAAAGTACATGCTTAAACTTCTTCAGAGTGAAAAATCAGACTTTTTAGTTACTGAATTAGCTACCTGCTTTAGCTACTTTACTTAAAAAACAATGTGAATTTTGTGCTCATGACAGGTGCCAAATTAACAGTACTCAAGGCTGAAGTCCTGTTTATCCACACAGCTGGTACAGAATGGATAATAAGAATCTCCAAAAAACTACAGTGGCAATATGCCTCACCCTCACCTGCAGAAATTATCTTTATGCCCATTCTGTCCTTGGCTCCCTTCCTGAGATCTTTAACAAGGGAAAGAGTATGTGTCCACTGTGCTGTGGAACCCATTTACTGAGAAACTGGAACTTAGACCACGAAATTCATTCCACAGACACTGCGGAGCAACCAAGCAGATGCTAACTATGGTGGCACTGGATTTGAATGAGAAATCCAGATGTGAAAGGTGGTTTAATCATCCAGTCTTTTGAATGTAGAGCTAAAATTGAAGGCTTTTCAGAAAAAACTAGTAGAATAAATATAATACTCACAGCTATTACAGACAATCTCAACCACCCAAATAAAGTACAGTCAAGGAAATCCTCTAGCTGTGGTATGAGATCCTTGAATTCTCACCTGCTCAGGACCCATGGAGGACAACCCTGATGTAGGCACAGAGGTCGCTGAGGTCATGCTGATCTGCCCTGTCATCTGGTTCATGTTGTTCATGCCACTTGTGTTGGTTGCCATGGATACACTGATGTTCATGTTGTTATTGTACATGCTGGTGTTTGCTTGCTGCCCAAAATGTGGAGGGGACGGCTGTGAGAACATGCTACAGCAAAGAATGAAAAAAAGTAATGTGTCAGACTTCAGAACGCTGAAGCCACTAGAAATCATACTCTCTCAGAACATTTCTCAGACTAGAATCTATATATAAAATATACGCTAACTTCCAAGATGCTTAGCATTTGTGGGCTGTATTTTCGAACTTGAATGCCTGATGTCTGTGCACACAAATGCATGTCTTTGTCCACATGTGGAATTAATGTGGCTCAGTGTAACAATCTGTTATGTGAGTACACTAGCCACTTACATGTCTTGCTTGGCTACTTACAATGTGCATCTAATGCATCCTTGGAGGGGATGTAAAATAACATTTCCCCCCCGTTATTATCATGACAATAGAGGATAGCCAAGTGTATTTAGCCTCTGGACTGTAAGTGTTCATGAACATTTTCCCCGGCTGTTGTAAGAGGTCATTTGCACACATGAATACCAGATTGTTATATGACTCTCACAAGTAGACTCACAAGTGTAGGCATGCAACTGTGCAGCAATTTTTGCTGGCAGACTTCAAGCCATCAGGTAGGAAAACTTGGCCCACACATCATAAAGTCTAGGGCAGATGTCCTTCCCATTCATGAACAAGACGTTGGAATAACGGAAGAACCACAAACTGAGGAAGATCCTCCCAACCTCTAAACAAAATCCAGTGAGTGTAGCAGGAGAACTTCTAGTGAAAGTGAAATTCACACTAAAGCTTTTCACCACATCTTATATGCATTACACTCTTTACACATTGGAGCTTTCTCTGCCTAGTACATAGCCGATGAAGAGCTATAATTAAGGCATCTTTATTAGAAATAGATTGTTAATATACAGAATAAAACTAAATTTTAACATTACAAATGAGGTTTATTATTATAGAATGAGTGCAAGACATTTGGTAAGTCGGGTAAAGATAAAATGTAATTATTTCCTCTTGTGAAAACTAACTGACATATTGCAAGGCAGACTTTAATAATGAAATAACGGCATTTTTATTTTTGTAGCGTTACCTGTTTCCACTCATATTCCCTTGTGCCCACCCATTCATCTCTGTAGAGGACTGATAGGCGGGTGTAGCCTGAGACTGCTGTATCATAGGACTCTGAGTATGAGCCATTCTTGGGGACATCAGTGGACTCTGAGGAGTGGTAGCCCCGGTGAAGCCTGGATCAGGTTGCTGATTTATTCCTAAAGAATAAAATGTGATTTTTAGTCACTGTACATTGTGAACTAGTATAAACCAATGTCCTGATCCTGCGGAGGGATCCACGTAGGCAGACACTTATATCTTTGCAGATTCCTCTGAATATCAGTTGGAATCCACCTGGGTGGACCCTAATGTAGGATCTGGGCTAACATTAGGCCATTACCAACTAAAAGTGATATATGTAGTTTTAAAAAAAAAAGTCATTTTATAGCTGCATTTCAGCTAGCTGTATTCCCTAATACAGATTACAATTACAAAGTGGCAAATTAGCCTTTTTGTGGTTATCAGATACATTAAATAAAAGGAATTCATCTTCTCAGTCTGTATAAAAGCTTTCAACTGCAAAAACGCTGCGCACTGGCTCCAAACTACATCATGCCTAAGATCACCTTCTTTATGAAGCCATCTTTTAACATATGCAGTGTTCTTGCAGCTGTGTCGGTCCCAGGATGTTAGAGATACAAAGCGGATGAGGTGGTAGCTTTTGAAAACTTGTCTCTCTCCTTAATGAGAGATGGCCCAATAAAAGGTATTACCTTGCCTACCATGTCTCTTTTTTTAATAGTCAGAATCAATTTTTCAACAAACTTCTATAAGTTTCCATAACATTTGTGTCTGTGTCCTTTTGCACATGCGAAACAGGCCATGCTATTTTGCACGGTTAGTCCTTCATTTTGCCCAGTGAGAGCTCATTTCTGTGCAAAGATGCACTGGTTTAACTGAAAATGTGATTTTAAATTGTTTTAAAAAGCTAAACTGGCACAAAAGTCTGCATGGACACTTAGGGTATGTCTACACGGCAATAAACGACCTGTGGATCAGTCCCGGTTGGGACATGTTGGGGTTTGCAATGACAAAAACAGAATCAGTGAAAAATCAGTGTTTAGACAAGGGCCAGTGTACATTACAAAACGTACCAAGGGCACCTGTGTATCTCACATCAACATTACCAAACAATTAGAAATTAACAAAACGAATGCAACATTTACAGCAGTATTCTACATTGCAAGCAATTCACTCAACATCTCTATTCTTGTAATATATACAACAAAAAGAGGGGTTTTTTTAAACAAACATTTTGTGAAGTACAGAAAAAATGGATCTCCAGCAAATATGAAGATACCCATGAAATGTTTATCAGAAAGGACATATGTACAGAGTTATCATCTGAATCTTTGCCTGGACTATAATAAAAACTCATTTCTGGCATCCCGTAACTGTGGAAATCCACAGCTTAAAAGGCACACCCCTGGTCCTATCCATAGTAGATCACATGAAGCCCCCCACAGGGTATTCTTCCCCCCCCCAAAAAAACAAGCAGAAAGTGTCTTGTCAGACTATACTGTATGCATAGATATTTTAATTCTCAGAGAGGTAGCATGGTCCAGTGAAGAGGTCAGTGAACTGAGAGTCATCAGACATGAGATCTACACCCAGCTTTTCCACTGACACTGTGCATGATGTTGAGGAAGTCATAACTTTTCTGTACCTCAGTTTCCCCCACCAGAAAATGGGGATAATATACCTCGTCATCTTTCTTAAGCCATTTGAAACCAATGGAAGAAAGGTATGATATACTGCTCAGTGGAAACTGGTATCAAGCGTAACACATTAGAAGAGAAGACAGGAAATAAAAAATTCAGCATGAGGTAGGATGATTTTTTTGTTAGTTAAACGCGCATGTTCTGCTGGTAATGCCTGTAACGGTTACATATCGAGAGAAGGTCATGGCTCTGCAGAGGTAATAAGATGTATCTGACCTGTCCGCCCCCAGAACAAAGTGGAAGGCTGTTTAGCTAAATACAAGGGCAGAATGACACTGCCTGCTATATGCATATAGGTTTGGGGATAAGAAGGAGGAAGTCTTTCCTGATATTAAAGTAAATTCAATGAACTAAAAGTCACTAATTTGACATTAATATATGCACAGAAAAATATTACTTTAGAGATTACATACCTGATGTTAACTAATCTCTCAATATCAACATGTAAAAACAAATCAATATAATGAAGATATAAAGGGATTATAAATAGTTTTGCTTCCAAATGATTTTTACACAACTTTACTCTGTCCCCCAGTACTAACAACAATTCGCAAATTTTTATTCATCTTCACTTCTAAAGCATATATTGGTTTATTTGTTTTGATCAGAAGTCAGAGCCATTCAAGTCTCTCTATACAAATATATACGTATTTATATTCGTGTGTGTGTTTACACACACACACACACTTCCTCCATTCTTCAGACAAAATCTACACTCAGCGAGAAAGAAGCTGGGAAACTGGAAGGCACTGTGCGGCATTTGGGGACTCATGACAGGCCCAACGTATCCTCTCATGTTTCCCATCATTCACCATATCATTTGGGAGTCACGCAAGGAGCTGTGATCCAGGACTGGGGGACAGTGAGGAAAAAGAATTGGTGAAAGAAATTGGGGATACAAGTCCAGTACCGTAGTTTGGTGGAAATGGAAACTGCTGTGCATTCGCCTGCGGAATCCGTGGGTTGCTCATGGTTGTTGGTATGCCACCAGAGGCCACCATGGTGGGTGACATATTCAAACCCTGTCCTCGCATCATCAGAGTCCGCTGTTGCACCTGCTGTTGCTGATGCATCTGTCGTTGCCTCAGGTGCTGGCTCAGTATCTCCCTCTGCCTCTGGGCCAGCATCTGTGCATTGATAGGTGCCTGCAGAGAAAATGAGAACTGCGAATCAATACGTAATCATATCATAGAAGATTAGGGTTGAAAGGGATCTTCAGGAGGTCATCTAGTCCAACACATTGCTCAAGGCAGAACCCACTAAATCACCCCAGCCTGGGATTTGTCAAGCCGGGCCTTAAAAACCTCTAAAAATAAAGATTCCACCACCTCCCTAGGTAACCCATTCCAGTGCTTCGTCACCCTCCTAGTGAAAAAAACTTTTCCTAATATTCAACCTAGACTTCACCCACTGCCACTCAAAACCAGTAGTCTATGTTCTGCCATCTTTTACCACTGAAAACAGACTAGTTTGTCCTCCCTGGAATCCCTTTTCTGATAGTTAAAGACTGCTATCAAATCCCACCTCATTCTTTTGTGCTGCACGCTGAACAAGCCTAGTTCCCTCAGCCTCTTTTTACGAGTCATGTGTTCCAGCCCCCTAATCATTTTTGTTGCCTTCCGCTGGACTCTTTCCAATTTGTCCATATTCCTTCTGTGGTCGAGGGCCCAAAACTGGACATGGTATTCCAATTTAGGCCTCACCATGGAAAATAGAGGGGAATAATCTCTTCCCTTGATCTCCTAGCAGTTTTGCTACTATTGCGGCCCAATATGCCATTAGCCTTCTTGGCAATAAGGGCACAGTGTCCACTCATATCCAGCTTCTTGCCCCTTGTAAACCCCAGGTCTTTTTCTCCAGAACTGCTATCTAGCCAGTTGGTTATTCTATAGCAGTGCATGGGATTCTTCTGTTCTAAGTGCAGGACTCTGCATTTATCCTTGCTGAATCTCATCACATTTCTTTTCACCGAATCCTCCGATTTGTTTAGGTCACTCCATATTCTATCCCAGCGCTACATTGTATCTACCACTCCCCCCAACTTAATGTCATCTGCAAACTTACCAAGGGTGCCATCCAACCCATAATCCAGATCATTAATGAAGATGTTGAACAAAATTGGCCCCAGCACCAATCTTTAAGGAACTCTCCTTATTACTGGCTGCCAATTACACATTAAGCCATTGATCACTACCCATTGAACCTGATGATCTAGCCAGCTTTCTATCAACTTTATAGCTCATTCATTAATCCAACCAACCAACCCACCCATACTTCTTTAACTTGCTGATAAGAATACTGGGAAGACTGTATCAAAAGCTTTGCTGAAGTCAAGGTATATCACATCCACTGCTTGCCCCACATCCACAGAGTCAGTCATCTATCATAGAAGGCAATGCTAAGTACAAAAGCATCTCAATCCGAATGACAGGTAAAATTCAAGTTCCTTTCCTCAGTATACACCTAACTATAAAATTAGATAGGTGGTGAAATTCCTAGCATTACTTCTGACAGGCAGTGAAGCATTTCAAAACCGAAATAGAATTTAACATACAAAAGTTTACTACTACAAGTTTAGATTTACAGATATTTGGAATGAATTGTCCCAATCAAATTGCATCTTCTTTATGGGGTGAGGAAAGCAAGTTAAAATGCATTTTTATCACCATTCCTCTCTCACTCCCAGGAACTAGATTACCACATAGGTTAGCTATGGGAAAGGACCTTAGGAGTGCAACATCCGCAACTTGGTTTTGTTTTTAAATCTGAAAATAAATATTCTAACTAAAGATTGTATTGTTTTGTTTACAATCTCTGCCTTATGATTTATTAATTGGATTTACTATGTATTACTGACATTTAAATTGAAGAGTCTAGGTTTCAGGAGTAACTAAACTTGGGACAAGCAGAAAATGCAATGAAGAAAATAGAAGTACCTGCAGTACTTGCTCCCTCACCTGTGTGGATACTCCAGGTCTCAGAGACAGGTTCATATTGGAGAGGTTGTTGATCTGATTAATCAGTGGTTGGCGATTCTAAAGAAACAAGATGAAAATGAAGATAGAAGAAGAAAACTAAACAAGGGAACCTACGTGCGAAGGGAATAAAAACAAAAATTCTGCACGTCTTGCAGGTTCTGGTGGACAGTCTCAGTTAAGTATTAATTGTTTTAGCTACCCTATTCCCATTACTGTTAAAAAACCCTCACGCTTCAAGGAGACAATAAACTGTATCATCCATACTGTATAGCAGCCAGAAAAATTCCAAATGCAATGCCTTTATACTACGATCTCTTATGAACTTGTAATTATATTGTTAGCATTTTTGCCGAGCTCAGATTTATCCTGATATTTATGCTGGAAATGATCTTAATGTAATGTGCATGGCATTTTTATGTTCTATGTAAGAGATGAGAAGCAATTATCTGGTTGCATTCGGTGCTGGTGTGGCCTCAGCTGGAGTGTAGTGTCTAGTTCTGGGCACCATACTTTAAGAGAGCTGTTGGCAAATTTGAGAGAATCCCAGCAGAGAGCAACACAAATGACAGAAGGTTTAGAAAACCTGATTTATGACAAAACACTGGCCCAGTTAATACTGAGAAAAGAAAACTGATGGGGACCTGATAAAAATCTTCAAATGCATTAAGAGCTATTATAAAGAGGGCTGTGGTGGGACAAAAAAATAGGGCTTAATCTGAAAGAAGATTTAATTTAGCTATTAAGAAATCTCTCTAATTATAAGGATAGGTAAGCACTGGAACACGCTTGCAAGAGAGGTTGTGGAATCCCCATCTTTGGAGGTTTTTAGACCGGTTGACAAAACACCTGTAAGGGATGGTCGAGATTTACTTGGTCTTGCCTGAGTGCAGGGGACTAGACTAGATGGCCTCTTGAGGTCCCTTATAGCCCTACAATCCTATGATTTTTTAATTTATACCAGTAAACAAAATATGGCAAAAAGAACAATGAATTAAAATAGTCACAAACTGGAGACGGTGACAAAAGAAAGCATTTTAGGATCTGGCTGCAATTTGGAAAAGAAGCATATGATTAGGATGTTCTGAATATAACTGAACAGAAAAAAGTCCAAACTTCAAAAGACATTATACAAAAGGCAAAGAGACCGGGATTCGAACACTGTGCACATTTTTTGCATCACATTATTTTAGAAAGGATAATGGTCAAGCTGGTAAAGGGGCAGAAGAGTTCAACAAGGAGAATAAAGACACTATGTATTATCCCTGTGAAATTCATTATGGCCAATATATCTATTTCATCTGTGGAATTCAACAGGAATAAATATCATAGGGAACACACTTAAGAATGAGAATTTTCAGAGCTACCTGAAGCCAATGTATTTATTCTATATAACCACAATCTGACCGAACCACTGGTAAAGTGCATATAAACATAGAATACCTGCTGTGCTTGGAGTCTATGTTGAAGCTGAAGTCTTAGCTGGTTTGGCTGGTTTTGCACTATACCAGTAGGCCTGAGACTTGGCCTAGGTTGCATACGTAGCGTTGCGTAACCAGGCCGCTGTCCTATTGGATGAAAGTTTGGATCCTGCAGGGGTGTATAACTACCCTGGGCCATCTGAGCCTGAGATGCATATTGTTGAGTGAAAACCGGCGCCTTCTGTTCTATTATGATGTTGGATTCTTGACTTGAGAATGGCTCTGGATCTACAGCTTGGCTCTGCAGAAATAGACAAACCAAGACATATATAAACACATAGTAAAAATATATTTCTGAATGGGATTATTCCATCTGAAATCCCAGTCTCCCCACAAAATATGCCATTATTAAGCCCCAAAAGACTGTACATTTTCTTCATTTTTAAAAAAAAAAAAAAAAACTTAAAATCATTAGAATAGTTTCCATGACTTAAAAAACAAACAAAAACATTTCAGTGGAAGGAGGCATTCTCTGCAGTCCTTTCAATGCAAACAATGCAGTATTGTGCTAGCCCAGAGGAACCCGAAAGTGAAAATGAGTAGCCACTCGAAACAGTGAGGACTAGCCTATTTTTATTCCTGAAACTGGAAGCAATTCAAAGGGTAATATATGCACAAATAGTCAAAAACAAATTAGATTTCAAAACATTTTCAGTGGTGTTAAGCTGAGTTGCCATTTGTAATATAAATGTTTCAGATTTTCAAAGGTGCCAAAGGCAGTTAAAAGCCCAGTTCCCACTGTGTCTCATTTCAGTGAAGGATGAGCACCTAACTTCCTTAGGGTATGTCTACACAGAAGCTTTTTACTTCCAGTTAACTGACTGCCAATTAATGCATGGATGCTGACACATTTCTAACGGCTATTCTGAGCACTCCGAAAACATTTGTTCCAGGTTACAGTCATTTGAAGTTTACCCTAGGCCCCTCAATAGTTTACCCTGGCAAACAATTAACTCGAGGGTAAATCCCTAGTGAAGATAAAGATTTTATCCATAAAAGCTAGGACTTTCAAAGTGGGCTATTCTTTTTGCAAATTTCTAACATTTTAAACTTAGCAGTTTCCTTTAAATCTACAGACGTCTTAAAGCCATTTCCATTAAGACACTCATTAATAAGAAATTCAGGTATTACTTTCCTTCAAATAAATCTTTCTTTTTCACCTAATCTTTTGGTAGTGCTCTTGATGCAGCTCATTACTATATGAGCTCCATATAAATATAGAATGAAAATGTAATTTAATAAAACGTTCACCAAAATGTTATCTCTAATGAAGCACTGAACTCAGTATTATAATAGATATCCACAGGTGTCTCTTTCTCTTGCCCAGTTCAGTATTTTATTGACTACTCTATTTTTGCCACTAGAGAGTCCGTAGATAAAGGAACATATGCAGACAGAAAGACAAAGGTCATATTGGAAATACAGGGTTATTTCAGAGGTACAGTTCTGACAAATGGAAAATAAACAGTCATAAGTAGGCTACACAGATGAGCCACAGGCACAAACCCAACTCAGAATGTAAAACCTGTATATAAGCAAGTCTGGCTGCTTTGATTATGCAATTCCAATTAAAAAACCAGATCCAAGACTGAGCCATGTATCGAGTCATATTTTTTTCTAAGCTTTTACTATATTCCTAATTTTATTATTGTAATTAGCATTGTGCAACGTTCTTATATTTGATGAGAATTAACTGAAAGTTAATATAAACAACTGTGGGAAAGGGGATAAAAATTACTTCCTAATGCCCAACATCAGCAAGACATACAGCCACATGTCTAAAATTAAATTGATATTGTTTTAAGTAGCTATGATGAAAGGAGCTGTTGCAGGTCATGTATAGAGCCCTTAACTGTGGTCTTAGCATTGAAATAAAGGAGGAACTAATTGGAATGAAATCTGTTTTACAATGGAAATATACTGATAATTTTTAAGCCACATTCAATACTTTTTACTTATTAGAATAACTAAATTTTATTATTTTCCATACTGAGAGTGCGTGTGTGTAACACATATATCTTTACCTCTCTCACTTTTAAGGGCTATCAACCTTATAATTCTTCATTTAGAGTTTCTTAGTATCAAGTATACCTGGCTAACCAGTTCTGGTATTCCTAGAGCCCTGTCAATTTCTTCTAGCCCATCAAAATTTCTTAGTGCCAAATAAAGCTGATCCAGGAGAGTTCCCTCATCACTTGGTGACTCTGATGAAGGATGCTGGCACAGCAAGTCATCTGGTGAGCTGCCAAACGGTTGCCTGTAAAGACATGAATATAACCTTGGTAAACAAGTGTTGGAAGAAGAGTACCCACTTTATTTGGACAAATGATTATTTCTCACAAATTGAGTTAACCAGTCTTACACTGCAGATGGCAATTATTTCCATAGCTGCCAATTTTATTTGCTAATCCCTTCTCACTGGTGTGTTTAAAATTAATTCCCAAAGAAACACCTGTACGACTGACGTAAGGGAGAGGAGTTGCATGTGTATATCAGAGGGAAACTCAAATACTGCTAGAGATATTTCCCAGAACTAACGTCACGGAATGGGATGAACAAATGAACATGGAAGTCAAGGTAGAATGTTTACTGAAGACAGAAACAAACCACTTAACTAAATAAATGAAAATGAATTAAATTTTTTCCTAGGAACTCCAAATTACACATACTAGATTAAAAATACTATCATGAGCAGATACAAGAACCTACTTAGATAGAAAGCTTACTTAAGAGTGGAAAAGGAAGTTACTTACGTTGTAAGATGGTTCTTCAAGATATGTGTCCCTATGGGTGCTCCATTGTAGGTGTATGTATGCCCCCACACTGCTGACCTCAGACCTTTGGTAACAGTCTGTCCTGTCCGCACATGTGCTACTCCTCGCCAGTTATGAGGCTAGCCAGTGTGCATGGGCCTTGCCTCCTCAGTTCCTTCTCTACTACTACTACTAGAACTCTGACACAGAGAGGAGGATGGCGGGTCATGGAGCATCCATAAGGACATGCATCTCAAAAAATGATCGTTAATGCACAAGGTGAGTAACTTCTTATTCTTCAAGTAGCATCCTTACAGGTGCTCCACTGTAGGTGACTCACGATCAGCGCCCACCACTGGGGGTCAGGATTTTGGAGTCAAATATGATACAGATGATAGTACTGCAATCAGGGGCGTCACTGCCCCATAAATAGGTTTGGGGCCCAGGCTCCGCCCCTGGACCTGATCCAGCCTGCATCCTTGGCCAGGCCCAGATTGGGCTCCTGCCACCTCTGGGGCTGGCAGCCAAACCCCAGATCCCCAGCCAAGGTTGGAGCCGGCACTGGATCGGGCCGCTGATGGCAGCTGGGACCTAGGTCCCTGGCCGGTGCCAGACTGGGTCACTGATGGTAGCCGGGGGCTGTCGCTAGACAGGCCTGTAATCCCCGGCTATGGTCAGGGTCTGGAAGCCTGGCCCTGAATCTCCAGCTGGGGTTGTGGCTGGTGTCAGACAGGGCCACTGACAGCGGCTGGCGTCAGATTGAGCCGCCGGCAACAGCCGGGCCCTGGGTACACAGCCAGGGCCAGTTGTGCTGGATTGGACCGCTGCTGGCGGCTGGGTCCCCGCCAGACTCAGGGCACTAACACTCGGATTTAGGGTCCCAGGATGGCATAGTGTTCTGCAAAGGGATGCGCAGATGCCCAGGTAGCTGTTCTGTGGATTTCTGATACAAGGATACCCACGAAGAAGGCTTCAGATGAGGAGACTGATTTCATAGAGTGCATGTGTACTGAAGACGAGGGAGCTACATTACACAATTGGTAACAGAGCTTAATATATCCAGAGACTCACATAGAGCATCTCTGAGCTGACTTCCCTGTGCATTTTGACTTATCTGCAATGGAGAAAAAGACTCGGAGGCTTTCTGAAAGCCCCTGTCTTGTCGAAATAGAAGGCCAAAGCTCTTCTTACTTCAAGCGTAAGGAGGACGGTTCTTTATGCTCATGAGGTCTGGGATAAAAGACTGGAAGCTGAATAAGCTGATTCACGTGAAATGCAGAAATCACTTTGAGAATGAACTTTGGATGTTGTCTAAGTGTAACCTTGTCAGGGAAGAACACAGTAAAAGGGGGATATACCATCAAAGCCACTATCTCTCCTATCCTTCTGGCTCAGATGGTGATGAGGAACAGTCTTCATGGAAAGGTGAGTTAGTAAAGAAGTGGCCATGGATTCAAATAGTGATCTAGTCATTTTAAAGATTAGGTTGAGACCTTCATGGGGAGTCTGGGTTGTGGAAAGATGTTTGCTATGCCTTTGAAGAACCACTTTGTAGTCAGGTAGTAGAAGATAGAGTATCCTTCTACCTGCTGATAGAAGATTGCAATTTCTGCCAGAAGAGCCTTCAGTGAACTAACAGCTCTGATTTCTTTAAAGTCTACAGGTAATTTAGGGGAATCGGGAGGGTGACTGCAGTAAGGGTGACACCCGGGGGTTGGCACCAGATCTAGAACCTCTTTGACTTCTGAAAGTAGGTACTACAATTAGTTCCCTTTCTACTGTGTAAAGGCATCTCCTATACCTCTTCACAGCAAGAGGTCTCTATGTGTTGGAACCACGAAGGAGTTGCAGACTCTGCAAATTGGGATGGAGCGTAAGTAAGGAGTGATTTTAAGGATCACTGGTGGACATAATGCCAGCTGTGCCAAGTAAGGGTTACCACATCTGTGTAGGCCAGATAGGAGCAATCAGCATGATATTTGCTTTCTCTCTTACCTTCAGTAATAGAAGGAATGGGGGAAGGTGCAAGAAGGCCCTTATCCCAAAGTAGGAGGAAAGCATCTCCCATGGACTGTACTGTGGCCATTTCTTGTTCTAGTAAATAGTGACCAGATCTATTACCAGTGTCCACAAGTTTCTGACCACCCTGAGCTTGAGCAGGATGACATGAAAGCATATCACTATTGGGGAGATATGGGGACCATTTACCCTGTGTTGTGCAACCACTGAGTTGCATGAACCATCCTATCAATGATGCATCTGTGCTCAGCAGTAGAGATGAGGAAGACTGAACAAATGAGATTACCATATGGATGTTTGCCAGGTCCTTCCACCAGTCCAAGGATTGTTTGATCTTCTTGGGCAATAAAAGAAATATGTTCATGTTGTCTCTGTTTGGCCTGTAAACTGAACTGAATCATGCTTGAGGGCATCTCATGCATCATCTGACATGAGCAATAGCCTTGTGCTTTAGAAGCTAGAGGCAATGTCTGGCTGAAATTTGTGGGCTGGATTGAACTGTCTCTATCAATGAGAGACTGAGAAATCTGTGATGTAGTAGGAGTGCCTTTGCTTTAGTGGCATCGAAGTCGGCTCCTATGCATTCTAGCTTGTGTACCAGTGTTAAGGTTGATTTTTGTTGGTTGAGCTGTAGGCCCAAATTCAGAAACAGGTCTCATGTGGTGTGAGCGAGTAGTTAGGCCTTTGTGAAAGACTGGGCCCTGAGGAGGCAATTGTCTAGGTAAGGATAAACCATGCCTTGAGAGTGTAAGTGGACCACCAAATCCAAAGGACTGAAGAATACCCTGGGACCTGATGAGAGGTCAAAAGGGAGTACTCTGTACTGGTAAGTAGTCCTGGTCTAGTGTAAATCTGAGATAATGCCCGTGAGTTGGTATGATGGAAATGCATCTTGAAGGGCAAGGGCCAAGAACCAATCTCCTTCCTCTAACATTGGAATGATCTTTGATAGGGTGACCATCATGAATTTCTGTCCCTTGACATATCTGTCGAGCATTTTGATGTCCAAAATGGATTTCCAGCATCCCTTTTTGTTGTGTGTGGGGTGTGGTTTTTTTGGGGGGGGTTGGGTATTAGGAAGTTATGAGTGTAGAAGCTTTCGCCTCTGAGATGCACAGACAGAGGTTCTATAGTTCCTACTCTGTGGAAATTGTTTACCTCTTGATGCTGTAGACTCTTGTGAGAAGGACCCCTGAAGAGGGATGAGGAAGCATGTCTGGGTGGTGAGAGGGGAGAAATGGATGGCATATCCATTCTGGATAATCTCAAGTACCCACTTGCCCACTTGCTTCAGGTTATCCATTCCCAGGTGCTGCACCAAAGAATAAGGAGGTCTCTAAAAGGACAGGAGAGCTCTTCCAGTGTGGGATTACAAGAAGATTGTTTTATCAGCACCATGACATCCCTGTCAAAACTGACGCTTCAAAGGGGAAGGCTGAGATGCAGTTGGCTGGGTTCCCTATTATTTTTGCCTAGGTAACCACTGTTTCTTCCTCAGCAGCAGCTCAGAAGCTCTTTGTGATGAATACTGAGATGTATATTGTGATGACTGGGACTTAAAGAATGCCCGAGGGCTGTATTTTCTGGGTGGCATGCTAACCCTAGGATCAAAGAGTCACCCACAAATCCTTCAATGTGTGTAGAGATGCATTGGTCTTCTCAGTGAATAACTTCATCCCCTCTAGTTTAGACCTCTTTAGGGAAGCTAGATGAATGCAGCTATGAAGCTCATCTCATAACAAGGGGTATGGATATAAAGCATGCTGCCATATCGGTTGTATCTAAAGTGGATTATGGTCTTGCTTTGGTCTTTATGGGAGTTTTGGGGGTTTTTCTGGGCTCTGGGGATTTTTTTGCCTTCCTCTGTAGCTCTGGGAAGCTCACTTGCTGGTGGATTCTCTGTATCTTAAAGTCTTTAAATAATGATTTGAGGACTTTAATAACTCAGTCATAGGTTAGAGACTTATTGCAGGAGTGGGTGGGTGAGGTTTTAGGGCCTGCATTGCGCAGGAGGTCAGACTAGATGATCATACTGGTTCCTTCTGACCTTTGAGTCTATAAGTCCAGAATAAAGGAATTGAATGTTCAATAAGGGAACTGAATTTCATATAACACGGGTAGTCATATTTTGCCAGCAAGGCCTGGTAATTTGCTATGCAGAACTGGAGTGTGGCTGATGAATATGCCTTCCTGCAAACAGATTCATGTTTCCAGTCTCAGTTATAGAGGGTAGATTTAAACTGGTGCTGGCAGTTGCTAGAATTTACTGCATCAACAATGATGGAATTGGGAGACAGGTAGGAAAATAGAAATTCCTTGTTCTTTACTGGCATAGAATACTTTTTGTCCACCAATCAGCATGTTAACAGGAAGGACACAGGGTCTGTCATGTACCTTTGGCAGGGTGCAGGAGTGCCTCATTAACCAAGAGGGTCACTCTTTAGAGGTGGAAGGGTATCGAATGTCCACTAATCAGTCACTTCCTGCAATTGTATTTGCAGGGCTTCTGCCACCTTCTAAGTTAGGTCTTGGAATGATTTAAAGTCATCAGCCATGAATGGTGAAGGGGGTATCACTCTCTCATCTGGTGAGGATGAGAAGACATGAGCTTGAGGCATGTCTTCCTCTTCTGCCTCTGTTGCAACTTCCTTTCCTGGTTATTCAGGGTTTTTGAAGCCTTCCAGGCCACAGGTAGAGGGTCCCTCTTTGCCTGTTGATATGCCATGCTAGGGGCTTGGGAGTCTTACTGTCTCAATATGGCCATTGAGGATGGGGGGCTGGTGGCTGGCACTATGGTTGGCCAAACCATAAATGTTAAAGGTCGGGTGGAGATATGCCTGGTGCCCATAGTAAAACTGGGTCCAATATGGTGAGTAAGAAGTGTAGTAGGAACCCAAGTCCTTTTGCTCACTTTCCAATTCCAACAGTGAGAAAGGAGATATGGGGCAGGGAGATACCAGTGAATCTTATGCTCTGGGAGAGCTCAGTGCTGGGGTGCTGGTACTGAGTAGGAACAAGTCTGGTGTATCTGACACAGAGATCCTTTGCACATTGGAAATCTGGTGGTGTGGATAGCATCGGTAGCAGTGGTGAATGTTGGTACTGAGAAGTTTGCACTGATGGAGTCGGAGATGTAGATCTGGCCAGATGGTCCGTCAGTGCCACGTGAACTAGGGTTGATGTCGATGCCTGTGCCGACATAGCCTTCCCCACGGCAGATATCCAATACCTTTCACATCCCCACAGTACAAGTACTTCTCTGCCCATGCCAAATAGGTCTTTGGGCAGATTGATTTGCTCTGTTGGTTTGGTACCACACCAACTCTAGGTACTCACATTAGGCAGCTTTGGCGTTGTTAATACTGATGATACTGATGGAGCTAGAGATCATTTCCAGCTCAATCGGGGTTTGCTGAGGGGATTCACAGATCTTTTCTTAGTGGTCTTAAATGAGTGGCTTGTCTCTTTGGGATCACCTGCTTTTGAAGCAGAAGGTTGCAGAAGCAGTTCTCACTGGACTTCAGGAGTTGAATGGCCAACTTTATGAGCAGGAGTTTAAGCATTAACTCTCTGTCTTTCTTGGATCCGAGTGTTACTTGCTGGCACCAACCACACCTTTGTGGACTATGCTTTTCTCCTAGGCAGCAAATGCACTGCAAGTGTCTGTCAGTCATTAGGAAAGATTCCTTGCAACTTAGGCACCTTTTGGAGCCTAGAGAGCCATGCATATGCTTTTTTCCAGGAGGTCCACCACACCAAAGTTGGTGGGAGGTAAACCCTTTCCTCTTCTTCTTCTTCTTTTTTTTTTAGCACAGCCAAAGCAAATGAGGTAATGGGAAAAGGCTTCAAGGGAAGCTAACAATCTGTGATTGGACAGCTCTGCACTTCATCGCTAGCCAGGTGCGGGTGAGAAGGAACTGAGGAGGGAAGGCCCATGCATGCTAGCTAGCCTTATAGAAGACAAGGAGCAGCACATGCATGGGCGGGATGGACTGCTATCCATCCTTGTCACCCAAGGTACTATCCTACACAAAATATGAGAATGTCCTATCCAAGGCAATTTCTGAGAGTCAATGGCAAGATTTCTGTTAGACTTTGGGGGACGAAAATAGATCTACACTATATGCTGAGCCTCTTGGTACTTTCCTGACCATGTATCCAGTTTTGAGAAGACACAGGAAGCCTGTTAGCATGATGTTAGCTTCCATAATGAAAATTATTTGCAGTGGGAGTTTAATCTCCAGCGAAGGCTAAGAGAAATACTGCCATAGGCTGTATACTGCCAGGCTGTACACTTTGGAGAAGAAACATATTCCAGGGGATAGGACCATAGGTTATTAGAAATTAGAAATAGTTTTAGGGGTAAAATAATAGAAAAATCCTACAATCTTTACCCAAGCTAATATGAAATCAACAGGTGACCTTGTTACAACAAGCATTCAGAACCGGAAAATTTATCAGTGGGAGTGGCCAACAAAACACATTGTGAATGGATATGAAAATATACAATGAGAAAACAAAAGTAATTGTCAAAACTTTGAAACTCAAACAATTGGAAAACTGATAATCCATCTCTTTTGTACACACTGAAGCTTATGTTCAACTCTTATCTAAATAAATGTATTTTTTGAATAATTAATTTTGTAACGAACTCTGATATATGACTCCTGATAATAATTAATCAAATTATTTTGAAAAAGACAACTTATTGCATGCTTGAAAAACAACTAGCTGGCTTCTTTATTATGTAGACTGCAGATCACCATTTGTCCCAGATAACATACAATAAAAAAGATTGTGAAAGCTAATCCACCAAGAGATGAGGCAAACAAGCCAACTCCATGAAAGGGGACTGGCAAATAATGATGCAATAATAAACTATTTCCTAATTGCAATGTACAAAATAATTGTTTGACTTTTATCACTTGTAAAAATAGAGCAAAAATTGTAGTTTACATAAAACCTGAAGGAAAGTTGGATCTGAACTCAAATGCTAAACACATCCCATTATACCACAACATAAGCTTATAATGTTTTACCTGAATACAATTCAATATTCATCTATTGAAATTGAAGTTAATTATTTTTTCAATGTAATGAAGGACTAATCTTTGCAGGCCACAAGATGCCAGAGAAGTAAACCATGCAATGATTAGACACGTTAGTGAAGCTGTTCCACATCTTACACAACTGCGCCCTTAGTTTGTAAACCACGAGGAGCAAGGAGCCTGGGTAAAAACATGTCACGTGGGTGTTTTGCCATTGACTTCAATGGAATTAAGATATCATGCTGTCTTTATTGGGTTCTGCAAGGAGCCATTATATAAGTAATGATGGTCAGCCCTCTCCAGTCCTGATTCCAAAGTGGACGTTCTGGCCAGCACAAGTTAAAAGTCTGCACAGGAATGTAAACAGACAAATACATGAAAAATGTCTTTGCCTGTGGACTCTCTCCCTACCTTAAGGCACAATGTATTTTTATTGGTCTGTACCAGAAAGGAACCAGGAAAATTCTGAATGTTTCCCACTGTGTATAACACATAATAAAACACAAATCCCTTTCTAACAAAAACATTTATCCTCAGATCCTAACTACAGAAATGTTAGGCTACTGCAACATGCTTTACCCGACGCTACAATCTAAGCATCCAAAAACTTAAGTTACAGTAAAATGCAAAAACCTTCTCATTAAACTGCGTATCTTGCTGTAAGTGCATCCGATCTGTATATCGTTATCCACATTGGACACTGGCTGTTTATGGGTTTCTCAGTGGACCTTAAGGCATTGGGTTCTGACTTTATTAAGTCTTCAATATCTTCACTTGCCAAACACAGTGGCTGCCTCTCCTCTTGTGTCACACTGCCACATTTTAGACCAGCAAATGTAGACAAAGTGAAACCCCGCCGGTAAGAACAGGAAAAGGCTGCTGGAAGAGCATTCTCTGGGGAACCCATGTTCTCAGAATTCACTCTCTTTTCTTGGTCCTAAATAGTCCCAATCTACTGCCTTCAGGACATGCTGTAAAGAGCAGCTTTTTCCCTCCCTCTGACATTTGCAAAGAGGAGAAATGTGAAGGCAGGACTTTGTGGGAATAGAATTATTTTAGCTTATTTCCCTTGTTTGCTGGCCACATCCAATGGCACTGCTGAGATTTAGTTATTTTGGAGCATTATGTTTGATGCAAGTTACGTCAAAGGTGCACAGAGAATATGGAGATTACCAGCAAGAGAACTACGAGAAAAACATTAGAAAGAGGGAAAAACATCAGGAAAGACTAGCACAATGACCGTGTTAAAGTTATAAATAATCTTTTATGGCCAGCCTTCAGTAAGAAATTAAACTTTTACGGTGCACACTTCAGACCCTTAAACAGTCTCAGGTGATATTCTTTATTCTGCTTTCAAATTGTTCCTCAAAATTCACTTCTTTCAACTTGTTTCCATGCTGATTTCCTTTCCCGTGCTCCTCTCCCATCCTGTCTTACCTCAACTTCTATTTGAAAATAGCCAGATTTATAACATGAATTAGCAGGATTTTTCAAATGATTTGAAAATTTCTCTCTCCTTTGCCTACCTTGTCATTTTACTTTCACCTGCATATTCTAAGTTTTTCTAACAGTAAGCCTTCTGAGGCCTGTTTAAAAAACCTCTGTAGAGCCCCAGGCACAGTTATGCACTGTAAGAAATGTACAGTAACAAGTAATTACAAACATATACTTTTAATAGATACCTACCAGACTGTAATTGTGCATTTAGAACTGCTCAAAACAGAATGAGGTAGCTAGAATGAGTGAGACAGGATTGTTCAGTCTTGCCTCAGTTTTCCTGTCCTGCTCTTTACAGGATTTTAGTCTCATTAAAACCAACTAACACCCTTGCCCATGAAGTTTAAGGGTGACTTACACTAGAAATAATAGTGACCGCATTAAATCAATAGAAAGCAATGTTGTAACTGCACTCATGGTAAGCTATTAAAGTAAATAGGGCTCAGGCATCCTTTCCACTTGTTTCCTCCTACGGGTTTGCATGACTGGATGATAAACGAGAATGCAGAAGCCTGTCCACATTAATGCTTGCACTACTTCCTCCAGCTCTGCATCTGCACCATTAGTGGAAGTTGATGTAACATGCAAGCATCAGTTCTTCCAGTGTACCCAGGGCCTAACTAGCGGAAGGAGTAATTGGAGGTAATGCTGAGTCATGAATGCATATTTGTAGGCATATAAACATGCAATAAGCATAAATCAACAATTTTATTCCCTGGAAGCATCCAGTGCATACATTAAACAAGCATTTGTTTCCAAAATGTGGACCTACAAGTTTTCCTGGACAATATGACATTCTGATTTGCCACTAAGACTGACCTGTTCTGATTACTGAAAGGTGCCTGATCTATAGGCAAGATGCTGTCTGGCCACGGTGCAGTCTGATTTGGAGGAGCTTGCTGTTGGTTATATTGAGGTCCCCCCATATTCATCTCCAATTCAGATGGCCCTAAACAAGAAAAAACAATGAGACATTGGTGACAATGAAGGGCCACTACCTCACAATTGGTACTTTTAAATGCTGTATTTTCTTTAAGTGAATAAAACATTCTCAGCATCTGGAAGAGCCATATTGCCAGTAGATCTTTTGTCTCAGTTTAATCATCATTCCAATTTAAGACCTTGCTTTCTTCACATTACATCTTAACAATTCCAAATCATCAGGAAATTACTGGTCAATAAATCTTCCACTTTTTAATTTTTTTTCGCATATAACAAAAGAACAAGCAAATACAAATCATGGGGCATGGTACTACATTGGATGTGACACCATAAATGCAAATATAAACAAAGACAAGCATAAGTGGGAAAAGGATATGCATTCTACATACACTCTGCATTCAAATGTACTTGTTTCAGTACCGATCTAGTACAAAAGAGGTGCTAAAAAAAATATTTTTTTCTTTTAGAATCTTATTTCTTCATAAAGCAGAAAATCTTCCTACCCTATTGGTTTGTCACACACGTCTGTACAGCTAACAGAAGTCAGAAACTAACCACTTAGTAACAAACATTAAAATAAACACCTCATACAGGCTTCCTCCTTGTTGAATGGGATATATCCACTGCACATTATAGGGAGCATCTAACTTTCTCAACACAGTTTTCATTAAGTCTATAATTGAAGCTATACCTCACCTGCTTCTAGCTTATCAAACAACCCAGTAACTGCAAAATGATATGCTACAATAAGGCACTGGCTTACCCATATTCATGACCTGAGACTGAAGCATCTGTCTTGGGCCTGGCTGGCTGCTGGGTCTCATAGGAATGCTGGCTGTTGGGTTACGTATCATGCCTCCTTGGATTGGCCTGTTCATGGCACCGGTTGTGGCACCACAGGTCACCCTCACAGCAGAACCCTGGGCACCCCAGTCACTGGATGGCATGGTGGGCCGAGGGGTATTACCACCAACCATTCCTGTAACAAATCCAAATACAATGAGACCCTGGTGCAAGCCTTGAAAACATCTCCAAATATTCCTGCCGGTTGATTAGCTTAATTTTCCAAAGAAAAATGTACAAGTTTGTCAGGTTTTATTCAAAGCAAATTATATCTCAACTGCCTATTCAGACATGCAACTCTGCAGGGTTGTGCATTTTGCCGTAGGGAGATTGGTGATTACTACAGATTTCACGTGAAGGTGACTCTTTTATCATTTCTGAAAAGCTGTTAAGCGTAAGTGTTCCCATATGTACTCCACAACAGGTGCTGTGGGTATGTGGATAACCCTGACTTCCTTCCTCAGGAAATGAATCATGTTTGCTGGCATACATGTCAGCGATTTACTTTCAAAGTGCCACATGAGAATGTGAAGAACTTGGCAATAACAAGTTATTAATATACATTTATAAACTACAAAAATGTAAATATTAATTATGTAACACTCATCTTTTGAAAACTCTTGTGGTTCATATAACCAGAACCCCTCCAAACTACAAGACTTACCCAGACAAACTTGAATCAATAGATGATGCAGGGAAATTACTCACAGGAACTTTCCGATATTTTGTGCAGTTCATTACGGTTATATTAGGGGAAGTCCTCCTACAGCTACTGTAAACCACTAATATAATTTATTCACACTCAAAATTTATAGGCTTAGAGTACTATACTATTGCGGTAATAAAAAACTAATACTTGTATAAATATAGCATTGGTAATCATTCCCAACATTGTATTAATATAGGACTGCTGGCTGAATCAGGTTGCTGGTCTTTCTAATTTGGCACCCTGAATCATCAGTGGCCAGTGCCTTCAGATGGTAGTAAAAAGTAATAATTCACCAAGCCAATTGTGTAATGCAGTATATTGAGGGAGGAAGTCTCCTCCTGATCCCTGCAGGCAATCAGCTTTCTCCTTGAAATATGAAATTTCCTTCAATATGACTTTTTTTTTTTAAACATGTACACAGTTCTTTATCAGCTAAAACACACAGTGAATTAGCCCAAATGGCAGAAATATGGATGGCATGCTCTAACACGCATGAAAGTAGACAATTTGACAGCCCGAGACTGAAAGTTCTATTTTTAATCATGGAACATATATAATATGGGCAGAAATATCACCAACATGCATGAAATTTGGTTTTAGAAGTGCTACTTCTATAATAGAGAGAAACGGTCATTTAATTCTTGGTCAAAAAGGTGTCCTTTTGCAGTAGACACACCAAATTCCTAAAAATGGACAGACACCACCAACTCATTTCACATAGAACACCAAAAAGCCAACTGGCTTCTTTTTCTTTTGGTTTCTACCAATGTTGGTGACATCTAAACCTGGAAACTGATGTGAATCCAGTGAGTGTCTAAATATCTCCACCCAAACCCTTCAGTTTCATGGCAAGCGAAAAGCATGTATTCTTGTGCACTATTTAACCAACAAACATTTTGAAGAAGTCCAGAAGCAAAAATTAATGCGCCACTATGGTTTGCTGTATTATTTTAACTGTCCATTACATGGATAATTTTGCAGACATTTGAGGTTTTGTGTTCAGGTTGTGCTTGATTAGGAGTTCAGATGCACACAGAATACGTCCTCAATGATCTCTACCTTAATTATGTTACATATAAATACACCTAATTAATTAAATAAGTTAACAAAAATAGAAACCAGTATTTGAATTCTTACCTGTGCTATTGTTCCCTAAAGTTCCTTGATTTCCTATCATCCCTTGACTGGCCATCATTCCTGGCTGAGGTATCACTGAATATGGACTACTGTTTCTTATAGGCGGGAAAGGTCCTGGACCCGATGCGCTTTGCAACGTGATGTCAAGTGGTAAATTCTGGTTTGGTAATAACCTGCCCAGTTGCCCTGTCCGTGGGTTATTAAAAGCTAAACAGAGAGAGGAAAATGAAAAACAAAGTTACAAGAATAGAAACTTAATTTATAAAAATACACTCTTCAAACAGAGAGGTTGAGCTATAGTGTTGTATACACACATCACTGCACAGCTGTACTGGATATGCCCCATCCAAACATCATTACAAATAAATTCAAGGAACAACAGATAGCGATTTGTGTTTTTAAATAGTTCATGGTGTAACTTTAAATCTGTTATTGAAGCACCAACATGTGGCCTACCAGGTGATATGTGCCCCACTGCCAAAAAACCTTATTTATAAAGGAGTTGTGGCTCCAAATAAAAGTACAGATGTCAGCCTTTGGCTTGAATTCAGAGTTTGACAGATTTCACAACTTTCCTCCCATAAACTCTATCCCAGATGAAGGTACCAAAATTAGGGATCATACTCTGACTGTGTGGGATCATTTGATGATAATGTTACTATCCCTCCTTACATAGATTTTTGAAAATGTTTGCCATGAGTGAACATCTGTACTTTCAAAGTTCAGTAACAATTATTTCAGGCACAGGATGCAGTGCTCAACTGCCAGTGACAACAAAACTATCAGGAACGTAGTTTTCCTTAAGTTCACTTCTATCTTTTTTAACAAATACAACTGAATTTCAAGACATTTCAACACATTCTATTTCTTAAAAAACTTTACTTGCCCATTACCACCACCTTTTTGTGAATCTGTTCTTCTGTGGAGGCTAATTTTAAAAGATCTATTGCTTTAAAATCAGCCTCAATGGACAAAAATGCATATAGGTTTTACTAGAAAGGTGAATGTCAAGTCTTAAAAACAAAGCAACTGATGGACAGTTATTTTTTGAGAGGTCTTTAAATGGACAACAACGGTTTCAAGAAACTACGCAAGTGGTTCCCAGCTGTGCTCTGTAGATCTTTCTGCTGCTCACATGGCGCTGCCTCTTCCTTTCTTGTTACCTGCATCACTCCTATACTACCTAAAATTATTTTTCTATATAAACTTTTGTGGCAGCTGCCACAAACAAGGACAGTTTCAGATAGCGAATGGCAAGGAAGTCATCTACAAAACAAACTTCCCTTTTTTGATGTGAACCACAATTCAAGATACACGAAAGCAAGAGAACTTCTTATTTACTCCAGACTGTAGTATAGAATCAGGAGAATTCAGATGAAGCATTATTAAGCTAGTTTAAAAACTCAGAAACATCTTACTTACTACTACTGAAAGTGTCTAACCTGTCTTTCCACTTTATTGCATCATATGACAGGAACAATGTGCATGAATTATTTCCTTTCGATTTTCTGAATTCCTTGCAGTAAACTCTTTTGCGTAAACCTAAGCTGAGTCAAAAGATGGGTATTGGAGGGCACCACAAAGTCTAACTCGGAACTGAGCCAAACCTGTTTCAGTAGCAACCTTAGAACATTTGCACTCTGAGCTAGCAGAGGCTTGCAGTAATTCAGAGGTGGAGAGAGTTGTTATGAATGCAGCTTTATAAGTAGCCAGTGATCCAAAAAAGGAAACACCTGCAGCTCAGAAGGACAAGATGGCTGAGGGAATGTGATCACATTGAGATTATGTCCCATCGTTAGTCAGCCACAGGGAAAAGTTTTGATAGAATTTTTTCCTGAAAAAAAGTTGTAGGGATCAGGCAAATTCTAGCAACTGCAGTCCATTTTTAAGTATCGATATAATCTTAAGTACTGTAATGAAAAGCCTCACTAAAACATTACAGGCAATTTCTAGAGTCTGAAAACAACTACATGTTTTTATTAAAATAAAACTCTTTTGAAATGGGATATGATTTAACAATGAGCCTGTATTAGGTTTGTAGGATTATATGGTATGACAAAAAAGAGGAATCCACTCCTTATTTCAAGTGCATGTGTAATTTGCCCTGTAATACTTCAACTGGAAAACTGGGTAGATGATTCCATGAGACACTGATGCTGGAGTAGGCTGGGGAGAAACAATGTTTTGTGATATTACTGGGTAAGGGAAACAGAGCTGAATGGTTTACAAAACTGTTTGCCAAAACCCAGTATAACTTTCTGGCTCAAAACTGCCTTGCTGTTATGTTACTTTGGGTTCCGGAAACAGACTTCAAAAGGTACAGGTGTGACTGTGTGTTTCCAAGGTTCCTTTCTGTAATTTAGTACAAAGAAATAGTTTAAAATACAATTTTATTTACATTACAAAGTAGAAGAAAATAATAGGAGTATCTAATGTTCCTGTGCATGAAAGACTGTTGATACTGCATAAAGTTTGAGCAAGTCATGTCAAATAATGATTTGGTCCAAAGAAGAGCTGAAGGAAGTAGGATGTCAAAAGCAGGCTTGTTTACAATGACATTGATGGGATAAAATCATAGCATAAGAACAAAAGATTACTGGTCTTTGATTTTGGGTCCCCATCATGGGTACCTTAACTTCTGAAAATTTAAATTTTGGATGGGAGAACATTCTAGAAATGAGCCACTACCTTTAAAAAGAAGTCAGGGAAGAGGATGTAAATGTCAGTCAAGGCAGGCAGTTAACTCAAGAAAGTCATATGTCTGAACCACATGGGAGGTGACTGTCAGACCAGATGTCACACACTACTCTAATAAGACTGAGGAAGCACAAAAACTTCTATTTGAATTATGTACTGCCTAGGATATTCTTTCTCTGTTTACCAGAATGAGTATATTAATCATATACCCCTCGGCTTAAACCATAACCACACAAACTGACCCAACGCAAAACATTCACAGGTACAAACAAAACTTTAGTCTTAGCTCTAGAAAAACAAAATAGGAAAATCATATTAATGTAAACTAAGAAATAAATTTGAAAATTGATGTTGGCTTTCATCATGTAAGATATCAAATTTAAATCTAAGGATCAGAAGTGTTAACTATATCTCTAGCTTTTTAAAAGAATGCAAAGAAAGCTTTGAAAGATTAAAAAAGGGAATGTACCTGAAGGGGGATGCCATTTGGTCTTGAATAAATATGTGTCTAGAAAGTTTACAAAAATCCATAAAATAGATATTTTAATAATATGCCTTAAAAACTATATTTTGGAGGTATTTAGAGCCTGATCATTCTAAAAGCATAAATATTTGATCAGGATTGAAAAAAAACCACACACACACAAAAAATGACTCAGGTGTTGGTGGGGGTTTTTTTTTTGTTTGGTTGGTTTTTTTGGGATAACACTGTGGCCAAGTAAGGAGCAATTATCTTTCACAAACAAATATTTCAGTCACAATATGTAATTTCATTTATAGTGACACTGTCAACTTGAAATTGAGTCTATTAAAAACAATTGGTTCAAATTCAGTTTAGGTATTACACTTGGCCATAAGTCCTGCTGGCAATTATGTGGTTTCAGAAGCACATTTTCCTATTTATTCTAATAAGCTTTTATTGTGAGAAATGCTGAAAACAACTATAATGAAAATTCTGTCAAATGTACCAAGGTAGTTAAAAGGCTAAAAAAATTATATTGTTCGTATTTCTAACAATAACAGGTAAAGTATTTTCAGACAAAAATGTGTATTTTATTTTAAAGTGAGTGTCCTTCTAACCTTCGAAAAGGCACCAGCTTCTAGCACAGTACAACATTTTCGTTACAACTGATTAGGACAGTAGATGGTGCTGTGAGGTCACAGCAGATCAGAAGTAGATCAACTGTATGTACTTCACAGCCTGCCAGCCCCTGGGGCATCACTGCAAACCCTACATTTTCGTCAGGCAGTTATTTCATACACTTGCATGACCACTTATAATGCAAACTCACTGCTCTGTGAAATCCTCATGGCTGGTTTCTGGGTTCCAACGGACGTGCCAGGGCTGTTTTCACCTGTGAGCTGCATGAGGTCATTGATGATGGCTTGCTTGTCGACTGAACCAGCTGAAGCACCTGGCCGGGTATCTGGGAAAAGCTGTGGTAACTGACTATTCTGTAGATCATCCAGAATCTCCTCCAAGTTATCCAACTCACTTCCCGGCTGCAATGAAAAAAACAGTAGTTTGTTCCCCATATGAAGAGTAGATACTGTACAATCATCCAGTCTTAGAGCAAGTGGAGCACTGAGAGGAGAATGAATATCTGTAGTACCTGAGAGGCATTAGGTAATATCTACAGGAAGCCTGATGAAGCGAAGTGGGGGATTCTCTACACGAGTAGAAAAAGGGTAATGTCCTCAGGTGCTTGCCACAAACATCTAGTCAACCCAGTCACCCCTGTTTGGGTTACTTTCCCCAGCACATAGATAGTTTAATTCAGGGAGTGGGAGGCGGGGAGAGCAAGATATCACAGTGGTTGCAAAGATGCCTATTTGTATAGGCATAAATATTCAGTTCCTCACAATCATACTGTTACCTTTTTTTTTTTTGACTTGACTAAGACACACTACAGAGAAGTTACCTTATATTTGGATAAAAAAAATCCCTCAATATTCCTATTTCCCTTGTTGAGCCTAAAAACAAAATCCCGTATATAAGCTAAATGTTACAGCTATGTAGAAATTAAATTAGTTGACCAGTGGATTTTACCTGGATGCATCCATTTTCCCACATTTTAGCAGTTTAAATCTTTCTCCTCCATCTTCAAACATAGTTAAAATTCTTTACATACTGAATCTTGGAAAATTGTTAAAAATTATGACCTATTCTAATATTACTTTAAAATATTTTGGATCTATTTTGTAACACAGAATGCGTCAGTCAGGATCAGGGTCTTTCTTAGCCAGTGGCATACCGAGGGTCTCTGGCACCCAGGGGTCAAGCCTACATTTCCCACCCACCCCCCTGCACAGGACAGGAGGTGTCCTGGCACCACCCTGGGGGGGGCGGGCTGTATCCACCGAGCCAGGGGGAGGGGGTTGGGGTGGAAAAGGAAAATAGAGGTTTGGCTTGGCTCCCCCGCCCCCCCCCCCCCCCGTGCTTTTACCCAGTGCATGGTGCTAACACTGAGTGCTCACTGCTTAGGCAAGTGAACTCTGCAGGGCTAGCTTTGTTCTGTATTTTGCAGAGGAGCCGGTGTTAATATAGATAGCTCCTACCAACAAATAAGTGCTTCCCCTGGTTTTTGTTTGTTTTTTTAAGGTGCAAAGTCACACTGAGGAGTCAGGAAATGCTTTTCCCCTCTCTTCCCTGCTGGGCAGCAGTGGTCATTCCCATTCCAGGCCACAAGTAGCAGCAGGGCATCTGGGGACAGGGAGGATGGCCACAGCTCCCAGCGCTGCCCCTTCTTCCTGGCTTCATCAGGGCTGGAAGCTGCTTTTTCAGTTCTTAGCTGCCCTCCAGGAGTCACCCTGGCTCCCACCTTCCCTTACTTACCTCACTGTAATGTGAAGGGAATCCCCCAGCTCAGCCAGGTAGGTCAGGGAACTCAGAAGCCCTGGCTGCAGCTGGATTGGGATCCCCTATGTGCAGAGCGGGGTGGGGGGGGGAGGTTTCAGCTCCCAGCCTTGCCCTCCCCAACTCTTTCAGGGCTGGAGGCAGCTCTTCAGCCTCAGCTCCTTCAGTGGGAAGCCTGGGGGGGGGGCAGCTCCCTCCCACTCCAATGCAGCAGGTTCCAGTAAATCCATATCACCTGGTCTCCTGCTGATACTCACCCATACTTAGCGCAACTGTGAGTGGCTGTCAGGCAGCAGATATTAATTAAGCTAGGGATGAAAACATTGTGCCCGAACTAGTCACAAAATGTCACTCCTCCCTAGAAGAGACTTTCATTTTCCCTTAGAAAGTGGCAAATTTATATCTTGTAAGGAAACGCCAAATAAAAGTTAGTAAGGAAGGAAGGCCACAATTGAAGAAATTGGCACAAAAATCTTTAATTGGACAATTTTCAACAGATTTTTCATTAATTTCAATTCTATACTCAATTGACATCTGTAGTAGTCTAATTTGAACTTTAGGTAGGTAGGTACAAAGCACATCTTAAACTCCCTATATAACAATTATTTGTCACTATTTCAAAAGCACTGTTCTTGATATAATTCTGATGATCACAAGATACATTTTTTGTACATAAGTCTGACTATCTTTATAACAAAGCTATTATACTAAATTCCACAAAGTAGAATCATAGGGTTGGAAGGGACCTCACGAGGTCATCTAGTCCAACCCCCTGCTAAAAAGCAGGACCACTCCCACTAAATCACCCCAGCCAGGGTTTTGTCTAACCGAGCCTAACTAACTAAGTACTAACTCATCATGCTTAAAGATGGCCATTGTATAAAGCTCCAGTCCAGAAAGTACTATACGGATGAACAGTGTTCCAAAGCTGAACTTAATGTTGTTTTTATCAATTACACTAAAAGTAATGTTTCTTTTTAAAAGTAGATGCTATTTCATCTTAAGCATTTCATTGGTTCCAAAATACATCAGTATATAAGCACTACTATGTCATACCTAACCCCTGCTAAATCTTTTCATTTATCTTAATGGGATTTGGGTTAGGCCCTAAATATTTCATAGTCAAAGTTTTTGTGGTTCCCTTCTTTTCTGTCCAGGGCAACAAGGCCGGGTTGCATTTCTTCTCATCATTCACGAGGTCAATGTCATACTTCCCCAATCATAATCTGAAAGCAGGCAGTGGGGGCCTTTTTAAAAAACTGGAATGCTCATGCTGGGAGGAACTTTAAAATAAATTCTTTCTTAAACCATAAAGACGACTATTTATTAATCATTTGTTTAGCACCGACAACATGCTCAGTCCTGTACACCATGCAAAAACAAAAAATGTCTTTACCAAACACGTTAAAAAACAGAGAGAGGACAAATGAAGGGGAGACTGAGGAGATGTGAAGGGAAGGGAGAATCAGAGGTGGGGGATAATTTAGGGGTTTTCCCAACCATTATTGTAACAAACTCACTCCTAAGAATGCATATGCTCATAAAATGAAGGATGGGAGCTAAGAAAAGTTGGCTTTCACTGTTCTTTCTCTCACTCTGTCAGTAGAACCACTTCCTTTTTGTATTCCTACACTCTCTAAGCTCTAGAATACAACCCTTTCATCCTGCCTCTAGCATCTATGCACGATGATCCTTAATAGCCAGAGACTTCTCTTGCTGCCCTATACCTTAGTACAGAGCTGTTTCTGAGCTCCACCAGGAAATCCCCACTCCAGCCAGGGGAGGAAGGATCTAGCAGGGGAGGCATGCAGAACAGAGTACTATGGTAAATGGAAGAAAGGGTGGGACTGACTGCTCAGGAGTTCCTTCCTTTTCTACACAGCCTCCTCCAGAAACCTTCCCCGCGAGCCATGAAACTAATGAGTCATAAGGGTTTGTCCACATGGGGAAACTCAGGCAAGTTAGTATGGTTAAACTAAAGCTGTGACATTACAGGCATAAGTTAGAGAACATTTTAACCTCAGACTCATAAATTTTAAGGTCAAAAGGAATGATTGTGACCTCTTGCACGTTGCAGACCATGTAACCTACTCCTGTAACAGACCCATAACCTCTGGCTGAGTTACTGAAGCCCTGAAATCATGGTTTAAAGATATCAAATTATATAGAATGCACTACTTACACTAGCTTAAAACATTCAAGTGACCCATGTCACATGCTGCAGCAAAAGGCGAACCATGCTCCCACCCTAAAGGTCCTGCCAATCTGACCCAGACCCAGGGGAAGTTCCTTCCCACCACCAACTATGGCGATCACTTAGAACCTGAGCATGTGGGTAACACCCACCAGTCAGATGCCAAAGACAGAATTCTCTTTAGTAACTCAGAACTTTCTCCCTATAGTGTCTCATCTCCAGCCATTGGGAGTTTTTACTAGTGGCAGTCGTCAATAGGTCATATGCCATCCTCGGCTGTCCCGTCATACCATCCCCTCTATAAACTTATCAAGCTCAGTCTTGAAGCCAGTTAGGTTTTTTGCCCCCACTGTTCCCCTTGGAAGCTGTTACAGAACTTCACTCTTCTGATGGTATAAAACTTTCCACTGATTTCAAGACTGAGCTTGTTGATGGCCACTTTTTATCCCTTTGTTTTATAGTCCACACTGGTTCTTAAGTCCCAGAGGGGTAGCCGTGTTAGTCTACTGCAGAAAAACAAACAGAGTCCTGTGGCACTTTGAAAGACTAAGAGATTTACCTACTTAAAGCATGAGCTTTTGTGGGAGAAAATCCCACTTCATCAGTCCCTCCTTGGTATTTATCACTCTGATGTATTTATAGACAACAATCATACCTCCTCATTGCCTTCTTTGGTTAGGCTAAACCAGTGGTATGTGCATCTCTGGTGGTACACAGAGGGTTTTCCAGGTTGTATATGAATGTGTCTAGATATTTGCCCACTTTTACAAGAGGCCATTAAAAAATCACTGGTGAAGTGACTATAAACTAAAATTTCAAAATGAGAAAGTAAGCAATTTTTCAGTAATAATGTGCTGTGTGACACCTTTGTATTTTTAGGTCTGATTTTGTAAGCAAGTAGTTTTTATGTGAGCTGAAATTTGGGGTACATAAGACAAATCAGATTCCTGAAAGAGGTACAGCAGTCTGGAAATGTTGAGAACTACTTGGCTAAACAAGCCAAGATCTTTGCCTCCTCTCACAAGGTAGGTTTTCCATTTCTTGGATCACCCTAATAGCGCTTCTCTGTAACTATTCCAGTTTGAATTAATCTTTCTTAAATAGGAGAGAGCAGAACTGCACATACTAGTCCAGATGAGGTCTCACTAATGCCTTGCCTAATAGTACGAATAAAGCCCTATCTCTACTGGAAATACCTCACCTGATGCTCTCATTCAGATTTAAACCTCAAGCTACAACAAACTATGACCACTTTCAATGAGAGTCCTGTGGCACCTTAAAGACTAACAAATTTCTTCGGGCATAAGCTTTCGTGGCTCCTACCCACTTCGTCAGATGCATTTGTTAGTCTTTAAGATGCCACCTGATTCTCATTGTTTTTGCTGTACACAGAATAACACAGCTACTCCTCTGGAAATTATGACCACTTTACTTCTGACTTTTGGCATCCACCCAGCGTTTAATGCACATGAACTTCACAGCTTTAGTTAATTTTCTTATGTTTCCTGAATGTCCCCTGTCATCAAGACCCCAAAGGCATAACATACTTCTGGGTTTGTCAATATTCTAAGGGTTCAGACTAAAAGCTCAATGTGTACGTACTGTATTTTCCCCCCTTTTATCTCATTTCCTACTTACAAAAGCCACTGCATGAAAAAATAAATATTTGGGTTTCCTCTCTCACATGCTATTCCCCTGCATTGTTTGATCCGCTGGGCTTGCCATGAAGTCACAAGGTAAAATTTGTGGTAATACAACCAATTACATAGGAACAGACTAGGTCACAGGCTCATAATGACGACAAGAGCAGGAAGAAGTGTGTCTCTGTGCCGTCACTGAAGATATTTAGGTTTCACTAAGGGTTTTCTCAGATCACAAGGAAATATTAGCAATACATTCTTCCATACTGATACTGTGGCAGGATCACAATAGTATAATATTGGCACCACTTGTCCTTTAACCTTCAAATCCTAGGTCAGGTCTTCTCTACTTCTAGTGGTGGCACAGCAATCTGTTTAGACCGAGCATTTACATTCTACCCCAAAAATGACCTTAAATAAGGTGGGCAACAGGTTTTTAAAGCCCTATGTAAAAGGTTTTAGAAAGAAGAGGTTCCCCTTTAAAAGTTTAACAGCATTTGGAACAGAAGCAAATGTTCTTTAATAGCGGCCAACAAGACAAGGAAGGATGGGTTTGGTTAATGAAGAGGACTGGGATTCAGAAGACCTCGGTTCAATTCCCGGCCTAGCCATGGACTTCATGTGTGATCAGGACAGGAAGGGGACATCTGTACACTCTGGGGTACACAGAGGGCTTACAGTTGGTACTTCAATTCATCTAGGTATTTGCCTAACTTTATCACAGGCTACATAAAAAACACTAGGGAAGTCAGTACAAACTAAAATTTCATAGACAAAATGGGAAAGCAATTTTCAGGAATAGTGTGTTGTAATAGTTTTGTATTTTTATGTCTGATTTTGTAGGCATGTAGTTTTTAATTATGATGAAATTTGCAGCATGCAAGACAAATCAGACTCCTGAAAGGGGTACTGTAGCCCAGAAAGGTTGAGAGCCACTGAACAAGGGCAGGTTTGGATAAACCAGCCTGTCCTGGGAGCTGCCCCCCAACATGGGGCCTCGCCTCCAGCATGGAGGCCTGTCCTGAGGGGAGGAGAGGGGAAGAGCTAGGGCCAAAGAGTGCTCTGGCCCCGGCCACACTCCAGTCAGTCTGCCCCCGGGGCCAGGGGTGAAACCGGCTGGCACACAGCATGGCCCCAATAGAGCCCCCAAGGGCCATGGGCCCTGGAAGGCTGTGTTGGAGGCCTTGCTGTAAGCCAGCTGGCTCCATGCTGGACGGAGTGAACAGGCGCTGGCCAGCCCTGCCCCACCCCTGGGGGTGGACCAGCTGACCCAGGTGCACAGCAGGAGTCTGGTCTCTGGCCCCCACCGCTGCACAGCACCGGCAGAGCAAATGCATTTTCAGCGCTCCAGCCCTGCCAGAGCTGAGCAGGGTGGAGGGGCCTGGATAGTGGTTTTAGAAGCTGGAGCTTGGGTTCCCCTTTCTGGCCAGGGCTAGGGGCTTCAGCCCCTAAAGTCCCTGTGATAATCCGGCCCTGAAATAAGGCAAGACACTTTACTCATTGTGGGTACGTCTGCTCTAGAGGCTCTGTTAAGTCGACTCAATAAGATCGACTTCAAGTCGACCTTGTTAAGTCGACTTAGAGAGTCCACACTGAAAACTCCAGTCAACTGCCAGAGTCCACACTGGAAGGTGCTAGGTAGACAGAGGAGTGGTGCATTGTGGGTAGCTGTCCCACATTGCACCGGGCCCTGGAGGTGAATAAGATCGACTTAAGGGCACTCCCCGCCCACGCTAGTTTAAGTCGACTTAATAAGGTCAATTTAAGCCTTAGGTCGACCTTCAGAGGTGCTGTTATTAAGTCAACTTAATAAGCGCCCAATGTGGACGCGACGGTCTGTAGGTCGACTTAGCCATCCTTAGGTCGACCTAAGGCTCCAGTGTGGACGTACCCTGTGATGATCAATTTAGTTTATGTTTGTTAGGTTTCCCGATACTAGTAATGGAAACTATATAAGTACAAAACACAGACAAATCACTTTTGTTGATTAGTATACGTGGTGAGAGAGAGACAATGTGTCCCACTGGTTAAAGTAGGGGATACCAGATAAAATGACCTGTGCTCTATACTCTACTCTGTATGCCAGTGGTTTACTGTGTGACTTTAGATATGCCACTTCACATTCATGTATCTCAGATTCTTCTTTTCAAAAGGTATACCATGAAAGGTATTATATGCAAAAGCACCCAAGAGAATATTTGAAGATCTGTGCATATTTAGTTACAACAACAAGCAGGCATTACCTGATTAGCCTAGTTTTCAGAGCTTCATCAAAGTTTTGTAATGAGCAGTTTCAGTCACACACATACAGATGTCATTATCAACTATTTAACTTCTTTGTAGCCTTTTGGGGGGGGGGCCCGAGGGCACTGTCCACTATTGAGGGACTCTAGAAACTAAATATGAAGCAAACACCAAAGTAGATTTTGAAAAATTTAGTGATACATACTATATAAACAAAATCTATTTAATATGCTATTTCAGTCCTAATAAAATAGCTATTCAAACTATTTCTTTTGTTTCATGGATTATGGAAATATTGCTCATATTTGTACAACATTTCTAGTTAAAGACAGTTTTCATTTTCATGGAAAAGTGTTCATACTTGGACATCGGTATAATTTTACACTTTAGGTCATCAGAGGGATATACTCTACAACTCCTAGAACTGTCACAATATTTTCTGTTTACATTGCTTCAGATCTTGACTTTCACTTGGTTAATTGTGCATCTGTGTCTTATTTAACACCAGAAACTGTAGACTGGTATGAGCATGCACGCTACTCAGTAATAATGATGTCGTCTTATGAAAACCTTTTATTTTAGAAAAAAAAGTCTTCCTTTCTCATTCAACTCTCATAATTGCTTAAACTGGAATTGCAGGCTATTTAACAGTATATTAGTAAGATAACCATCATCACCATTATCACACTGGGGCAAGCGGGGAGGGGAATGGTATACAGACACTGGAAATATTCTCCACTATTTGAGAAAGATTTCCTGTCAGCTGCTGGCTCAGTAGAAGTATATGTTTAAACACACTACCTAGAAGAAAGCTATTTTTAGTATGGTGGTATACTTCAAAGCATTTCCTGTTCAGAAAGTGTTACACCAAAAATAAAAGGAGAAAACGTAATGGCTCTTTTTGCATCAGAACACAAAGACTCCCTCTTACACAGAATCCACTACATTATGGATTTGTTAAAACTTCCAGTAAGACTGAACACTGAAATGACTAATTATTTAAAAATACAACATCACTTTTGGGGGAAAAGCTTAAATAAACCTGCACAGTAGGTAACACAAGCACAAAGTCAGTTTTTATATAAAGGAGGAAGAAGAAGGGGGAGGGAGAGGACACAGAAGGATGGAAGAATTTAGAACAAGAGTTTGTGTCCTATTCTTGTATTAAATAGTTCCAGCTTTGATCTAAATTTAGGTAATGAGCGCTTCCTGTGGGAAACTGTTTTCCAAAGCTGAAAAGTTTTTGATGTTAAAATATTTCCAGTGATTTTATAATTGGGGTAAAGTGGTTATTTATATAGATAGGGTACTGGCTTTCAGTTAGCTAAACGCTTCCATTATTCTATACTCATCACTATTGCCTTTTCCACTCAGTGTTGGATTTCTCTTGGTTATTCTAGTCAAGTTTTCACACAATCCTCAGTAAGATTTTGAAATGATCTTTTCCTTACTAAACTTCAGTCCTGCCAACTCTCTCATGATTTTTTCATGAGTCTTGCACCATTCGGTGCTTTCCTTCCAGTCTCAGCTCTCGTAGTTATGTGCCAGATTCTCAGCTTTCATTATTTAAAACAAAAGATTCGAGTCTCAATGGTTATAGTGAAGACCCTGAAAACATGAATACTATAAGCTGAAAACCAAAAGGCAAAGAAAAAGAATGAATTTTGGATTTTTTTAAAAAAGTCTTCTAAGTTTTTTGGGGCCTGACATATTTTGAATGCTGAGACTTTAAGCTTCTTCACAGACAGTATACATGCACATCTAAATTTAGTGGCTTGATCCCTAGCACAAGTCTCTAAGCAATTTCCTCTCCACAAAATAGGTGTATTCACCACTGTATATTAAACTGAGAATTTTAATTACTGAGAAGGAGAGCAATCAGGAGCCACGACAGGAGCCTATTGCCTCTTTCAAGAACACCAGGCATAAACATGAAATAATTCTTCCGGCAAGCACCAGATTGTATATTCCTGTGCTAGCTGAAACATGGAGGGCTAAACTGGGCTCCTGGTTACCTCCCGGTGTAAATCTGACATAATTCCACTGACTTCAGGAAATATCTCTAGATTTGCAGAGGGGTAACTAAGAACTGAATCTGGTTCAGTACATTTGAAATGGTTTATTGTTGTCAGTTTGGTTTTAAAATTCTGCACTTCCATGATTTTTCTAACCTAATGAAGTATTAAGTTCTCATTTAGAATCTGATTGCTCCCACTCTAGCTATATTTAAGGTATTACAGAATATTAGCTGTATAGAGATCTGTATTAACATCCAGGCCTGAGGATTAATCACTAAAGAAGTTAGTATAATTTGGCTTAGTTTCCCTCCTGAAGGATACAAAGGATTGAAAAATTATAGTCACCCCTACGGGATTGTAGCAGCTGTCAAGACTTACCGAAGCAAAAGAAATAAAGGCGGCTAGAAAATGCTTAGCTGTGTATCCTCTGAACAGTGAGATGGTGCTGTGCAATAATAGCATATTTGGCCCCTGTGTTCCATGATTATTACCATCACCCAAGAACTGCCTATTGGTTAGAATCTGCTGACACAGAAGATGCTGTGCAGTGGTTTAGGGTTTAGGACATGTTGTCTATCTCCCAATCAGCACCGAAGTCGGGTGGAAAATGGTAGAACAGAATTCCCCCAAAAAACAAAACAAGCAAGCAAACCCATACCCATGAAGCAAGTAAAAAAGGCACAATATTTTAAAGGAGAAAGACATAGGTTTGAGAGAGTCATGCACGTCTACATAATTTCTTAACTGATCACGATTTACAGAACAAGGGTTGAAGCACAAAGCATTGCCATGGGATTAATGAGAGCCGTCAGAGCTGATGGCATAGGCTGAAGCTATGGATCATTAACCCTAGCTAGCCATTAATTCCCCCGGAAATGCCCTGTGCCAGAGCTGTGATTGAGATAACCCATTCTTAAAATAAATGAATAAATAAACCCTGTTAAATGGGTTTACTTATTTTGTGCCACATCATTATTTCTGCAGAATGATGAAGACAGAATGATTCCGACAGACATGGCTGTCGCCATACAGGATGTTTCTAGGAAATGGCGTACAGAAGTCAATCAAGGGTATTCTTTTGTTTTGTCTAGGTATTGTTATTTGGGCTGAGTAGCACTCTGAAACCCTGATCAGGATTGGACACCTTGCTGTGCTAGGTACTATGCATGCACAGAAAGATATGGTCACTGCCCTGAGAAATTTACAATCTTAAAAGAACCGGAGGTTGAATTTTAGAGCTTTCTGAATTAAAAACAAATGAGGTAGACCACAGAAAGTTCTTTTATTTTATCTCCAATCTACAGGCCACATTCAGTACAAGTGACAGCAAAGCAAAGTCTGAATCAGTCCGGCAAATAAAACATGTCCTTCGAAAACATCACACTAAAAGTGAGAAGTTTAAGTAAGCATGTTCTAAGAATTAACCCAAGGTATCACAGTGTCCCTTTATTCCAAGTACAGATGAGAAACCTTTTTAGTGCAATGTCATTATTTCTTTCAAGTGTCACTGACCCTTAGCTAACAGTATGTGGTAAATGTTTGCAAATGTTGACTTTTGAATGGACACCGCTGTAGTTCAGACAAGCTGCTATCCTGCCTCTCCTGGGCAGATGTTATCATTCACCCCACTGGTCTGTTCTCCCCAGAAGAGTGATGAGCACAACCCACTAGCCCAGTTGGGTAAATATCGCCATTTGGAGCTATGACTGAAACTCAGAAAAAAACAAAACAAACCCTTTATCTACTGAGCTACCGACATTGTCAAGTGTCACACACTCTCATTGAAGCTCTGGAAAGGGAGAGAGGGAAGAAGAGCTAGATTTGGACATCTGATTTACACAGAAACATCGCCCTTGGACGAATGAATAATCAAATTTAACAATGAGATTTCTTACCTGTTCACTAGGCTCAAAGTGTGTCTCCTCCTTTTCTGTCTTCAGAGCTATTAACTTTGTGCTACTGGAAGAGTCCGTCTGACTGTCCAGCCGCTCCAGTTTTGGGGTTATGTCCGGTAAGCCAATATCTTTAGTATCATCTTTATCCAGCAAGTAACGAAGTAGTGCATTTTCTTTCTTCTTGGGACTCACTGGTTCCTGTTTAACAGTCACCTCTGAACCAGGAGCTGTGCTATTGGCGTCCTGGTTCAGTTCTTTGCCTGTGGCCTCTGCTGTAAGCTTGGCCAAGTCTACAGGAGAACTGCTATCCTGCAAGAGTCTGTGCAAAATTTTATGCTTCTCCTTGAGCGAGGTTCCATGTGCTGAACCAGAGCCAGATAAGCCTCCGGTGGAGTCCTTGTTAGCATCTCCCATGGTATTTGACAAGGGAGAGGGCTCCATCTGATCAGATTTGGTGGTCAGCAGCTGTAAGAGCTTTGTCTGGCTTTTGCCATCATGCAGTCTGCTCTGACCATCAGGCCTCTCACCGCTGATAACCTGGGACACACTGTTATCATTACTGTCTTTCTGTTCTCCTGAATGGCAGCTGCTCTCGGCTTGTCCAGTTGTACCTTCTGATTGCTCCCCATAAAGTCCAAAACAGTCTTTAGAGTCCAGGCTTCCCATTTTGCTTAGCTGGGGAGGATTCATATTAACAGGGGAATTTTGTAAATTACCCATTTTTAGGTCAGGTGAAGCCAACGATGACCCTAGAGAAACTCCATGACCCTCACTGAGGGCTTGAAGAGCATTTAGGGAACTGTTGGTGTAACTATGGCTATTTCCTGTGCTGCTGCAAACTCCCACAGGTGAATGCAAGCTTCCTGCAGGGGAAAACTGACTGGGTGGAATTCTAGGGCTTACTACCACTCCAGGACTCACACGATGCCTTGGGGAAAGCATAGAGTTTGGCTGCCCTGGGTTCATGCTAGGGCTACTTTGTGAGGGACTATTCATTTTTAGTGCATAGTTACTACCCTGAGGAGTGGAGGCTTGTATGCTTGACACATGGTTCATTCCCCCTGAACCACTAAACCTGCCTGCCGGCATGCCCATTTGATCCTTTGGGCCATTTATGGCAAAATTTATATTGCTACTGATGGTCATATCCTGACCTGGGTTCCCACTACACATGGCCTGATGGGCAGGGCTGCTGGAGCTAATTGGGTTCAATGTCTTTCCCATTGCTTGTCCAGTCAAATCCTGATTCATTCCACAGACACTCTGCTCCCTGCACCACAAGGAGAAAAAAACAACAATCTATTAGTGAAAACGAAAGAGATCTTGCAAGTTGCAATTGCATTTTAAAATATCTCTTTTAAAAATATGAGAACAGACTTGCAATTAAAAGCAAAGATAACGCTTTTGACAAAAGCCAGCTGCAATTACCAGTATGGTTACACATGCTTAGTTTTCAATAAACTACAGTAACTTTTTCTGTATCTTATTAATACACCTGTGGTTTAAAAAAAAAAATTACACCTCACTTAATTTACGGACTTGATAAAAGTAGATAGAATACAATTACAATTTCTCTCTATACTTGCTATATCTCTTCCCTCAATACAGAATGAGTTACCTTCCATAACTGAGGGAGGGTTCACCTTTTAGTTTCCCTTCTGAAACAAATTACCCAAACATACACTTATTTACAGGACAGGTGTTCACCAGAATTTTGAACTTCTGTGAACAAGCCCTTCCATAGGGTTGGAGGTTCTGTGCCCACTAGGCTCAATGAAAAGCAAATTTAAAAAGTCACAACACTGAGCTGCCAGAAATTTAAACTTCTCCAAGTATGGGAGCTAAGAAAGCTATTGGAAACAAGGTCAGACAAGATTGGTGTGTCTCTACTCTTGTTCTGGATAGATTTTTCATGGGCATATTATAGCCCATATATCACAGATGAGGATGGAAAGAAACAGCAGTCAGAGAGGGAAGAAGTTCTTTAAAGAACATCTAAGTACAACGTAGACTTTAAATATATTCTATGATATGCAAACTTTTTGCTCTTCTGTTGTAAAAATTAAGCTGGTTAAATCAGACATTTTTTCAATCTCTCAGACCTTTAAAGGGACGCTGTCAGATAGTTTAGATAAAACATAGATACTGAGAAATCAAACCAAACCAAAAAAGCTACCTGAGGTTTCAAAAACAAATACCGGTAGAAGTGTTTCCATGAACTTTTGAGTTTACTACATAAGCATTTTTGTTTGGATTTAAACATTCTTTTCCAGTGTTTGCCTAGTGTAAGATCTACAGCCAAACATTCAAACCTTGCAGAGCTACTGCAGGAGAACCAGGAAGAGAAGCTGACGACAAACTATTCGTTATTTTTATTAACCAAGTGGAAGTAAACAATAAAAAAAAACAATAGAAAAAAGTGAAAGGATTTTGAAAACCCCTTTTGCTATCCCAAAATGTAAATTTTTTGACCTGACAATTCTTCCTTAATTTACAACACTGGCAGACACCCTGAAATACTAATCCAAACAAGGCACATTTCAAGTCCTTAAACAGCAGTTTTCAGTGAGGTGAGAGCAATTCTCAAATCCACAACTGTTGTAAACCTGTTCCAGTTCAATTAGATTGACAGTTGTACTCTTCTCTCCAAACAAATACTAATAGAGCTATGCAGTGAAACAGCACTAAAATGAAAAAACTCTGAGTAACACTTGTACATTGATTATGACATAATATACAAGTACCTCTAATAAGATAACTCAGAATTTCTTTTTGAAGTGCTGGGGTATTTGAAGTCAATACTATTGTCTTGTCTCTTACTTTTTGGCAGTAACACTTTGGAATTAGAATGCCATCTATTAATGGATTTGCATCCGAGTTTACAGTAGTGAAATCCTTACTCCAAGCACCAATGTAATCAGGTGATGTGATTTCCAGTCTTGCAAAGTGACCTATTTAGTTCATCCAAAGCCTGCTCAAGTACTCACACTGCGATCTTTCACACAGAGCTGTACTCAGGCCCATAATACATCCTGAACTATAGGAATTTGCCCCTCGAGTTTTTAACAGATAGCCACGTCATGGAAAGGTAAGCCCAGTTTCTGGTTTCTATCGTGCAAAACACAGAGAATTAAAATACTAAAAGTAAGAGCATGAGCTCAGGATAGATTCTGTGATATTTAGCAAGAGTCCTGGAAGTGCAAATCCAGCATACTGTTTGCCTACACACAGAGAGCAGCCGATAGGGTCCTACTGCTGTAAGAGCTGATCTCACCCACTTTTCTTTTCATGGTAACAGAGTAGGCCAGATGAACTGTTGATCAATCTAGACAATCTATACAATACAACTCTGTACTCCCACTGTGTCTGTGCCCAGGGTTGGGAAGTAAGGGAAAAGAATTGTTAAAATTAGCAAATGTTACCTGTGAAGCATATGCAAAGATATTACAAGCTGAGGTTCGCTAGTAGTCTGAGAACGGATGAGCTTGCTCTTCGTTTGGGCAGCAACTATAGTGCCATCAGACAAGGAAAATCGATAGACAGAACTGAATGCTAGTCCCTGCCTCAGCACTGTAAGTAAAGAAACAACACAATTAATGAGGAACCATAATATAAGTAGATTACATACATAAAACCTAAATCCATCCATGCTTGTGTGCATCCTTATGGTGCAACAGGAGTTGTGTGGTTCCCTTTACACAAGTAAGGGTTCCCAAAGGAAAACAGATGTTTTGAGGATTTTCAACACCGAGGTGCAGTCATGTAAAGTATACAGAATCAAGGACTTCAGGGAATGAATGCGTGCTGTAGAGCGATCAAATCAAGAGGGCAGATGAAATAATGAATCTGCAATGTACCTGAGAGAGAGAGAGAGAGAGAGAGAGAAAGAGAATCCAGAAAAGCAGGAAAATTAGAAGCTGGGAACATAATACATTTCCGTGAAGGACACCTAGAAGCCAATTCCTTCTTTGAGCTAGCAGATATGCAATATCTTTTATTTAAACATTTCTCTAATTCCCTTTGCTGCTCTTACAATTTTTGCCTTCTTATTACCTACTCTCCATGAAAACATATTGTGTACACGTCACTGCTGTCAAGCCTGTTAGTATTGTACGTCCACCTCTTTTTTGTTCCTTGCTTAAATAGCCTGTAAAAACTATCCTCTCTGTTCCCTTAAAAATGCTTAAGTACCTCTTACAGAGATGCTAACAGGATAAAAAACAAGTGTTAAAAAATTAACCAAAAAAAACCCAGAAAAACAAACCATGAAACTTCTTATGCAAGTTACTAAAATGATTATTGAAATTAGAAATGAGCCATAACTCCCCAACATTGAGATTATTTAGATTCAGGATTTTGGTTTGATGCATTACATGGAGATATGCAGGGGTTGTTATGTTTGGATCTAGATCTGAATGCTAGTCACCAAGTTCAGCTTTGGGGGATCCAGGTTTCTATTTGTTGCTCCTCTCTAATGAAAACTGAAATATTTCTTTTTAAAAAAATCAAAATCTAAGCACTTATGCTATGTGTTTACTTTTTTGTCCCTTGATAATCAAACTAGATCAATCAGTTTCAATTTCTGATTTTCATGCTCAAAGCTGTCATACTTCAATAGCAAATGGTATAGAAAATGTTGCAACTACACTAGATTTTGAAACTGAATCCTGACAGTGTCTCTTTAATTTCTTCTCACACACACTGAGTTTTCTGTAGTTTTTAAAATTATCTTCCAATCCCTGAATTAGGGGTTCATTTGGGGGGTTTTGTGCTTTTTGTAGGTTTTCTAATTTCCCCTGTCATCAAGAAATGATTAGCGCCAAGCACAGTTTTTCAAGTGTGGCTTTATTACTCCCTTACACAGTGCCAGAAGAGTTTCTTCAGACTTGTAATACTGGTATGATTGGTTTCCTTCCCTGCCCCCACACTCTTCTTATATAGCGTGCTGCAGAGTTTGAAAGTATTATTTTGGCAGTGAGAAAACAGGAAACACAAGTTAAACAATAAGAAGAACTTTTGCAGGGTAAAAATGTAAAGAAACCCAAAGCCCTACAATGAAAAGCAGAATTTAAATGCAAGGTATGTCATGTTTTAATTTAACCTTTGCACACCTCAAGGTCCAGCCTTAGCAGCATAGGCAGCCACATACCACACTAGGAAATTCCAACACTTCATGCCAGAAGAAAAGACGTGAACTCGCTATTTAAATCATTTTTGTGAACTAATTCTTTAAGCAAACATGAAAGTTTCCATAATCCTCTTCAGGAAATGCCTTGCTTCTTATTTCAGCCAATAAAAAAGAGAGCCCATTTTCAACCAAACCAGCCATTCTTTGCATTTGTCACCCAGAATCAGTTTGAAAGACTTTTATTTCTAATTCTATATCCATAGTTCCTGTTTTCTGACAATAACCCAGAGTTACATCTGGACTGTATGGTCTCCAGAGATACTTTCTTTTGTTCTGTCCTGAAACTTCAGCAAAGTCATGACCTAATAAAAATTTTAATGAGGGGAAGGGATTTTGTCAAACGCAAGGAAATCAGGGAGGCAGAACCTTTCTCCCCTTCTCAGTGATAAGGGTACCTGCTTGCAGAAAACATTCTTTTTATCTAAATCTTTGATGCTGTTTTTACTTGATACTGTATTCATCACTTCCTGTTCTAAACTGTTGCTTAATATTGTTGTGAAGTATGTAGCAGATGCTCCAGAAGAGTTATTGCACTGTCTCATAATTCACATGTCCTATGCAGTTGGAATTGCTCACTCCCTAAAACCATTTGCAATTAAATTTTGCAAGTTTAGTTACGGAGAAGTTAGTGACTTTTAAAAGGGAATCTGAGTAAAGCTGGGTGATGCAATTGTAAGATTTGTAGTTAAATATAGTGGAATCAAATACTATCTTCAAAGCGTCTGACGAAGTGGGATTTTCTCCCACGAAAGCTCATGCGATTAATAAATCTGTTAGTCTTTAAAAGTGCCACAAGACTCTTTTGTCTTTCTACAATAGACTAACACGGCTACCCCTTTGGAAGTGGAAAAGCAAATATTGTTTGTAATCAAATATTGTGGAAATCAAATATTTATTTATTAATCCATTCAGGCAGAGTCTCGGGCTAAGACCCCAATTTCATCTCCTGTCTGCCTAGCCCATCAGTTGCAGATTATAACAGTGGTCCTCAACCTTTTGCAGGCTGCGACACAGTTGGTGGCATATCATGACCATATAGGACACACCAGCACCTCCCTCCCAAGCCAAATCCAGTCATCTCCCCATCTCTCCGCCACACACTTACCACACAGTAATATGTCCCAACACAATGGTTGAGAACCACTGGATTAGAATATAGGCTATGTTTAAATTAGAGGTCCCCAAACTGTGGGGTGTGCCCCATTTGGAGGATATAGAGGAATGTTCTGGGGCACGTGGCAAGGCCAAGACCTGGGGAGGGGATGGACGCAAGGAGGGAGCATCACACAGCTCCACTCTTCCCTTAGCTCTGCTCTGGACCTGCCCCCAGCTGTAGCTCTGGCCTTGGCTCCTGGTCCCACTCTTGGCTCCAGCCACAAACCCTGGTCCTGATCCCAGTCCCAGCTGAGGATGGGGCTGGGAGTGGGAGGTCAGAGGTAAGAGGGGGCATGAAGTAAAAAGTTTGGGGACCGCTGGTTTACATCTTGTTCAGCAAACTTGGGAGTCAGATTCTGATGACCTTACATGGGGGAGTACTTTGCTCCACAATCAGCTACTCAACCTAAATAATCCGAATCTGGCCCAGAGTTAGAGCCAGTGCACATGATGTCTGGAAAAAAAAAAAAATAATAACCTCACTTTAAAAAACACCATGGGAGACCTTCTACTACACCACACTGTCCTGCACCCCACTTCCAAAGGGATAGCCGTGTTAGTCTATTGTAGAAAGACAACAGAGTCCTGTGGCACTTTTAAAGACTAACAGATTTATTAATCGCATGAGCTTTCGTGGGAGAAAATCCCACTTCGTCAGACGCTTTGAAGATGGGAAA
>ML685897.1:2577660-2589009 GCA_007922175.1 Pelusios castaneus
AGCTGTAACTTTCCCATCTTCAAAGCGTCTGACGAAGTGGGATTTTCTCCCACGAAAGCTCATGCGATTAATAAATCTGTTAGTCTTTAAAAGTGCCACAGGACTCTGTTGTCCTGCACCCCACTGTCCTTCTTATCTATGTTTTTGACTGTATGGATGTCCTAGTGAAGTGTTCTAGAACACCTGCCAGCTGGTGGTCTGCCTTCAATAGCCATCAGTGCTGCAGCCTCAATAGGTTACAGAGAAGTTTTCCATTAGTGAATTTTGACAGTGAAAATCCATTTTTTTTGGGGGGGGGGGGAAGTAGAATTAGGGCCTTGAATTGTCTCAGTACGCTGTAATGTATAAGTTGATAATATGATGAAATAATGTGTAGTGAAAGTTTCTCTGCCAATTTCTCTGTCTAAGACAGTTACAATTATTTGAATCTTTAAGGAGAGATAGCTGATGAGTAACGAGCACAGCACAAAGCATCCCTGTACTGTGTCAGAGAATGATAACAAGAATGATAAGATTGAGACAGAAAAGTGATGTAAGATTTCCCTAGAGAAGAGTTTCCTTTACCATTCGCTGGGGACACTGGCTGTAGAGAGGATGCTCTCAACAGCCCTTAATTGTCTCATGGGTATGTAATGTAAAAAGAGCACGACCAATGCTCAAATAAATCAACCAACAGTTTAAATACAGAAAACAGTGAAATATAAACCTAACCTTCCTGATGATGCCTCTTGGCAAAAGATATCTCTCCTTCATGCTGTGCATGGAATCTCTGAATGCATCTTCTCACCAAATCTTCCCAGCCAGGTTTCATGGCGGCTCGCATGGTGCTAGTGTCTAGTGAAGTTATCTTGCCTAGGTTAAATAAAATAGTTGTTAGTGATCTTCTTTAAAACACAAACACACAAACAAACAAAAATACTCACACAACTCCCCCACTCCCAACAACTCTGTTTTCAGAATACCTTGCAGATCTTGGCGAGTTGAAAAGCTCTCTGATGAGGGAGGGACTGGCCTTTCCTTCATTGGAACTCTTCTTGCCACACAAATCAAGCAAGATTGCAAATCTTAAATGAAACATTATTAATTAACTATTTTTTGTAGCAGAGAAACTAATGCAAAGAAAGAAGAGCACACACACATACAAATACATCTTTCATTACATTTTTGCATTAAACCTGATAAGGTTTTAACATTCATGAAAGCAAGGGATGGATAGCAATTAATGTACATTGTCCTCACATACACCGAAGATCATAGACTGGGAGGGTTTTCTGCAAGAAAATCTCTGTGAGGATTCCTTTGTGGCTATTACCCTACATCAGTCATAATGTTGCATTCATGTAATGTCCTCGCTTAAAATTTCTTAGTCCTGAGAAGAGCCTATGCTCTTTGATGGCACATGCAATAAACTGTTGCATTTATTTGCAGGTGTATGTTTATAGCTTTAGCTCCACAGGTTACCAGAAAATAACATATTGCATGTATCGAGAACACAATTCTTGACCACTTATGTAACTCTGCAATTTCTAAACTACATTCCTTCAAACATGTCTAAAATATTTGTGCTTCTTTAAGAGGAATTTTCACAAATTAGCCATTCTGAGTGCTCAAAATGCCTCTAAGAAAATGTATAACCGATGAAGGAGTAAATAGTGAAGGACATGCTGAACCACAATAGTCCTCACATTCTGATAACTCAAAAATTAAGACCAAAACTTTGTTAGGCAACGGGCCAATTTCTTCTTACAGTTACACTGGTGTAATTCCAGTGCATGAAATACATGACATTATCCCCAATTTCTATTGCTGTGCCTGAACAAACTGTGTGCATGCCAACATATGTAATGGAAATTAAGAAGAAAGTTCCATGGTTGAAAGAAAAGGAAAAGCTTGTATATCTTTCATTCCCCATAATGAAGAAACCATTTTATCTTGATTTCACTGTAGCCACTGACCTATGATTTTTGGGTAGGCCTGGAAAGAGAAGGTAAAGACACCATTAAAATAAGAAACATGGAAGTATGCACCATTTACCTTCACCATCTTCTTTGATGGACTTTGGTTGAGAAACAGCAAAGCACTGCATAGTTTCATATTTCTGATGTGCTTCCTGGTTATCAGGGCCTTCTTCGGCATCAGTTAAAGGTTTTACCAGCATCCGGCAATTAAAGGTATGGCTATTGCGCCTAGGGACTTCAGCAGACCAAGGTCCCCCATTCACTGAACAAAGCAAAGTACATATAAAAAGATTAGTCACAGAAGTAATTATTTTTTGTACGGGTCATCCAGTATATGCGTAAAAAGAGAAATTACAGTGCTCTGTAAACTGGGGGAAACAATCTCATTTAACAAATGATACAATTTTGATAAAAGAGTCCTATCCAGCTGGTGCAAGGTAATTTCATCCTTGATCACAGTCCCTAGTTTTTTTAGCCATCTTGTTTATTCTTGATTAAAAAGGGAATAGACAGAAAGGGAGTGCATACTTCTAAATACCTGAACCCCCCCACCCCCTCCCAAAAAAGAGATGGAACACTCTGATCAACTCACTTGACACTACCATCAGTACTGGACAGATTATGTTAACTCTTTCAGCCAAAAGCCTTGAAGAAAGTGTGTACTGTAAGATATGCATTTGCCAATACAAATCTGGGAGTGGGCTGGGTCATACAAGAGAAGAGCAATATCTTTCAAAATGCATTGGATGGAGCAGGAACATGGGCTGATAGGGAGTTAACCTGCAGTGTACAGCAACCTGATACCAGGGACTAGAGACACATTAAAACAATTATTCTCAGCTACAATGTAGAACACCGCAGGAGGATGACCTGGGCGCACTGGTAGATAAAACTAATACCTTTTCCAGAGTGCTTAAGAGAAGTAAAAAAGGAAACAAAATCCCTAGGATGCATACATATAGGTACTGAACAGAAGTCAGAGCAAATTTAACACTGCATAAGGTATTAAAGAGGCCATATTTAGAATACTATGCACAGTTTGAATTAGTAATGTGTAAAAAGTACCGGTAATATATATATATGGAGAAGACACACGAAATGGTGATAATGACTTATGTTTCTTAGCTGTTCAAAAATGCGATGTATTTTTCTATGTTTAAATATATATTTTTAAAAAGAGGTTATGACGATCTCACTAACATATAAATGTTACAATGAACAGAAATGAAATAATACTGCCCACACTATTGTGAACAAAGGTACGTGCAAATAAGGTACTGCCGAAAAAACTAAGATGTGAGAAATAAGTAGAAATAAAGTAGAAATGGACATAGCAAAAGCTGCAACTAATACAAACAGCTTTTAAAAAGTAATGGGATCAACATTTTTGAAAATAATAATAAAATCCAACACAAGGCAGTTTCTGTTCTATTGTAAAATGCCCTCTCTTCCTTGTAGTTATGAATCATTTCTTAGAATAGCCAGTTTACATGGGGAAGGGAGGAGGACTCACACAGATAATGCTATCTGTGTTTGTAAGGATTCACTGTAAGGAACTTGACGCAGTGTCTTTTATATATCTGCCAGTTACTATGAGCAGCTATGAACAAAGGCTGAAACCCAAAAGAAGAGACAAGAGGAGGATAGTTTTGAGAAACAATCATTTGGTATAGCCTGTAGGCGTACCAACAATAAACACAGTACCTCTGACAAGGACTTTAACTTAAGTAACTGAGAGCTGTTAAGTGATGCAATGGAAACATTGACTTAAGAAACCAAAGATAAATACAAATGAGCAATGGCAAGTTTTCAAGAGAAATAATATACCTAAAGATTTTGGCAGCAGGTTTCTGACAAATTCATTGTGGTCCCCTACATGCAGGATGCTATACACACTTGTGTTCATCAGCTCTTCTTGATTGTACCTTAAGTATTGTGTCACATTCTCCGAAACAAACACAATATTACCTTCCAGGTTCACTACAAAGAAGAACCCATCTAGGGCCTAGAAGAAAAACATGAAGAGAAAAGCCGTAACAGGATTAACAAACGATACACAGGAAACAATAACCTCTTTTTAGAGGACAGATGTCTCTTCTCCTCCTGCTCTCCTCCCCCATCTAGCTTGTACTGAAATGATAATGAGAATATGAAATTCTACATAGTGGATCAAATCCTGCTCAAGATGTAATACTAACGAACTGCTAAAGGGTTGAAAGATGTACATTTCATATTAATAGAGTTGTGAAACCAGTACTTAAAGGCAGAAAGAAAACTCTATTTTTAAAATGTATTGCAATAGCCAAGACACTGGACTTTTTAAAGCTAACTGCCCTTTAAAACATATGCTGAATATTACATTTTTGTTTCTCCCCTAATCAGGATAAAACAAAAGTTCAGTCTCAGTAAGAAGTTCTCATGCAAAGATAAAAAGCATAGTTTGTTGCCTAGCAATAACTATTCTTATGATGCAAGCATGATTATGCATAAATGCCCAGGAATAACTCAGAGCCTTTCTCTCAGTTTAATTTTATGATATGTAAAAAAATCAGGGACACAGATTTAAATTCAAACTATCAAATTCATTGGATTCAAGCACTGAGTTACCAGCTCAGCCCATATGGACCTTCTCCCACTTTGCCTGACTCTTCAGAAGGCTGCTTTAAAAAAAATTTAAACTTCCATTTTGATTTGGAAATGCAAGAGAGTAATTTTGTACCTATATTGAGAGGAACAAACCACTGACCGGACAACAGGGTTATGAATGACTTTTTTAAAAACAAAAGCTAGGGGATCCACACTACTGATATGCCTGAACAAAGCTCAAGGAGACGTCACAGAAAATACTGTAGGCATCAGCACATGGTAATGGTTAAACCTTTGTAACACACAACCTGTAATAGCTTTAAGGTGCATTCTTAGCATAGCTAAGCTGTAAATGTGTATTACAAACATTACACACCACTGAGCTGTTAGCAGGTCCCTATATAATACAAATCTGGCTGGGGACCCCTATAGCATATCAAAATGAAATCTCTTCTTTTATTATTTATGTTACAGTAGTGCCCACAATATGCTTCATTTTGCACAGATATACTGTATACAAAGATACAAGGCAGACACTAAAAAGCATACAATATAAAAATCGGAAAAACTAAAATAAAACAGAGGATGGTGGGTAAAAGACAGTACACCATACAAGCAAAGCATTCAAGTTAATATCTGGCATGTGCCTTGTTTGTTCCATTTTTAACTGATATATTACAAAAGATGTATATACACATATTTACAATGGCCAACTGCTTTTGAGTTTAGATATTTGTTTGGTGAACTGTCAGCCTTTTTAATCCTTATGTTCAGTTTGTTTGCATTGTGACCAGGGCCTTCTTTCTGTTTCTGATTATTTCAACCTTTGCCTATTTGTGGCTTGCCTATGTATTTTCATAACAGTCGCATAATTACTGATTTTTAACCTATACCTAGTATAGGTACAGTAGCAAATCTCCCATTGACATCACTGGTATAGATGAATATCTTTTTGTATTTGTAGCTATGTGCTACTGGGGAAACTTTAAAAAGCACTAATCGCAGGTAGTCGTCTAACAGGGTCTTCAGCGCCTCAGTGATTTCCTCTCAATTCACTCACAACTTAAAATCTCCTAGTACAGCAACCTCCTTGGTGGGGGAGCACTCCATGTAACTTTTTCACTTCTATTTCGTGAGCTGATTAGAAGGGTCCGTATAGCGATTATGGCCAGTTTGTAGCTAATTCAGTGATCCCCAAACTTTTAACAGGGCATCTCTCCTTGCTCCTGTGGGTCCCACCCCATCCCACCCCTTAGAAGCTGGGGCCATGAATGGGGCCACAGTCAGGGCAGAGGCCAAGGCTGGGGCAGGACCCAGATCTGGGCTGGAAGCCAGGGGCTGAGGCTGGGGCCCAAAGTGGAACCGTGGCCATGTGTGGAGCCGTGGCCAGAGATCCTGGGGCTGTGATCAGCGCAGGCCTGGAGCCAGGAGCGCACCGGGAGCCGAGCCTGGAGCCATGGTCAGGAACAGAGCCAGGGCTGAGGCTGGACCTGGGAGAAAAGCCATGGTTGGAGGTGGGGCCAGAGCAGAATGGGGCTGGATGTCACGTCCTCCCAACCTCCTGGGGGCTGGCCCCAGCTTGCTTTGCCCACCTGAACATTCCTCTGTGTGCCCGAAGGAGGATGTACTCCACAGTTTGGGGACTTCTGTCCCAATGTTCAGAAGCAAAAGATAAAATCAGTTTACTTTTAAAGTAACCTTTAGGCTGTCAAACCAGCTTATGGTATCAAAATAGTTAAAACTTATCAAGGCTTCTACTTTGTAATGCTGATTTCTTATCTCTTCCCCTGAAGAATTGCACCATGATGACAGACTGCTGGAACAATAATGTAAACTTGAGCCCCTCCCTTCAGCACTCTTCTCTGACAGGTTATCATACATAAGGGGCAGTGAGGATGTCAGAAAGAATAAGAGAACAGAAATTATTTTAGAGGATGTGTTGGAACAGAAAACAATGCTTTGTTCTTTGAGTTGCCGTGGATTATTGTCTCACTCTCTCCTGTATACACACTCCCCTGCCTTAGGCAGGAAATTTGTGAAAATCTCACCAGAACCAGCAAATTATGATGAATCCTGTTTACTTTCTTCAACAGGAAACACTTGCAACTGTAAGCACACCCCAATTAAATTGTTTAATAGAAAAAAGAGTTACATTTCTAACCCCTAGATAATGCAAGTAGTATGCAGTCAGGGGGCACTGCCATTAGTATCCTTACTTCATAAAGAGAAAAAAATGTGGCTTTATCAAGCCTCTGAGTCTTTCAAAGAGATGAAAACACTCAACTGTATTTCATTACAAAGCTAAAGATACAGAAAATACATCTGTAGTCTTTTCACAGAAAATGCATAACAACTTTGTGACCTTTTAAGTATCGGTTGCACAAAAGCTTGCATTTATTAATATAATTTCTTAACTTTTTATTTTCAGTACAGAATGGTTTCATGGTAGAGAAGAAAAATAAACTAAATCCTAATAAAGTAAATTTAGGGTAATACCTGTGATTTTAAATATCTTGTGTGTTGTAATAGCTAAGCACAATCGGGTGAGAATGGGATAATTTTTTGGCCTTAAATTAATTTTCTGTGTGAATAAGTCAGATTTTTATGATCATTTAATATCTACATGAAGACTGGAATTACTATACTGTCGTGTGTGAGCAATGAGATTTAACTTTGCTTGTTAACAAAAACATCAACATTCAGTTCAGTGAGCAAGTGTAATAAATATTAACTGAATTTTTCATCTAATGAATGCAATGCACTAGTTATTCAGTGGACAATTTCATTCTGTCTAATCTATCTAGTGCTCTGCCTTGTATTGTTAGAGCATTTTTCAGTGCCCTAATTCCTTATACAACTCAGAAAACAATGTCAGATTTCTGTGTTTATCTAATGAGTCATGGAAAGTAATTCAAATATTTATTACTAGTATATTTATATGGGGTTACAGCTTAACTGATGCTATAGTTTGGGAATAATGGGGTAGTTTATATATCTGTCAAATTGGGTCCTCTAGCTAGAGTCAGGGCTTCTTGTTTAGTTTTCTCTAAACCAACACTTATCCTTCCTTACAGATAAAGCTCACTGTCAGAATGGGTATTAAGTGTTTGCAATGGATCTTAAACAGATAAAGTATCAGTGACAGAGAGTACATGACGGTAGCTTAATATATGTTATGTCCTAGAAGACATGTATGCACTATAGATAACAAGGATATCAAGGGTGCATTTAAGAGTTAAGGTTTCAGCCATGCATCCTCTTCCAATATCAATGTAAGCCATACAGTTAAAGTCATGAAGAATTCTCACAGATGAGGGTTTTTTGTAGTCAGGAAGGAAAACAAACATGTTACCTATGTTGATAAGTAATTTCAAAAGTAATTAAAACAATGTATAGTAATGATGCATAAGTTTAAAGAAACACTCCCTCCTCCCACTCACGCCCACATGTCTACATGTCATAACTGATTGTCAGCAAACAATTAGGTCTTCCAAATCTCCATATTTCAGAAGGTATAAAATATGCATATACAAGCACACAAAAATTTAGGACATTTCACAAAAACATTGGAACTCAAGGAATAGCCACAACTACAGTGACTATATACATAATAAAATGCTATTGTTCTACTTGCATTCCCCTGGGAACCAATGTTTTGTCACTGAATTAAATTCAATAGGATCAGTAGCATGCTCAGTATTTGTGATATGGCATGGCATCTTCAGTAGCCAGGATGGCCATTTCATTAAAGGAGCTGAGAAGGAATTTTCCCCCAGGGCAGATTGGCTAGGGCTCTGGGGTTTTTCGCCTTCCTTTGTAGCATTGGGAATGGCTCACGCGCTGGTGGATTCTCTGTATCTTGAATTCTTTAAATCATGATCTGAGGACTTTAATAACTCAGTCATTGGAAGAGGCAGGAGTGAGTGGGTGAAGTTTTGTGGCCTGCATTGTGCAGGACGTCAGACTAGATAATCATACGGGTCCCTTCTGACCTTATGAGCCTATAATATTTGATCATGCTTTAAGAGTGAGTTCCAATTTGATTTCTTCATGCCATAACATTCATCTTGATATTATATGTACCAGAATTAACTCCAATGTAAAGAAAACTTTAGGCACTTCACCTCAAGCATCATTGGACCAAGTGCATCCTTGTCGATGACACTCTGACCTGTAGATGATACATCTGCTTTTTGCACTTCATCTTCATTGGCCGCTGCTGCTTTTTCTGCATTAAAGAGAACTATGCATTAAATGACAGAACAAAGCTTTTCATTTGCCAACTCCACAGCTGTTTGTGACACAGCTACGAGCTACAGTGCAAACCATGACTGAGATTAAAGAAACCTTTTTGGGGAAATAGGGCTAGATGGTTAAGCTTAAAAATTCTGGAATTGTAAACTCAAATCCTTCTGTAGGATACCTATGAAATAGATATAGCGGTATCATCATAGTCCCTAGTAGATATTTAACTAAATTACAGAGCACATATAAACAAAGAGGTGGAGAGCTGACTAAAAGACCTTGAAAAGCAGCTGTCTCACTTCCCTGTTTTTTCAGGAGCATTTAAAAAGAAAATGGACCCTAGCTTTGCACTGATCCAGAATTCGTGCATAAGTGAAAGAATCTTTGCACTCCCATTTCCACACCACCCAATTTTTACTGTTTATCATTTTAAAAGCAACATTTTGACATTATGCCATTAGCAGATGGTTGATATACAAATACTAACAACGCAAGTTTTAAAGCCACAATATTCAGGTATTTCTTTTCCACTTTCATTTATGCATATTTATTAACATGCACATAAAATACATATTATTTCAAGTGCACTGCATGAAAATTAAATTATAAACAACAAAAGCAAATAAAAACAACTTCTGGGGTGAATACCACCAGCTATGACAATTTGTCAATTATACTCATCCGACATTTTGCACCCTTGTTTGTGCTCCATGTTGCAGTACTGATTAAACATCCAAACCAAAATTTTGGCCTCAAATATCTTATAAATCAAATTAGTTTACCAATCTTCCTCACAATCATGCCAATCTTTATTAATTATTATCTATCTTAAAATTTTTACCTTGGAGTTTAAGAAGGAAACATTAGCAGAAAAAATACTAAAAATTAATGCAACATCTCATCATTGTATGATGTTAGCAATGCTCAAATCAAAACATATTTTTAGTGACCAACCATTAAAACATAGATCTAAAAAGTAACCTAAAGTGACAACAGACTCATAAAAGCCCTTGGATTGGCTATTTTATGGTAACTACATATTGTCTATTGCTATACATCAGAAAATTGGAATAAAATATTTATTTAAAAACACATTTTCTCCATGCAAAGGAAGCTAATGTTAGTAAAAATGTGAGAAAACAGGAAATATTTATAATTAGGGAAAAACAGGTAGAGCTTGTTGCACTTGAACAAAAGTTTATACTTTCTACAGCAACAAGCCATCAGATGTCCCATTACGATGAGAGTTACTAAAAATATCATACGCAGATGAGCCAATAAGCATTTGCAAAGCACATTTGTTAGAGAAAACTGAAGTACCGGTCACAGGAAAGAAGATACAAAAGAATGACACAGACCCACAATATTTTCCATCACTGAATGGAGGCTCTTTTCACACAGTTCCCTCTGGATTGTTCCTTTGGCAGAGGGTAGGAGGGCAAAGTGAATGTACAGTTCCTGCAACACTCAAAACTGAGAGGTTGGTCCCGATAATCCACAGATTTCCCCCAAGATCAGTACACATCTGTTGGAGATAAGGTGTAACAGAAACCTCAGAGGCTCTCCTCTCTGAGGGTGGGAGAACCTGAATATGCCTTGTCATCTACACTGGATGGTTCTACAATTGCCAACCTTGCATTTTAGTTTTTACTGACACAAAGATCTGAAATTGATTTTTTAAAGCTGACATTACTAAAAATACCATAAACAATATAATAATGCCATAAAAGTGCGTACTCACTTGTGATATTCTGTGAACAGGAATTTAGAATTATGCAATTGTTTTAGTTGCAATTAATTGATCAATTGGGGTATGTGAAATAATAGAAATGATAAAGTCACAATCAGTGTAGTTTTATGATACAAAAAGTGATTCTAAATGACAATAGTCAATGTCAAAATATGTTTTATCTCTACCCAATCTTTACTGACATTTTAATTTAGTAATGGATCTACTGAGAATGTTAAAATTGTACAATTTTTACTGACTGTCAGGGTCAGTCGAGATGAAGGGCTAGAGCAGGGGTCCTCAAACTACGGCCCGCGGGCCGGATACGGCCCACCAAGGTTATTTACCTGGCCCCCGCCCCTGCTGCGGCCTGCCCCATGCGTCTGGGGCAGCGGGGTGGCCGCGGCCAGGGCAGGCTGCTGGCCTCCCACCCACCGGCCGCCTCGACTTCCCGGACCAGAGCCGACCCCGCCCTGCTCTGCCGACAGCGTCGGCCTCCCGGCACGGGACCAGGATCGGTCTCCGTTGCCGGTGTTGCCGGTAGGAACACAGCCAGGGGCATCAACACCGGGGTCTTCTCTTCCCTGCCGGGGCCGCGTTCGATCCCCGCCAGTGTTTCCTCCCAGCTGCGCAGACTCCTGCTGCGGCCGGGCTGGGGAGATTCAAATCTCCCGCCCTGAGCATGCTCAGATAGAGCGTGCTCAGGGTGGGAGCGGCCTGGCCCTGAAGCAGCTCTGCCGGCCGTCCGTGTAGTTGCGAGCCTCCGGCCAGGTATGGGGGCGCTGGAGGGAGGCCTGGAGAGGGGTGGGGGGGACAAGGAGAGTGGCTGGG
>ML685897.1:2589109-2697203 GCA_007922175.1 Pelusios castaneus
CTGGGTTAGAGGGGTGGGGGGGGACAAGGAGACTGGGTGGGGGATGGGTAGTGGTGGAGGGGACTATGCACAGCAGGAGTGGGGACTTCGTGGGGTGCTGGGGACGGATGGATGAAGTTAGAGGCCTGGAGAGGGGTGATGGGGACATGGGGACAAGGAGACTGGTAGGGGCTGGGGAGGGGTGGAGGGCAGTGTTCCCTTTAAGCTGCGTGGATGCGTGGCCGTGCAGCGGCCGTCACAACCCCCACGCAGCACGGACGGACCCCCGCGTAGGCCGGCAGCCCCCACCGCCCCCTCCAGACCCCCGGGGCTGCGGCTTTGCCACGGAGATCCGACCTGAACCCGGCCTCTGGGCTGGCCCTCCCTGCCCCCAGGGCGGAGCAGACAGGCTCAGGGCCGGGGCATGTGCGCACGCCTGCCTGCCTGCCTGCCCCATGCGGCTGGGGCAGCGTGGTGGCCGCGGTCGGGGCAGGCTCCCGGTCTCCCACCCGCCGGCCACCTCGACTTCCCAGCCCGGGGTCGGCTCCGGTCCGCCGACAGCCTTGGCCTCCCGGCACGGGGCCAGGATCGGTCTCAGGTGCCGGGGTCTGCTCTGCCCTGCCGGGGCTGTGTTCGGGTCCCCGCTGCCAGCGGCCTCAGCTTCTTTCTTTCTCTTTTTCTTCTTCTTTGCCTTCCTTTCTCTACCCTGCCTTCCTTTCCTTCCTTTCCTTTTTTTCTTTTTCTCTTCTTTGTCTTCCTCTTCCCTGCCTTTCTTTCTTTCTTTCTTTCTTTCTTTCTTTCTTTCTTTCTTTCTTTCTTTCTTTCTTTCTTTCTTTAAAAGCTTCTTAAAAATTAATTTTAAATAAAAACCTTTCTAAAAATTAAATTTCAATTCAAAATTCATTCCAATTAAATTAATTAAACACAATTAATTAATTCTATTTACAATCACTTTATCTTCAATTAATGCCTATAATTTCTGTCTTATGAGTTTTCCCCAAAAATTTATTCAGAAAAAGTTTTGCACACGGCTTGAAAATTTTGCACACAAGCCGCCAAACCTAGAGGGAACATTGGTTACTAGTTGCCTACACAACAGCAGGCCAGCAGGCTAACATCGGTCAGTCCCACACTCTGGGCCTGGCCGGAGCCCCACAGCACAACAAAAAGTGTGTGGATTCATTACTGCCTGCCACCCAGTACCCAGAAACACAGGCCAGCAGCAGACGTGATAGCTACGCGTTCATGTTTTTTTTCAAACTATAGTACAGCCCCCCAACAGTCTGAGGGACCATGAACTGGCCCCCTGTTTAAAAAGTTTGAGGACCCCTGGGCTAGAGGTTCCGTCCATGGCTTGGGGAATCACTACTGCAGTCTGCTGCTTAGGGCAGTCCTACTTCGTCTCCACTGCTGACAGCAGTTTCCTCCTTTTTAAAGGCTTCCTCCCTATGATTGACAGGGCTGGAAGGGTGGGACTAGTCCGACTGCTAGGGCCTCTCTGGCACCATCCTCATCTGGGTGAGGGTTGTACACTCCGTCATATAAGGGTCCATGAATCTGCACAGCTTCATCTTACATTTTTATAGTGCTTTTTATCCAGCTGGATCCTTACATGTCTAAAAGTTTCAGGAAGAGGAATCACTTCACTTATTACTGAAACACAGACTGGGAGTGCAGGATAACAGAAGAGAACAATATTTATATTACACAACAATAGATGGATGGAGGATTTGGCAAAGAGACATGCAAATTCATAAGTCTTTTACTAAAATGGACATTTACACCGTTTGGGTAATGATGAAGACTTCTTAAAATGCAATTTGAATAGACTTTTTCAAATGTAAAGATTTAGTTTTTAAAATTACAGCTCACTTACTGTAAAATCGGTTTTTGTGACTACAAAGATTTATATAAACGAGGGGTGTCAAACATGCGGCCCGCAGGTTGAACCTCTTCCATCCGGCCCATGTCTACACTGAGTGGCACCACACTCTTGCCCTAACAGAGAGTGGCCTCGCATACCCAGCACTCCGTAGTGCTACGAGAGTGTCAGGTCTCACGATATCACAAAGTGCTGAGTATGTGAGACTATGCGCCACGATACCCCACTCTTTTCCTAACACAGAGAGAGAGATTGCGGCGCACAGGTTTGCATACACTCCATTCCACAATGCCATGAAAGTGCTGTAGTATTTTGATTTATGGTATGTACAGCCCATTTAAAATACCATTTAAATCTAATTTGGCCTGCCATAGCAAATGAGTTTGACGCCCATGACAAACTATAAGCATGGGATTTTCTAATGCATCTAAGCTCCCACTGCCTTCTGTGAAAGTGTTACACCAGTACTGAGTGCTTTTGAAAATTCCATACTGGTTTTTTTTTTATAATATGGACATGCACAACATGACAGCACTGCAAATAACTTCTGAAATATAGCTGTTTGTACAACTGTTATGATTAATAAAAATCATTTAAATAATCTTCTCAATTAGTGTAATACTTAGGACAGTAAAATGTCCTCGTTCTGCAGTGGCAACTCACACAAACTAATGAAGGATTCCCAGTTGGTCTGAAGATGGTATAAAGACTTTTTTGGGAGGCAAGAAGGGTGGGTTCTGTCCTTTTGCTGAAAAAAATACATGTGGTGCGAGGGCAGTTTTAGCCATTCTCCATATGCTACAGAACAGCAGAGTTTGTACTATATTATGCTAGTACCCGAAAAATTTACTGACAAGTTTACAGACTCTAAAAGCTGGATCCCTCTCTTAGTAAAGTCTGGGATGCAGTAGCTGATCTCATAAGCAGCCCCTGGTTTTGCATCGCAGAAAACATATAATGGCACAGTTAAATTTTTCAGAATACCATCTTGCTGTCCACTTAAATTCCACTGTAGGAATCAATATTCTATTGAATCCCCTAGAGCTGGAGATTAATTCTCTCTGTCATTTTAAAGATGAGATTCCAATTTTAAACAATGTATAAAAATGGCTCTAGCTCCAAATTTTCTTGACATAGGGGTGCTAAAAAATCGTGTCAGATGTGGAACAGCTTGGGGATAGGCAGGGGAGAAGAACTAAGCTAATTAAAACAGTGTGATGTTAATTTCTTTTGTGAACAATTACGCCTAGATGAATGTTGCAGCAGAACATGGAAAATATCTGGTGCAGACTGTTCAAAATGCATTGGTGCTTTTCTAGATGTTTCTTTACTAGATTTACAAAGATAGGTTAACTTTCACTGTTTATTTCTCACTTATTTGATAAGATTCTTCAGACAGTTACAACTATGGAATTCACATTGCTCAGCAACACTACTGGCTTGACTGTATCATTTATAGAAACACCTTTTATCTGTTACACTCACAAACGAGGTTTGGAGTCAAAAGACAATGAAGGATTTTTTAAATCTAAGTCTATTACAGTAAGTAATTTAAGACATGGATATATTTTAAATTAAGATGATGCATACTCTATCAGCCACTGAATAAAAGTGTACCCTGCACTGTGCACATGGAGTGCACTCTTTAGTTTAAGTTCCAAAGGGGCAGCCGTGTTAGTCTATTCCAGAAAAACAAACAGAGTCCTGTGGCACTTTTAAAGCCTAACAGATTTATTTACCGCATGAGCTTTCATGGGAAAGCTCATGCGATAAATAAATCTGTTAGTCTTTGAAAGTGTCACAGGACTCTGTTTGTTTTCTTTAGTTTAAGGATTCAGGCATTCCAAAAAGCATTACAAATTCACGAAGAGTGCCCAGAGTGCCTGGTTTTATAATTGGCTCTGTGATTTAACAGAAAGGTGTATAAAAACTCACTTAGACAACTGAGCCAACTGGTTAACACATCTAAACAGCTTCATGCATATAAGTTATTTCACCTAAGGGTCAGCAATGACTTATGCTCATGAAATGCCACTGCCTCACTGGAGCGGAGCATGAGGGTTCCCGGGCTGGTACAGGGCCTTCCTGACCATCCAGGTCACGAGTTTTGCCCTGTGCCAGTTGACATGCTTGGGGCTGGAGTTGCCCCTGGTGCCGTACCCTGCACTGTGTTCCATGCCAGCCATGGTATCGATCTCAACATCTGCCTCAGTGCCGGGCAGTGCCAACGGTTCCTTGTGTGGTCAGGAAGCCCACTTATCAGAGGCGAGAGAGTGGGAGCCCTAGGCTAGGAGGTGTGCCCACAGACTCTAAAAGGACCATTGCGCAGGCATCTCTCACTGCACTGAACAAAAGGTCCCATGGAGAGGCCTGCCCCTTCCCCTCCCTGTAGCAGTGCTGCTCTAATTGGTGCTGACTGCACTTCAAGACGCATGACTCCGCCTCTGAGCCTGATGACACTGAGCATCAGTGGTCCCAGTGAGACGGTGGCTGAGAGCGGTGCCAAGGGGAAGGTGATTGGTGCTGCATCAAGGCAGGCTTGCCTCTAGATGCCATTGTGCTTTGCTGCGGTGCTGAAGGTTTTAATTCTGGTGCTCTCTGCATTCTGGCAGGAAACTGCTGTGTTGTCATGGCTATCAGGTCCCTAGCCACCTCAAAAGTGTCAGGGGTGGATGGGAAGTTCACCTTGGGCACCGTTACAGGTGAGTCCATTGGTACTGGGTTTGATGGAGCCAGCTGTGGGTCAGCAATCAATGGTGCCGTCACCAGTGGGGTAGGTGTCATGCACCATGGCGTGGGGGACACGCTATTAGCACTGTCCTTCCCTCCTAAAGCTCTCTATCAGTCTTTTTAAGCCTCTTGTGTGGCACCATAGAGTGGGAGCAGTGCCAGGCTGTCTTTGGTGCCAGGGAAGGCGAGTGCTGGGGTTCGCTTGATACAGGGTGCATTTTGGTCTTGTAGATTCTCTTGACAGAATGCAGCACACTCTGCCCTGAGATACTGGGTGGGTGCTCGATCCAAGTGGCCTTAGGTCAATTGGTGATGGAGATCTGCCTCCATGAGGAGGTATTGAAGAATCCCCTGCAAATCCTACAGCAATCAGTCTGGTGGGATTTACATAGGCACTCCAGGTAGGATTCGTTGGGATTGCCCTTTGGCATGGATTTATGGTAGCTCCCACATAGTTTGAATACATGGGACTGAGGCATGCCTGGTTCCTGGTTGGGAACCAAAGAATACTTTAGCTCATTAGTTAATTACTTATAACTAATTATAATTTAACTATTCACAGGAACCACTATAGAAAATCACTGGGAAAATGCTTGCTGAAGCAAGAGAAAATAGAAATGTCAATGACTGTCACAGATGGGAAACAGGAACTGATGTTGCGGCCATTGGCAGGGATATATGGCACCACGGAGGTGCCTGTGCTGATTTAACGGATGTCATTAGGGAAAAATGTTCTAACGACCCTGCATGTGGTGTACACACCTACTTGCAATCGACATGAGCAAGCACACGAAGAAAAGCCCATTTCCAGCCATCGTTCTTGTGAGAAAGATCTTGAGAACATGAATGCTGTAGACCCAAAAACCAGGAGGCAAATAAAAATCCCACAACATTTATAGTTTTTAAATGTTTCACACAGTTTAAGATAATCTCATGATATTTGGGGTCTGCACTTCACGATTCTTGAATGCCCAGGCAAAACTAAGGCCCAATCCTGAAAAGTCCCTCTCTTGTGAATGGTCTTGAAATCAGAGAAACTACATATGTGACTGAAGCAGATGAGCCAGTTCTAGCTCCCTGATTCTTCTCCTGCTGGTATAGTAACTGTTAGAACAGCCGGGTGGCTGCTTTAATTTAAAACACCAGGAAAGGGTCATAAGGAAGCTTGTATGTATCAGTGCATGATTTGTTGAGTGAATCTCACATTAGATAAGGGTAGGAGCACTGGCTTATGAAAAGTTCGGGAGTGGGCAGCTGGAACTAGCTTCAGGCCAGTGGAGATTTCACTTCCATAAGGGGAATTCTCTGCAAGCTGTTTGGAGTCTGAATATAGCCTAAGTCCTGCAATGGAGACAGAGTGCAAACCAGAATGCACTCCTGTTCATATGAACAGGGTTAACAAGACTGCCCATATTTACTAAATTAAACTGAAAAAAGAATTTATGTCATTTGGAAACTACACACTAAATAATCATCAACCCTACTCAATGGAGAATTTAGCCTAGAGACCAAAATATAGACTCCTTTGAGATGTATTTTTATGTTAAGTAAACACATACACATGCAATTATGTAGCATTTTAGGGATGTGTGTAGTTTCCATTTTAAACTGTGGATAGGTTTACAGTTGTTTAAGTATTAATATAGCAAAACATACTGATTCATATGTCACGTGGGCATTTTTCCAGTGGTCACCATATTTACTTTTCTTTATTTTTTTATATCCACAAGTAAAAGCAAAAACAACCAAATATTTTTTTCAGTAAGCTCAGCACTGAGAATGTCTCAAGTTTTATATGAAGTTCTTCCCAGATTCAGATACAATCAAACCTTTATTAAAGCACATTAATCTAGTAGCAATTCTGAAATCAAAGGGAGAGAAGCCAAAAGAAAACAGTTAAAGTCTCTTGAAATACTTTTAAAACATGGATACCTTTTTATTTTTTTATTTCCCTGACTCTATTCCCCTACCCATACCCACAAAAAGTTTTTTCTATTTTTTTTTATTCCTTTAGATCCCTGAAAGATACATAAAATTAGAAAGAATCTCTCGCGCGCTCGCTTTCTCTCTCTCTGTCTCTCTCAAACAATACACCCCTGCAGTTGCAGAACTACAACTGGATGAATAATCCAAGGGTTCTCTTTTGTCTATTTCTGTGCTTTACCGTTCTCCTTCAATGAAACTGCTTTGAAGAACAATCCCTCCTTCACCCTTTCTCTGCATTGCAATCCAGAAAATCCAATACAAATTAATGAGATTTCCATTTTCAAAACAAAGAACAAAACCTGACTCTCCTTCATGGACTATGTTAAAACGAGTCACACCATAAAAGACTAGAAGAGATTTGCATCAATACAATTTATGTTTATTTTTTCCTCATAGCAGTAGCTATTATGTGTGTTTTCTTCTGAAACAAAAGGAACAAAAAGAGAGAGAGAATAAGTGAGGAAGCATTAGATATATAAAATACATACAATGCTTCTGAAAAAAATGGGGGAAGAGACAATAAATTGGAGAGCATCTGGATTACATTTTGCACTACATCACAGACACTATCATGTGTATGTTTGAAAGTGAAATTTCAGATATGTTTTCCTGATGTGAAGAGCAGCACAACACAAAGCAAGCCTCATACAAAATACAAACAATAAAACAAAAAGCTTGAAGCCAACGGAAACTTTTTTTTAGGAAGGTCTTCTTTAAAAAAAATTTTATCAGCTGCCACATACATTTTATTCTCTTCATCATTTTCTAGAATTGCTATTGGAATGTCATGCCCATCCAAAGTCAAGTATCCTTATTTAATGAAATAACAAACCAAAATATGCAAACAGAGACGTTTTGTGTCAGTAGCACCGGAACATTCATTTCTCTACAGGGAAAGCAGCCATCACCCAGGAGACATCCTCATAATTATACCAACTGTAGCAGCAGCATCATTAGCAATGAATACTTGAAGGTGACTTAAATGCTATACAACATTTCTCAATTTACAATTAAAATTAAATTCTACAGTGCAGATGTTTTTAAAACACCTATTTTTTTCTCTGTTTTTTCCAAATTTGTCTATGCATTAGGCAGCCATTTTTGGAAGGTTGTGTCACGTTATCAGCTAGTCTTTCATAAAACCACAGGGCAAAGAATAAAGAAATAAAACACAGGAAAGTGACTAGAGAAGCATACAAATTGGCAGAGAACAGAGATTGATCTAGTGACAAACTACTTTTGACTAATTTTTTAAAAAATGACTAGATTTCTACTTGGCCCTTTAAATTTCAGATTTCAGAATAATATGAATAAATACTAATTGTGTGGATTAAGGCAAGAGACAGTGTTATTGGTGTAAATAGGGCTATGAAAAACAGCTTCATATTTACAAACTTTAGAATAAGAAAGAAGAAAAATTGGTTTTAGTAATTCAGTGTGTTCCAATTGCAGACTAGCAAATACAATACAATGCGTGGTGAACCAAAGTGGTGGCTAATTTTTAAATTATTCTGATGGTTGGTTAACCATGGGGATAGTAGTTTTCTCTTGTAGTTATATTATTCAACACTAGAATATATAACTAAAATGGTACTTGATATACTTGTGCATATTCACTAACCAGTGCCCTGTGCTTCAACAGGAGCAGAGTTGTTTCCTCTGACATTTACAATTTCTTTGACAAGTGTCTTTTGAAAAATCGATAGCTCTCTCAATAATAAACTTCAAGACTCAAAAGAAAGTTTTTGCCTCCCCCCATGAGAACATCTACCTATTATTTAGGGAAGTGATTATACACTGAGATTGCTGCCACACCTTACAGCATAACTCTGCATGGAGTAAAGAACCCATTAGATAAGTGTACTCATTTTCCACTCAACTATAGATCAAATACTAGAGGAAGAGCTATGCAACACCCCAGAAAGGTTTTAGGAGGTAAAACAGGGGAGAATTATGCATCTGCACTGAACTAAAATTAGAAAAGCTGCCATATGGCTCTGTGAAGCCAGCAGCACATTCTTATTCATTAGGAAGCATTCTGCTAGCATCAAAACACAAGGCCCTTCCTGTGCTTTCCGAATGTGTATCTTTTCAACATTAAGGCCCTATGTATCATCAGGCTGCTGAAATCTCCTGCAGTGCATATTAAAGAAACACAGCTGCACTTTTTTTCAGTACTTTTACTCACTGCAAGTTGTCTAAGAGCAATGCTTAAAGCTGCCTCACGCCCATCCTCACACACAGCCGCTTCTTAGCAAATCATGGTTTCCCTTCAGCATCAAGGGGACAGTATGATCACCCAATCCCAGCTCAAACGGATATCAGAAGCCAGTTCCTCCTCCTCCCTCCCTTCCCCCACTTCATTGCTGAAAATGAAACAGACTTTGTTTCACTTTTACTGCCCTAGCAGTGTAAAAATAACTTAAAGTGAAGACTAAGCTGTTCGAACATTAAAAGGGGGAACTCACTTACTCATCCAAGAGCAGTGATAAAAAGCTATGTTTAACATTCTGAATACTACATTCTTTCTCAGAATTTCCAGCAAACAACTTGTTTGATTACCCTTCCCTCCAAACTGTGGAAAGTAGCCCCTGTAAAATATAATGCCATTATAACCTTCCTTTCCCACACACATGCAAAGGGTAGCTAAACTTTGACACAATCTTTCAAATGTGGGGGAATTTCTGATCTTAGAAAGTGAAAATACAGTGTATAATGTTTCAAGTTTTCTGACATTCCCTGAGAGTATAATTTGCACGCTAAAGCCTAGTACATTTTTAGGCATAATAAAAGAAACATAAAATAATGAATATGATTGTATCTTCTTCTACCCCACCAACTGCCATTTGATGCTATCTTTTGTGGTACAATCCTGCATCACTGGTTTAAATTGGAAATGTAGATGGAAGTGGAGGGTAAAGTCATTAAATCAATTAAGCAAGAATGAAGTCCATGCCTGGGCCAGCAAATGGCCCAGCTTGAATCTGTTCCTCCACGAAGGCTCTTTTCTTTTCCCATTAAAATGTTGCCCCCAACAAACTGTGCTCACACACTTGGGCCGTCACATCCAGGAGCCAGTCACTGTTTCCTGAAATTCCACAACTGGAACTGGCTCCAGACCGGTTACAAAATTGAAGCTTTTAATTTAAAAAAAAAAAAAAAAGTTTATCTTTTGCCAAAACAACAGCTAGCTTCCAAATGTGAAATGATGTGATATTACCCTAAACAAACAAACAGGTTTAAACAACTACTGTAAGGGATAAATCTTGGCCTTAGAGTGGTAAGCTAAATGTCAAGATTATTACCGTTCCACTACTGATTTTTTGCAGAAACACCCACCTAATGGTTAGGGTTTATCCATTTTTGTTGAACACAGTGGCGGATGCTACTGAAAAATGAGGGTGATATAACAGGAACCTAGTTTAGTTTCTGTCAGAGGTTGTTGATGCTGCATACATGTTCTTTTCAAAATTTCAACTCACTTCCTGCCTCATAATGGGAAGTAGAACAAGAAAAGCATTCTCTGAGTCCCAAAGCCTCAAGGATCAAACCCTTTTTAAAAAAAGGCACCCAATTTTTAATAAAGTCCTGTCCCTGTCACCTCTAATATGTCTATCAGTAAAGACACAGTGGGCCTGCAGGCATCCTGACATTTAAGGGGAACCTCACAGAATTAAAATCAAGATTAAAATGGTCAGAAACCTCTTCTCAACCTGTACCTCAGCAGGGACGAGCAGAAGTGCTTGAGGCTAGTTTGTTACGAATGGGAGGAAATTCCTCATGAGGCCTCTTGAATCTGGAATTCACTTAGGCTCACAGATTTTAAGGTCAGATCATGATTATTCTAGTCTGACCTCCTGCTCATTGTGGGCTCCAGAACATCACCCGCCCACTCCTGAAATAGATCCCTAACCTCTGTCTGAGTTACTGAAATCCTCAAATCATGGTTCAAGGACATCAAGTTACAGTGAAGCTACCATTATACTAGTTTAAACCTATAAGTCACCCATGCTCAGTTTGTAAGCCAATTAATTGCCACCACTACTCCCCTTGAAAGGCTATTCCAGAACTTCACTCCCCAGATGAGTTAGAAACCTTTGCCTAATTTTGAGCCTAAACTCATTGATGGCCATTTATTCTAGTGTCCATATTGGCACTTAAATAACTGCTCTCCCTCCCTCTGATATATTTATAGACAGCAATTATAACTCCTCTCAGCCATCTTTTGGCTTGGCAAAGCTCTCTGCGTGTCCTCTCATAAGATAGGTTTTCCATTCCTCATATCATCCTTAGTAGCCCTTGTCTGCTCCTGTTTCAGTTTGAATTAATCCTTCTTAAACATGGAAGACCAGAATTGCACACAGTATTCCAGCTGAGGTCCCACCAATGCCTTCTGTAATGGTACTAACACTTCCCTGTTTCTACTAGAAACACCTTGTCTGATGCATTCTAGCACTGCATTAACCTTTTTCACGTCTGCATCATAACAACAGCTCATAATCACCCAATACACCCAGGTCTTTCTCCTGTGTTGCTTCCAACTGATTAGTGTGCACTTATAGCAAACATTCTTGTTATTAGTCCCTAAATGCTTGACCTTGCACTTTGCATTATTATATTTTATCCCATTTCTATTACTCTAGTTTACAAGGTCAAACAGATCTTTCTGTATTATATCAGTCCTCCTCCATATTGGCTAGACCTCCCAACTCCATGTCATCCTCAAATTTTATTAGCACACACTCACATTTTGTGTCAGGATCATTAATAAAAATGTTTAAAAAGTTTGGTCCCAAGGCCAATCCCTGAGGAACTCCACTAATAATCTTCCTCTAGTTGGACAGTTCACCTTTCAATATGATCCGTTGTAGCATCCCTTTTAACCAGTTCCTTCTTCATTTTTCAATGTCATATTAATCCTCATTTTCTCCAATTTAACTAAAAATTTCCTATGTGGAACAGTATCAAACATCGTACTGAATTTCACGAAGATTAGATCTATAGCATTTCCTTTGTCTAAAGAAATAAGTTATCTTCTCAAAAGAGCTCAGGTTGGTTTGGCATGATCTACTGTTTGTAAAACCATGTTGTATTTTATCTTGATTTCCATTCACCTCTATGTCCTTATCCAATTTCTCTTTCAAAATTCGTTCTAAGACCTTGCATACCACTGAGGTAAGTCAATTAATTAATAGGCCTTTAGTTTCCTGGATCACTTTTTTCCCCCGTCTCAAAAATAGGAACTATATTAGCAATTGTCCAGTCGTAGGGTACAACCTAGTTATTATATGCTTGAAATTTCATGTGCCAGTTCCTTTAATATTCTTCAATGGAGATTACCTCTGGGCACCCCATTTAGTCCCATTAAGCTGTTAAAGTTTGACATCTGCCTCAGATATGGTAATTTTTACCTCCAAATCCTCATTGCCATTAACCACCCTTTCACGATCCGTACACTTTTCATTAGCCTCATTAAAAACTGAGACAGAGTATTGGTTTAGGTGTTTGGCCATGCCTATATAAACTTTAATCGCCACCTCAATGCTTAGCAGTCCCACTTCTTCTTCCCTAGTTTTCTTATTATTTATATGGTTAAAGAACCTTTCACTACAGGTTTTAATTTAATTAGTTGCAAGGTCCAATTCTGCTTGGCTTTTCACAGTTCTCACTTTATCCTGACACTTTCTAATGTCCAAGAGGTAGCTTTCCATGTGGACCCCTCCCATCTTCCATTCTTTTGTAGGCTTTCTGCTTTCTGTTAATCACCTGTTCGAGGTGCTTGCTTATCCATCTTGGTCTGCTACCCTTCTCTAAGAATTTATTCCCCTTACATGGGATGCAGGCTTCAAATAGCTTCCAGAACTTGATGTAAAGTAATTCTCCTCCACAGTTCTCAACCACATTCAGATTGACTTCTTCAGTTCAGTCCACTTTCATAAGTCCCTACATTTTTAAAGTTAGATGTTTTGAAATCAAGGACTCTTGTTGCAGATCTATTTTTGTTGATCCTTCTATTTAGTTTGTTAACCTTCTGGACACATGGCAACGTACAGCTTTTCCCCCAGAGCATTTGGAAAGGTGCATGAATGGCAGGGAGGCATGGTCCAATTTTGTTATTATGGGATTAGTATATAGCGTTTATTTAGGTTTTTTTTGCATACATTGAGCCATTTCATGTATATTGTTAACTAAATATGAATTTTGATATTATATGCGGGTACCCAGGGTGCTTATCTACAGTTCACAAACCAAAGGAATAAATTAAAAACCACATTCTCTCTCTTCTACCCCACAAAGGGCACTAACATCTGTTCTCCCAAGAAGCAATCAGACCAGCTCTGCTGTTAGCACACAACTATCTTGAGAAACAAGAGAAGAACAACGACGAAAGATAATCACTGAAGACAGACAGCACTGAGTGACCTTCCTCCCAAAAGACCTAACTCCAGAGACAGGGTGAGAACTTGTGATTTCTACTGGTCATCTAAAGTTGCAGGTGCCAAGCACATTGCTGGATCAGGCCTCAAATTTGCTTTGGCTACTCACCACAGCATTTAGAATGACTGTTCCTCTCATCCAAAGGGCTGTAGGATACATTTTTAAAAGCTGGACTCCCTTTTTTGAACTTTGCATAAGGCAAATTCACATGGGTGCAATTTATATCCACAGCTATGTGTCTGCAATTTGGGGATTTTAGATGTCTAAGTGCTACGCTATGCTCACATACCAGGAACCTAGACATCTAAGGGGCACAAACTGCAGATGCATGCACCTATTTGCACCGTTTCTGTGGCTAGGAAAGATGGTTGAGATTCATAAGAAAAATTGGGCATCTGTGCCTTGGACAGAGTTACCTTGAATATGCTCAGTTACTACTTAACTATTCTGTACATCAGATTAGAAGCAGCAGATTCAACCATTAGATTTAGAAGGCATTTTACCTTTTTTGGTGTTTAAGAAATCCTGAGATGACACTTCAAAAAGCTCACCATATAAACTACTTACTTTTATATAATAAAATACTATACATCTGTCATGGGTGGCTAAGAAATCCATTGCATTTATTTGGCTCTATGTCAAAACATTTTAATAAGAAGTGCCAAACTAAATGAGCACTGCTCTGATATATTAGATACAAATATTCAACCTAACAATATAATTATTTTCTTTGGTATGTGTGGAACTGGGGTGGAAAATATAAATGTACTTTTTGGCACCTGCAATTTTGAGAGTGTTGGTTATTTGTTTATTGAATGAATAATCTCAGCTTGTTTTGATAATTCATCTTTAAAAATAGCATTACTCTGGATGTCTCAATGGTGATAGCTCCTAGTTCCATCAAGATTTTGGCTAAGATGATGTTTTCAAAGACTTGAACTATGGCAGGATCTGATCATTTAGTTCAAAACAAGACATTTTCACTGACACAGGAACAATGTGCAGCTTTCAGGAAGTTAATGACTCTCCAATTAGTTCTCTGAAATATAACAATCCAGAAGAGTTTTTGAGAAGAAAGATGTGAAGGCTAATAATCTTTTGAACTAGATTCATAGACCCAATTGCCAATTTAATTAAACATATAGGTTTCCTAAACTTGAACCAACAGAACATTCTCTGCAGGAATGTCAATAATCTACCTAGCCTCCTTTTCTCCATTTTACTCTTCCAGGATATAGCGAACGTAAACATATGAGATCCTTTCTTCAAGCTCCTCATCAACATGATTTAAGAATAGCTCCTTTATTTTAGGGCACCAATGTCAAATCTCAAGGTCAATAACAACAGCATGCAAGTTTCCTGCTGTACTTGCATTACCAACAGGAGACTTTTGCACAGCAAATCTTTCAACAGGCCTAATGTGGTACATCAAAAAGCTGTATGATGGTCTCTGAAATGCACAAGAGAAGGTCATGCCAAGGCTCATATATTTAAGGTCAGACGGGACTGTCAAGATCATCTAGTCTGACCCCCTGCACACAACAAAACCTCACTCCTGAAACAGACCTCCAACATCTGGCTGAGTTACTGAAGTCCTCAAACCATAATTTAAAGACTTCAAGTTATAGATAATCTGCCATTTACGCTGATTTAAACATGCAAATGACCTGTGCCCCATGCTACATAGGAGGGCAAACCGCCCTCCCTCCCCCCAGGGAAAAATTCCTTCCTGATCCCAAATATGGTAATCAGTTAGACCCTGAACATGTAGGCAAGATCCATCAGCCACACACCTGGGAAAGAATTCTCTGTAGTAACTCAGAGCCCTCCCTATCAACAAGCTCCCATAATAAACTGCAGGCAAAACTGGAAAGTAGGGGCTAATCTATACCTGCCACGCTTTTTGGCAGCAGTCGATGGGAGATACACAAGGTACGTAAAATATCTTCCGTATCTCCCAACGACTTACTAACTACCCCTCACACACTGCGCTAAGCCAATTGAAAATGGCATCTGGTCAGCGTAGTGCTACTCCAGTTACGGGGCTGGAGTTAGAACTTCGGTTTGGGAATCGATTGAGTGTGTCTTAAACAGACCACTCAATCAAAAATGGAAGAGTGCACTGAGGGCAGCGAATTTGCTGCCGTCAGTATAGACATAGCCTGAATAATTGAAGACTGCTGAGAGAAAACAGAAAAAAAAGTGCAAATGTATGTGCCCATGGCAACAGGACACAATGGACTCCTAATGCCTCCAACAGTCAATAATTCCATTTAGGATATAAGCATATTTAATAATAAAAAAGCATATTTAATAAGCATATTTAATTTATTAAGCATATTTAATAATACAACCCCTCCTCCCAAACAACAACAACAACAAAACCCAACTGTATAAGCATTGAGGACAGTAAGTCTTCTTCTCTAGGGCAGTCCAGTATTTGAAACACGGCAAACTTAAACCTGACTGGTAACGTCCCTGGAAACAGTATACAGACAAATCCAAAATCCATTTTTCTATTTCAATAAATTCAGAGACTAAAGTGTTTTTATTATCTCAAAAAAACCCCAAAAGAAACATGAAAGCTAAGGACCTGCTTCTCCTAAGGGTATCTCTTATCTTTTTACGTATCATTCACATCCGGAGAAATTTTAATACAAAGGCTACATGATGCTCTGCTTAAGAGCATTTTTATGTATTCTAACCACAATTAATTTCCTCCAGGAATGTTTAAAGCACTAAATGACTGTTACGGAGACCAGACTGGCTATTAACACAGTATTGTCCAATGGATTACCTGAAATGAAAAAGTATCCTCTTTCCACTCACACCAGAAAACTTCTGCTCATCTAGTTGCTAAGAATGACAGCCAGACAAAGTAAATCTTTACAGATGTCCTAAATAGATTCACCAGTCCTGTCAGACTTTAAAAAGCCTGCTACTGGAGCTGATGGGTGTAAATGTTCCACAATAAACTGACCCATATTTGCCACTTCGGTGCTATGGGTTCCAGTTTTCTAGTTCTAAGTGATGAAGTAGTCTTCATTGGCTTCAGTCTCCACTTGAATCCTTCAGTCACAGCACAAAAATAGAAGAATAGCTGAATTCGAAGAGCTCTACTTTACCTATTTCCTCTGGTTCCCTTATCGTTCTTCTGACAGGAAAGCTTGCCCAGCATTTTGAAAACGAACAGCACACCCACCAATAGCGAAAAAGCTCTTTTAATGACTGGTGACTAAGTCCTGGTTCTTAAGTAGCTAATAAAAGCTCTGAGTTGAGACAAAGGGAATTCCCTCTTGTCTTGAGCTTCACAGAAAAAAAATAACTATTTATTTTATAAACACCACAGAAAATTCAGGCAGAACAAAATGATAGCAACAGAACTGTGTTAGTACCACCAGGAAAAAACCAAGGAAACCAGACTGGCAACTGTATACATAGCATTCTTTATCAGTCAATGAAAAGAAGGTCTTGCAGAAATATGGCCTTCACTGTAGCACAGATATACAAAAAGCAAGCAGTCCTCCTCAGGGAAGTTGATTTATTAACTTTGGGTTTTACAATGTTCACTGACTAGATTTTGAACACCAAATATAATGCCCCAGACTAAGTGCACTATAAAGTCTAATTAAGATTCAATATCTCAAGAAGCTAGACACAAAAGAAAAACAGTTTAAAACCGTAATTCAGACATAATAATTTGCAATCCTGATCATTGCAGTACTCCACAAATTATGTGTAAATGACATCACGTTCAACTGATTTGCTTGAGGACTGCAGAAAGGCATATCAGACTAGGAAAAAAAACGGTTACTTACCTGTAACTGGTGTTCTTCGAGATGTGTTGCTCATGTACATTCCAACTCAGGTGTGCGTGCGCCGTGTGCACGGATCGCCGGAAAATTCTTCCCTAGTCCCTCCATAGGGTCAGCTGTAACCACTGGGGGCGCCCCTGCGACCCTCTATATATGTCCCGGCCGACCCTCTCACTCCCAGTTCCTTCTTGCTAGAATTCCTGCTGAAGGGAGGAGGGTGGGTGATAGAATGTACATGAGCCAACACATCTCGAAGAACACCAGTTACAGGTAAGTAACCGTTTCTTCTTTTTCGAATGATTGCTCATGTCATTCCAACTCAGGTGATTCCCAAGCCTTGCCTTGGAGGAGGAGGGCGGAATTCTAACTCCTCGCTGTTTGGAGCACTGTTCTGCTCACCGCCACATCGTCTCTCGCCTGCTGGGTGACTGCGTAATGGCTGAAAAAGGTATGGACCGACAACCATACCACCGCCTTACAGATGTCCGACACCGGAATGTGTGCTCGGAAGGCCGCAAAAGATGCGTGGGCCCGTGTCAACTGAGCCGTTATTTTCGGGACTGGCACCCCCGCCAGTGTGTAGCACTGTCTAATGCACGCCGAAATCCATGAAGAGAGGCATTGGGCGGAGACTGGCTTCCCTTTCATTCTGTCCGCTACGGCAACAAACAGTTGGGAAGTCTTGCGGAAGGGTTTAGTCCTTTCTAAGTAGAAGGCCAAGGCTCTTCTCATGTCCAAGGTGTGGAGTCTGAGCTCTTCATCCGTGACGTGGGGTTTTGGGCAAAACACTGGTAAAAAATGTCCTGGGATGTGTGGAAATGTGAAACTACCTTGGGGAGGAAGGCCGGGTGAGGGCGGAACTGCACCTTGTCCTTGAAGAACTGGGTGTAAGGGGGTTCTGATGTGAGTGCCCTGAGTTCTGATACCCTCCTAGCTGATGTTACTGCCACCAGAAAGAATACTTTCCATGAAAGGTACAATAGACAGCATGAAGCCAGTGGTTCGAACGGGTGGCCTGTCAGCCGAGTCAAGACTAAGTTCAGGTCTCATTGGGCTACTGGAGGTTGGTTGGCCGGAAGAAGTCTATCCAGCCCCTTTAAGAAACGTTTAACCAGCCGGTCAGAAAAAAGCGAACCTTCTAAGGGATCTTCATGGAAGGCTGAGACAGCTGCCAGGTGGACTTTAATCAAGGCCCCTGATAGGCCTTGGTGTCTTAGGAGCAACAGATAGTCCAATATCATTGGAACCGGCGCCGCTGAGGCTTGGACTCCAAGCTTCGAAGCCCAGGCACTGAACCTCCTCCATTTTGCCAGGTACGTGGTTCTAGTTGACGCTTTCCTGCTGCTGAGCAGGACCTCTTGTACTTGGGCCGAGCACTGAAGCTCTCTAGAATTCAGCCATGGAGCAGCCACGCTTTGAGGGGAAGGGACTTCAGGTTGGGGTGTCTCAGTTTCCCTCAGTCCTGTGTCAGCAGGTCTGGAAGGAGCGGTAACGTGATTGGATCTGCTATTGAGAGGTTTAAGAGCATCGTGAACCAGTGTTGCCTTGGCCATTCTGGGCAATCAAAATTACTTTTGCTTTGTCCCGCTTTACTTTCAGAAACACCTTGTGAATCAGAGGGGGTGGAGGAAAGGCGTAGGACAGACGCTGCAACCAAGTGACCAAGAACGCATCTCCTCAGGACCTGGGGCAGCGATTCTGGAAGGAGCAGAAAATGGGGCACTTCTTGTTGATGTGAGAAGCAAACAGATCTACTCGGGGAGTCCCCCACTTCTGGAAAATGTTCTGCAGGACATCCTCCTGGATGGACTACTCGTGTATCATGAAGCGTCTGCTGAGAGCGTCTGCCAGGAGATTCTGGGAGCCTGGTAAGTAAGCTGCCTCTAGGAGAATCGAATGTTGGATGCAGAATTCCCATAGGTCGCAGGCTTCCTGATATAGGGGAGAGGAGCAAGCTCCACCCTGTTTGTTTATATAGTGCATGGTCGTTGTATTGTCTGTCTGCACCAGAACGACCTTGCCCTTCAGGATGTCACGGAATGCCATGCAGGCCAGGCGAGCTGCCCTTAGTTCTTTCCGGTTTATGTGCATTCCCATCTACCGAATGGACCATTTGCCCTGCATGTGAAGGTTGACGAGATGGGCGCCCCAACCTGTGTCCAATGCATCCGTGACTAGATAGCTTGAGGGGCGAGGTGCTTGGAATGGTCTCCCTGAGCACGTGTTGGCTTGGTAGTGCCACCACTGGAGGGATTCCGGTATCCGACCCGGTATACATACTATCATGTCCAGTGAGTCGCGGGAGGGGCGGTAAACCGACGCCAGTCAGCCCTGCAAAGGGCGGAGCTTTAGGCATGCAAACCCTACTACTGCGGTGCATGAGGCCATGTGGCCTAACAGTCTCAGGCACGTGCGAACTGAGGTGAGCGGGTGTTTTGTCAGCTCTCCTATTAGACCCCGTATTGCCATAAAACAGGATTCGGGAAGAGAGGCCTTGGCTTCTCTCGAATCCAGTACTGCCCCTATGAACTCGATGCGCTGGGTGGGGATTAGCGTGGACTTCTTTTCATTTATGAGAAGGCCCAGCCTGCTGAACAAGTGTCTGATCGTTTGCAGGTGAGATCGGACCTCTCCCTGGGAATGGCCTTTCACCAACCAACGTCCAGATATGGAAATATCTGAATCATCTGTCTTCTGAGGAAGGCGGCGATGACTGCAAGGCATTTCATGAATACTCTTGGGGCTGGTGAAAGGCCGAAGGACAGAACTGCGAACTGTAAGTGTCTTTCTCCCACCATGAAGTGCAGGAAATGCCTGTGGTGTGGGTGAATGACAATGTGGCAATAGGCGTCCCTCATGTCGAGGGTGGCATACCCGTCCCCGGGATCCAGAGAAGGGATAATAGCGGCCAGAGAAATCATACAGAATTTTAACCTTCGAAGGAATTTGTTCAGCCTTCTTAGGTCTAGGATAGGCCTCAGGCCCCCTTTGGCCTTGGGGAATCAGGAAATAACGGGAATAGAACTCTCTTCCTTGAAGGGCCACTGGCACCTCCTGTACAGCGCCCACCGAGATGAGGGTCTGCACCTCCTTCTCCAGTAGATGTATGTGAGAGGGGTCCCTGGGAAGGATGGGGGGGAAGGAAGGGGGCAACAGACGAGAATTGGAGTGAGTACCCCCATTTCACCATGCGAAGGACCCATTGATCTGACGTAATGGTGGACCACGCTTGGTAAAATCAGGATAGTCTGTTTTCAAACATAGGGGTTGGATCCTGGTAGGGAACTGGGTTGACGCCCTCGGGCGTAATCTCAGAAGTTTTTCTTGGGCTCCTGCCACCTTGGGAGAGGTTTCTTCTCTGGCCCGACGACCTTTGGTTGGGGCGGCAGTTATTTTGGTTCCCGTGCCTGGATTGTTGTCTACTAGGAGGCTGTGGGCGGAAGGGGCGTCCTCTGCGGGGCCGGAGTATGCAGGCCCAGGGACTTTAGCATGGCCTGGGAGCCTTTGAGAGTCTGCAATATGATGTCTGTTTGCTCCGAAAACAGCTCTAGCCCTTCGAAGGGGAAGTCGTGGATGGACGTTTGGACCTCCAGCGGAAGGCCCGACGCCTGCAGCCACACACTTCTTCTCATCGTGACCCCGGAGGCCATTGCCCTCATGGCGGCATCCGCCGCGTCCAAGGCTGACTGTAGCAGGACCCTGGACGCTACTTTGCCTTCCTTAACCATTGCTGACAGCTCTGAAGTTGACTCCTGCGGCAGCAAGCTAGTGAATTTCTCCACAGAGGACCAAGAATTGAACGCGTAACAACTGCGGATAGCCTGTTGGTTGGCTATCCTCAGTTGGAGGCCACCCACTGACTAAATTATTCTGCCGAATAAGTCCAGCTTCTTGGTGTCTTTGGAGTTTGGGGTAGGTCCCTGGTGGCCTTGTCGTTCCCTCTCATTGGCTGCCTCTACCACTAAGGACCCTGGAACGGGATGGGTGTAGAAATGCTCATGGTCCTTAGCGGGGACGAAGTACTTGCGCTCCATCCTCTTAGCTTTCGGAGGGATGGAGGCTGGAGTTTGCCAAAGAGTTTTGGGGGTGTCCCTTATGGTCTTAATATGGGGAAGTGCCACCTTGGTCAGGCCCTCTGGCATCAGAATGTCTACCATCAGGTCCATATCCTCCACCAGTTCCTTTGCTTCGAGGCCCATATGTTGCATGCCACCCTGCGCAGCAATTCTTGGTGGGATTTGCTGTCATTCGGCAGGGGGGCCGGGGTTGCGCCTGCAACCGCCTCATCCGGAGGCGAGGATGATGACTCCCCTTGGGTTTCCTCAAGGGTTCGCAGGCTGGAGTGGGGTTTACTCCGGTGGAGGGGCTTCCTCTCCTCAGGCTCTTCTGACTCAGCTGTGCCCACGTCCGAGCCCTCCCCATGCTCCAGTGGTGCACCCGCGGACTGTGCAGGCTTTGGTCTCGTTCCCGTTGATGAGCGGGATCTACTTATCATGGAGCCCTGTGCCTGCTGATGGGCCGAGGGAGTCCAGAAGGGCCATTGCGAGGGCATCTGCCACTGTTGCCAGGGTGGCTGGTAATGTTGGTAGCTCCTTTCCCTTCTGCCTATAGATCCCCTGGGGCTTGAGGGTATTGACCCTTCATCCGAGCCCAAGGACTCCTCACTTCGGGGAGACCAAGGGGGGTGGTGCCCCTCGGTGCCGGGGACTTTCGTGTGTCGACGGTGCTGGGCTGATCTTTCGGTGCCGCTTGGTCGCGGTGCTGAGTGGTCTTGGGGGTAGACCCTCTGGCTGAGCAGTACTGTGATGCGCCCGCGGCGGTGATGATAGCCGGGGGGACCGGTGAGTGGTGCCGGGCCGATGGGTGGCTGATCTCCCTGGGAGATCGAGACCTGGCCCTCTGGGCCACCAGTGCCAGGGGGCCGTGCTGGGGAGATGGGGGTCTCAGTGGCGTCAGCTTCCCACGCAGGGTCACCTTCCGCACCGCTCCGCTCTCCGGTACCGACGAGGCCGTCTGTTCAATTAGGTCCCTGGCCACCTCGAACATCTCAGGGGTGGAGGATAGCTGTAGGTCTTCCTCCAGTATACCTCTGGTGGGCAATGGCTCCGATACCGGACTCGACAAGCCCCCCTATGGGGCCTGGAGTCGATGGTGCCGCCTGCTGCTGCGCCGGGGATGAGTGGCCCGTCTCGGGACCCACTTTGCCCCTATCTCCCGAAGGAGGGGGGGGGTGAACAACCTCTCTCTTCCCTTCTCCTCTTCTTCGGTACCGGGGAGTGGGAACGGTGCGGGTACTCCCTTCTCGGTGCCGATGGTGGAGCCTGTGTCAGTGCTGGGCTGTGCCGCAAGTCTTTGGTTGCAGCATTGCGTGCTGCTGGAGGGGCGCTCTGCACTGAGGCGGCCACACTGGAACCCGAGCCCCTGGCTTCCGCAGGGCAAAGGGCCTCCTCCATCATAAGGAGCCTGAGCCTCTGCTCTCTCTCCTTCTGGGTACGGGGCTTAAAGCTTTTACAAAGCTTGCACTTGTCCTTCAAGTGCGACTCACCCAGGCACCTTAGGCAGGATGGGTGTGGATCGTCCGTGGGCATAAACTTGCTGCACTTGTTGCAGGTTTTGAAGCCTGGCATGCCCAGGTGTCTGGCCCGAAGGCCGGAGGGGCTCTGGACAAGAGCCCAAACTAAACTAAATTAGACTAAACTAAACTAAGAGGAATCTACTCGACTGAACTGTAAGAGATAGGGGATTGCTAGCTGTGGTCAGCGAGCACTGTTCCAGTGACCGTCAGGGCGGTAAGAAGGAACTGGGAGGGAGAGGGTTGGCTGGGACATATATAGAGGGTCGCAGGGGCACCCCCAGTGGTTACAGCCGACCCTACGGAGGAACTAGGGGAGGATTTTCTGGCGATCCGTGCACGCGGCACGTGCACACCTGAGTTGGAATGACATGAACAATCACTCGAAGAAGAAACAACAATGATTGAGGAAACTAGAGAGAGCACAATGAAGAAAGGAAAACTGGCATAATTATGGCAGAGCTGTGCCCAGTGCCACAGATGTGGCTGCAGTATAGGGAAGGGAGACTACTAGCTGAGGAAGGAGTGTAGAAAGAACATGGGAGGATGAGAGAAGGAAGGCTGGAGGAAGGAAAAAACAGCAGAGAAGGGGGGGGGGGGGGGAATGCCCTCCACAGGGGAAAGACAGTTCATTCTTCCAGAAATACCACTTCTGCTAGCTAATGACAGGAAGTGCTGTTTCAAGAAAAGCCAAGAGAGATATTAGGAAGAAAAGAAAGGGTAAGAAATCCAAATGCCCCAAGATAAGAAAAGAAAGGAGGCGAGAGGAAAGATGTAATTTCTGTTGGCACTGAAATGCTCCTATATGGGATAGCTGATTTTGTTCCCTGCTCCACCACATTGAGCAAATCACTTAGGCCCAGATCTAAGTCAATGGAAGTTAGGAACCTAAGTACTTTTACAGATGTAGCCTGAGTCTCTCTCTGCTTACAAAACAATAAACAAAATGAAAACTCAGAGATTCTCCTACCTATGTTTAGGACATATTTCCTTCTTTGGCGTCTCTCCCTCCTCTCTTTTCATTTCCAAATGAATTAATTATAATGTTGGTAGGCATGGCCCTTTAAGATTGAACAAGACTCAGTCGCAGTTTGGCATAGAACAATTATTTCTGGGACATGTATTTCCCAGAAGGATCCTGGAAATTGTAAGCTGCTGCAAGTCATGCTGGGGAACATAATGAATAGGCTTCCCTTGAAAAGAAAAGAAACCAGTGAGAGGTCATATCTTTTAATATTTGTAGATTTTAAGGCCAGAAACTATTATGATCATCTAATCTGAGCTCCTGAATTTCACCAGGTGATTCCTGCCTCAAGCCAATAACTTGTTTAAAGCTACAGAATATATTTTAGAGTCTGGAGACAGCTACGCATGGTATCTTTTTTAATCCAATGGCAAGGAAATCAAGTTGATTGGAGACCTTTATCCTGATGCAGCCTTCTGACACCTTCACAGCTGTTGAGAAAAACTGTCTTCATCCTACTGCTCTGCTGCTGAGGACTCGGTAGGGGCAGGGAGAGAAAGAATCATATCGCTGTTCATCCAGAACCTCATTTTTGATCTTGCTGCCTTGAGTGACCCAGTCAGGAGTGAGAGACTTCCAGCAATATTGCTCTAAGCATCATGGGAACACTCCAGATGTTCCACCTCATCAAGGTCACAATCCACTGTCACAAGACCTGTGGATCCTGGATCAGTCTTGTTTGCCACCTGCAGATTCACCCATGATAACCAGCCATCGTTTTATGGAAGACAATCATCCTTGAACACCAAGGACTCAGCGACACATGCACACATTTTAGAAAGACAATAAATCTTGATTTAAAGTCTTCATATGCTGTAGTCTCCACAATGTGCTTTGGTAAACTGTTTCAATGACTAATTACACTCAATGTGAGGAATTTGCACCTATATCTAGTCTGAATTTGTCTATGTTCAGCTTCTAGCCATTGAATCTTGTTATACTTTTGTTTGCTAGATTGTAGAAACCTTATGGCAGACTCAGGATACCTCTGGGTTGAATCAGGGAACTCCATGTTGTTTTGTGAACATTATTTTGTGATTGGGACTTTCATTTTGCAATGTAATCTCTATGTTGGATTGAGATACTCAGGTGGTGTTGAAAAGCAGTCTATCCTGGACAAGGTCAGTCTACATTGACACAGTGGGCTGGATTCACATTGGGGAGTTAGGCTGAGTGGTGCATTGCCTAATGTTGGGTATCAGATACCTAATGGAATTCACCACCCCAAGTTATGTGCCCAGACTCCTTATGCAATGAATGACAGTTAGGCACTAAAAAAAGGGAAGCCATCCTGTTGCGCAGGGAGCCAACTAAGACGGCCAGTATAGCTGAAGAGAGGGATATGGCATAAGCCCTGCCCCTCCGAGAGAGGAAAGTGCCTATCTCTGCTACAGATGCATAGCTGTGAACAAACTTCTGAGGTTAGGCACCAAAGTCAGGTCAGTCCTTTATGAAAAACAAAAACAAAACCCCCTCCCAAAAAAAAAAAAACCCAAGAAGGAAGAAGTGGGGGTGGCACTGCTCCTGTTACACACAATAGCCAAATGATGAAAGCACTTACCCAGGACGTACAAGACTCAGATTCAGATCTCTTCAATGCCTGAAGTGGATCTGGGACTTAAGTCAAGGCCTCCCAACTCTGAGGGGAGGGCCCTAGCCACTGGGCTATCTGGTATGCTAAGGCAGGTTGCTCTCAGTCTCTTCTGTTGAAGCTGTTCCACCGGATGTAAAATACTTAACAAATCACTGGAGCAGGAACTGGAACCTGGGTCTCCCTGTAGAGTTTACTAACTCTATAGTTATAGCTATAGTCTCATTTGCTCTCATTCTCTGATCCAACGACTGCAAGAACAATTGCAACAGGAAAGATGGAGAGAGACTCCTTCAGAATGCTGAAGGACTTTTTTTTACGGGAACAATTGGCATTCACTTTGACTGGCTTGCTAAACAGAAACTGATGGGGTGGCACTTGTCACCCCTCCCCAACCCAAAGTCTCTAGGCATAAATGGGACAGAGATGGTTTTAAAATTATTTAAAAAGTGGACTTTCCTCTATGCAAGGCACCACTTCATTTCAGCTTGTAGGCAGAACTTGCTAGAGACAGGAGTGAAGACAGTGAAGCTAGTGAAGACAGGAGAATCTGTGTCTCACCTAAGGATGCTGAGAGCCACAGTACTCTCACATGGAATAAGATCAGCCCAGAGAGGTTTGGTTTCAGGATTTCTGTCATTATCTGAAGATTTGTAACTCACTTTTCATCTTGAAAGCACTAGAAACTGTGGTAAGAACTTGCTTGGCTAAGTCTGTATTTCTTGCTTGCCTGCCACAGTGTCCCTGAAGGGCTTAACTAGAAACCAGAGCTCCCTCAGGCACACTAACTCTTAAGGAATGTGTCTAAGCCAGGGGTTCTCAAGCATTTCAGGGTTGCGACACAGCTGGGAAGCCGGGCGCAACACACCAAGGCTCGCCTCCCTTCCCCCAGCTTTGGGGCTGAGCAGGGCAGACTGCGGTGTAGTGCTAAAAACCGTGTTTCAGCAGATTTTGTTACTTTGGTTGTATGGTAACAAAATCTGCTGAAACACAGTTTTCGGCACTACAATGGCGCAAGGGCTAGGAGCCTCCCAGGGCTGTGATCAACCTATAAACCTGCAGTTGGAAAAATTAAACAGATTAAACGTAAATCTCTCACTTTAAGAGAGGTTTTTCCAGACAATTAAACACTCCTATAGCTCTTTTCTGAATGTTATACAATATTTCAACATCCTTTCTCAAGTATACACACTATGACCCCAAGACCTTTTCAGAATCACAGCTTTCCAGGATACAGTCTCCCACCCAGTAAGTGTGACCTACATTCCTTGTTCCTAGATGTGAGGCATTTTATTTGGCTGTATTAATGCATATTGTTCAAACAAGCACAGCTTACTAAATTTGCTCTATTTAGCTGACCTGTCCTAGTAATTATTTACTACTCCCTGAGTTTTTGTATTTTCTGAAAAATTTAGGAGCAATGGTTATATATTTCTTTCAGATTACTGATAGAGATATTGAATAGTATTAGGTCAAGAATGAATCTCTGCAGCACAGCTGTGCCACAGTAGCACTTCAGTGTAGAGACTACCTATGCTGATGGAAGATCTGACAAATGCTGTTCAAATTTGGATGCTGGTTCTGACCAAAGTGCTCTGGTAAATATCTTACTTGCAGAAAGTGAAACTAAACTTTTACAGAAGATTGGGATATATGGAGGAGATTCTGCCAATGTACACTGAAGAGTTAATTTTGGAGGGTTGGAAAGTTGGACAGGCATGTACACTAGAGGGTTATCTTGTGAAGTACAAACAGATGTGCCAATAAATTGCTTTGCATTCAGTTGTTTGGTATTATATGGATAAGGAAAAAACTGCACTGCAGTCTGCAGATTGGAGGAAAGACAGTATATTTCACACTCAGTAGATAACTGGCTGCCTCTGCCTAGTAACATTCAGAGAAATATTTACCAATTGCATATAATGGAGCAATCAAATTACAGCACTTCCCATGTTCTTTTTGTATTGAAACTTTTATCTACATAATTTGTCAGTTTGGGTTTATCTACGCACAAAGTGGACTTGAAAAAAAATCACTAAAATGGTTGTAATTCACAGCTTTTATTATTTTTGTGCAAGCCTGGGAGTGGACACATTTCAGATTAAGAGAGTCCACACATAAGGGCTATGTCTACACTTACTAAAGTTAATTCGAATTAGTTAATTCGAACTAACTAATTCAAACTAATTTTAGTTAGTTCGAATTAACTTAATTCGAACTAGCAAAATTTAGTTTGAACTAAGCAAGTGCCATTCTTGGCACTTGCTTAGTTTGAATTAACAAAATGCATTGAGTTCAATGGGCCAGTTAGTTCGAACTAAGCAGTTAGTTCGAACTAAGCAATTAGTTCGAACTAACATGGCCACATTGGTTAATTCGAATTAACTAGTTCGAATTGACCCTTAGTTCGAATAGCATATTTGAATTTATTAGTTCAAATTAAGGAAGCCCTTAATTCAAACTAATGAAAGCCTAGTGTAGCCATGGCTTAAGTTAGTTAATTAAATTCCTTAATTCGAACTAACTTGCCAGTGTAGACATAGCCAAGGACACCAGAGTGTGCCAGGACTGAGGTGGGTGTAGGCTGCATGAGTTTTGAAGCTGTCTCGGGGGAATCCCCAAACATATTGCACCTGACTACTGAAACTCCCAGGACGCCCTCTAACTCTGCATCTTTCTCTCTGAATTCAAATGCACAAAAAAAACCAGGTTGGGAACCACTGCCTTAAGTCATGGGAAAGAAGAATCAATTTAAAATTTATCATTTGATTAGTTTAATATAATCTATATACTCTTTCTTTATTAGATGGTTCTTCCTTATGGACTAATGTATCAAAGCTCTATTGATAATAATAAGTGATTACTACAGTTGAAATATTCAGGGCCGCAGGAGCTGTGAGGATCTCTAAATTTCACCTGATCCGGCCGACCCTCCCCAGGTATCAAGTGTAAATTTTTGGACTTTTTAAACAGATTCTTCTTTTTGACTCTATGGTACTAATGTGTATTTCTCTCACCACTATCTTTTCAGTTTTGTTTTTTTTCACTTAATTCATTTCTCTTTCTCTCTCTGCCCTGTTACACTCTCATGCTGGAAATATTTTTTCTATTCCTATATATTATGTACTCTACCCCTGCATTATGCAACTTTTGCTGATTAGAAATGCAAGAATTATAATGCTGCTCAAGAAAATTTGCAATTTCACATTTATTGTCAAAGCGTCTTTATATTTTATCCAGAATATTTTAACAATGATAGCTCTGATAATTAACCGTGTCTCCTGGAATACAAGAGGCTTTAATAACCCCATTAAAAGCAAAAATATACTCAGTGCTTAAAAAAGAGCCTGTTGACCTTACCATACTCCAGGAGTCAGAACTTCAAGCCTGTAATCTGAACAGAAATTGGACAGATCCCTTGGTTTCTAGTGATTGAATTTTAAAGTGAGGGAGTTGCTATATTAATACATAAAAAGTTGAAAGTTACCATTCTGAGCCCAAGGTCTGATAATGAAGGCAGATATACTGTCCTTAAGGCTGTTACTAGGAATTCTATTATCATCTTTGCCAATCTCTACAGGCCAAACCAGGATGATTATAAAAATGTATGAAAAAATTGTGAGTGTAAATGACAGGGGCCACCATGCTATTGTTAACGAAACTCTAGACCCAAAATCTGATAAATCTTTTCCATCTTCAGCTAAAAGCACACTAATTGTCATTAGGTACTTCATATAGATGTGGCTGATTTAGGTTTATAAAGTGTGTGGAGATCACCCAATCTTAATTTGCTAAGATTTTAGCAAAACTACTTGTTATACGACTTGTCAAAGTTATAGATTATACACATAGTTCTGATAGGCTTCCTTCATAATAGACATGCCTATAATTTGCATCAACTGATTGACATTATTGCTACTTTGAGAGATTCTAAAGAACCCTTAGCTGTCATTTCTTTAAATGCTGAAAAGGTCTTTGATTGAATAACCTGGGACTATCTTCATGTGTTAGCAAAATTCAAATTTGGTAACTAATTCATTGCTTATCTTAAGCTTTTATATTCTAATCCAATATCCAATTTATGGTATCAAAATTATGATCTATGCAGATAATGCTCCTTTATTTGTAGTTAAGCCTGAGGTTGCCATTCCTAACAGGTCTGGACACCTCTCAGGATATGAAATTAATTGAGTGTAAAATCTGAAATCTGAGGTATTAGCAAACACGTCCACAAAGGCCTTTTCTGAAATTGGGACTTTCAATGGCAGTCCTCTCACATTAAATATTTAGAAATCTAATTCCCAATAATATTCAAAACAGCCCAAAGATAAATATAGAGCCAAATATTGCTCAAGTGGCTAATGATTTGGGGAGATAGAGTTTGTTAACTCTGTTTGTGGATATAGTTAATATGTCCTTCCCAGAATTTCTCCCTAGGGGGAAAGAGGGGAAGGTCTGCCTATTTCTCATACTTATTTTAAGAACTTCAATATTTCTTCTATGTTAATGCAATCCTATCTGTAAAAATCAGTGGCAAAACCTTATTGTAGAGAGAATGGGTGGAGAACGGAATTAGGCGTGTGTTGCAGTTAACTGACAATGATAAATTTAAAGCATTTGTGAATCTTCTGCATTAATTTGGTTTGCCCTGCTCTAAAGCATTGAAGTATCTCCAATTAAATTATTTACTTATGAATGTTTTTGGACCAGATGCAATGGGAGCTCCAGTGCCTCCAAAACTTTCATTATTTTGGAGGAAACATCCTGATTTACTCAACCAGCAGTATCCATTTATGATTTACTGGCCCAAAACCACTGCCAAAGACTGATAATTTGGGAGCTGCTGAGAACAGAGATTTGGATATATAACTACCTTCGATCCAATGCAATACAATTGTGTCTAAAGTTAAAAAGGCATCTATAGACCTGACAGTACCTTATTCACAAAAAGACCCTTTTTCAAACATACTGGTCCCCTCATAGGCTAATGGTAACAGTTCTCATACATGCTCACTGCTGTTGGAAATGTGACACTCTTGGTGCTACATTAGCTCATATGAGTTGGGAGTGCCCCTGTATCAAATATTTCTAGCATGAGGTGCGTCAAAGGACCAATTTGACATTAGATACTAAGTTGAAGCCCTCCCCACTAGGTTTCTTTCTTGGATATATTCCTGAAATCTGGAGGTTCCTGGTAGCAAGGTGGAGTGGTTCCAATATGCAGCTTTGATTGCTAAACAATTAATCCTGAAAAAATGGAAAAGATGATCCCCACCAAATGCTGATTGCTTTCCTCAGTGATATAGCTGATCTTACAGCTAGCAACTGACTGGTGTTCTGCAAAAAGAGAATGCCCAAAAAATTCAAAGCAATTTGCGCTGATTTTTTAAGAGGTCTATGATTAATCTAGATCCTGAAGATAGATATATCACTTCTCCTCCCCTCTCTTTATCCTAATCTTCTATGTTTAGATTGGTTATTATGAAGAATCTGGTATTTTGATATATTTGTTGTATTTGGGAAAATAATTAAAAATAGTGTCCACACACAGATTTGTATCAAAACAACAAAAGATGTGATTTAAAACCAATTTAGTGATTTTGCTTCCAGTTTGTGAAGAGACAAGCTATCAGTCAAGTTCATCTGACATTATGTTTTTGATCACTCAAATGTCTCTAACGTGCTGTGAATACTCAGATGTTTTGGGCTCTTGGGGCGTGTCTGCATTGGAAGGCACAGGAAAGTTAAGGCAAATCAACTAAAGAAGTCAACTAAAGATGCCATAACTTACCTCTTCTGCAAGAAGGATTCTAGCTCGTCCATGGAAACATTTCATTTCCGGAAAGCTGGGGTACGAATCTACCCTGCACTAACATGCCACGCACCAGCTGTCCACTGGGCCCTGCTCACATGCAGTAAGAGTTCATTAGCACATTTCGATATAGTCTTGTTTCAGAGAGCTAATGAACTGTTCATGCACACCAACAGGGCCCACACAAACAGTGCATGGTGGCTATTGCAGGGTAGATTCAGACCCCAGCTTGCTCTGAACTCAGGTCAGGTCTACACTACAAAATTAGGTCAACCCAACTATGTTGCTCAGGGCCAGGGTGTGAAAAATTCCATACCCCTGAGCGACACAGTTAAGATGACATAACACCCAGTGTAGACAGTGCTAGGTCAACAGAAGAATAACTGCTGCCTCTCAGAGAGGTGGATTAATGAGAGCAAAACAACAATCCTCCTATCGCTGTACCTGGTGTCAACACTGAAGCACTACAGTGCCATAACTGAAGTGCTACAGCTATGTCACTGTAGTGGTTAAAATGTAGACATAGCTTTTGGGTCAGGGCTCGACAAAATTGACTCCCAGCTAGGTGCCATCAATTTTATATTTGGTCACCAGAGGGCACTCCTCCACTGCATTTCCACAGCAGAGCTAGGAGCCAGGCTACAAACCTGGGTCGCCATGGCGACCTGGTGCCGGGTTTTGTCGAGCCCTGCTTTGGGTATTCAAGTCCTAAATTACAGGGAACTAAGCCCGTTTCACTCCTGAATGACAACATCCACACCTTTAGTTGATTTGCCTTAACTATCCTGAGTGTCATCACTGTAGACCTGGCCTAAACATAGCAACTACAGCACCCTGTTTGAACAGTGAAAGCTTCAGCAATAGTTTTTGTATAACTCTCCACTTTTTTAGAAAAAAACATTTTAATTCAAATATTTTCCTGATCTACATTATACCACTATGGTTTCATGAAAAAGCCTTTGAACAAGGAAGAAATAAGCTATATGCCTTGACATAGCATAATGCACATCCAGAAGCAGAAATTGAATTGCTATACTCAAAAGCAGTTCACTTCCTAGAAAGTGGATTTTTGGATACGCACTATATTTGTTCATATTTTCATCCTCTTATTCTGCAAACTTTTTTATGACTGTAATGTTCTGAGATTTATTTTCATAGCTTGTAACAACTTATTCAGAACCTTTATGTCAACATTCTTAAGGAGCCAATTTTCTAGCGAAGCTGAAAAATATCAGATATCCTTTTTTTTATTCAAACTAAAGCAATGAAGTAAAGTGTACCTCCTCCAATAAATATCTATTTTTGTCCCCATTTTTGTAAAGGAAATATGGTATGTTTTTAGGGAAATGAACAGCCACTATTCAGGTTGTAAAACTAAGAAAAAGAGAAAGTTACATGATGGCCAAGTTTCTTATGGTGGGTGAGCTTTTTTTTTGACTGAGTCATCATCACTACCATGAAGAAATTATTTTGTTATTCCATTAACTCAGTCCCATCATGGCAGCTCGTATTCTTATAAATTAAGGCCAAGACTCAAACTTCCTTAAAATGCTACTCAAAGTGGATGTTTGCCCTGACAGTCCTGGCATCAAAAAGATAAATGCCTTTTATTCTTCATATTTTTCAAGTATAATAGAAGCCACTAATGCAAAAAAATGAGTTTTTATTTTTTATATATTTGGTTTACAAAATTTAAAACACTAATTAAACATTTTTCTGGGAGTAACTGTACATTATAATTGTGTTTTAGGTTTGGCACAACACTATCAAGTATAAGCTATATATTTTCAGAATTCTTGGTGCCCTGATTGAAAGCATCTGGGAGCCACCAAACTTTCTCTAGTGGAAGCAGCTAGTTCCCATCAACTCACTGTATTTCCTAGTAGCCACCTTTGGCTGCAAGTGAATATTAGTACTCCATACTAACAAGAGTGAAATAGGAGGAATAGAAACCTCCCTCTCACCTATGCAAGGCAGTTGTGTGTATTTGCTTTTCAACAGTGAGAAACAATAAAGGACAATGGATGTTCTATGAGGATGTTAAAAAGAAAAAAACATTTACATAGCAAAATCCATACAAGTTATACAACAGGGTGATAAGTGCCTCAGATAGATCCAAAAGATTGTATTAAATATGATAAAGCACTCAACCCCATTTAGCTTCCTAAAAGGGATAGCAGCACTGGAACACTATGATTTGGATTTCAAGATCTTTTGACAATGCTTTCCTCTATATCCAAACCACAGAAGGGTAGGGCTATGCTACTCCTTAGGTCAATCTAACTTACATCGGTCAAGGGTGTGAAGACCTCCTCCGCACCCCCCAAGCAATTCAAGTTACAGCGACCTAAGTGCTGTCCACATCAATGCTATGTAGGGGGGAGACATTCTCCCACCAACAGTTATGCCAATGGGCGATCACTCTCCTGTCAGCATGAGACATCTTCACCAGACACGCTGCAGCGGTAGAACTGCATCAATGTAGTGATTCTAGTGGAAATCTGCCCTAAGACTGACAGACAGACAATAGCAGAAAAAAGCAAAATTTAGATTTATATCTTGAAAGTATTTTACATTTATGCTCTGCTAGTCTTGAAAGATTTTTCCTTTAAGACATTTAGTGGTTAAGAAGAAAAAGAAAATGGAAAAATCAAAGAAAAGCACAAGCAGGATGCAGTCACAAATGAGTTAGTTTTCCTGTTATGCCCTGCCAACAATCACTATCCTGACTTGAAAAAGACCGTCTTCCAAGAATACAAGTTAATTCAGCTTCTCTTCAAGTTTAATGCAAGGCCACTTCTGATCCAAAGTTGTGTACTTATTTGCTTAAACCACAGTGATTATCTGATAACGATAAAGCTGAAGTAATTCAAAAGATATGTCACACACTTCAAGTATGTTGTTTCAGGTATTTTGTTCCTCAGTGTTTTAACTCTTAAGCTTAACGAGAAGTTCTTGAGCCATTTTGAAAGTGGTTTCTCTTGATCTAGAATAATTTACATGCTGCACAAGTGCCCAACAGTATTGAACATGGTAACCCTAAAACACAGTGTGAACCTCTTCAGATGATCTCTGCCCTTGCTTTTAATTTCTTAGTCAAACACCAAAACTGTTCTTCAAAGCGTCTGACAAAGTGGGATTTTCTCCCACAAAAGCTCATGCGATAAATAAATTTGTTAGTCTTTAAAAGTGCCACAGGACTCCTTGTTTGTTTTACCCAAACTGAACTCTCTCAGATCTCTAATCATATTTGGTAACACGTTCATAGTTCCATTCAGATAAAAAAGAAGGATATCTTCATTCTGAAATATTAGGGTCTTATCTACAACAGAGAATTTGTTGGTACAGCATATATACATTCCCTGAGCAAAATAAGCTATACAGCAGAAGATATAATTTCACCTACACTAGAACCTTTTGCTGGTGAAGCTTTGTCAGTTAAGGGTGTGATTTTTTTTATTTTTTTTTAAGTAATTACGTCAGAAAAACTTCAAGTGTAGGCCAGTCCTAGCCTGGATTAGAACTGTAGTTAAAGACCAAAAGGCTACTTAGCAATCCACTGAAGCCGGATCTATGCACATTTTCCTCTGGTATAACTATTTTGGTAAAGAGTGCGATTTTTTTTTTTTTTTACTGAAATATTTATATGGGTACAAACCATAGCGTGAACACATTTGTACTGGTGTAAAGGTGCCTTTTATATCTCTTCACACACATCTCTTCTCACCTATATTGGTATAAATGTGCCCACACAGGGGGGTGGGGTTGTACCACTTTAAATATACTGACATGGTTAAAACAATACAACTTTTATGTGTAGACAAGGCCTAAATCACTCAATCTCCAGGTTATGCAACCCTGGCAATAACATTATAGACCTTTGAAATTTTACTTACTTAGTTTGCTGTCTAATGACTATAAAACTTTCATACCATCAGAGCCAGAAGAGGAACTGACATTCTGCATTATCTAAATGCAGCTTAAATTGTTCAGTGAATCAGTAATTCTCTGGAGGCAAAGTAGTAGTAAAGTCAATCTAACCGGATATTTAACCAAAAAGCTTTATGATACACAGTGGAAGATCAAAGCTCTTTTCAATGCTCCACTCTATGCTGTGGGTAGAGAAGACAGCAAGGCTAATATTTCTTTTGTAAATTTTACACATGCATAAAATGCTTTACTTCCCAGCATAAATTCCTTTGGCACTTACAACTCAGGATTAAACAATGCTCTATTAGCATGAAAATAAGAAGCATACATGGAATAGCAGCCATATGCCTTTTTTAAAAAAAATCAGTTTTCCCCACCCCCCTCCAGAAATAAAGATGGATAACATTGTCTGTTTTAAATGTGTTTAAATTTCAGATGTGACATATTTAATTAAATGTATAGATCAAATTCATTCATAGAATTATTTTTTTTTATTTTTTTTGCACATTAAGGCCCTGACACTTATGGTACTTATGTACGAGTGCAATTTTAAACACATGAGCTGTTCCATTGTCTTCACTGGGATTACTTAAGGCTTAACATAAGGCATATGTTTAAGGACCTAGTTGAATTGGGGCCTAAATGCAAAGCCTGGCTGTTTAAAAGAAGAAGTGGCCGAAGTCCTGACTTAATATGGCTTTATGAGTGTGGTGTGCTTCCAGTCTGGAGAAAGGAAACATATTGAGGTTGTATATTGTGCTGAAGGAAGCACAGGAATATCAACTTAGATCAACGTAGGAGTCACAAAAATATTCATCATCAGGGATACAGAAATGTTTATGGAATCAAAAGCAAAATTTTAAAAAATGAATCTATGTTCAGTCTTTTAATTAATAGAAAGGGTGGTGTAACGAGAAGGTAAGGCCTCTGGTCAGAGGCTGACGCTAAGGGGCCAACACATGCCTCCTGGTGTACAGAATGGGGTGCATCACGACCCGCCCACCAGAAGTGGAGAGGTGGGACAGGAAGTGGAGGTATAAGAGCCAGGCTCAGTTAGAGGAGAGCTGCCAAAGAAGGAGGATATCTTTTACCCACTGCTGGAGTGGACTCTGGCTGTGCTGAGGACTAGCCTGATTCACTGGATCTGACTGCATTCAACATCACCACCGAGGAGCTGCTGGGACTACCCCAATGGTTCACCCTGGGGAAATGGACAACAATCCCCGGACTCAGGTACACCCTGAGGGGCATAGGAAGTAGCCTGGGGCAGCCAACTACATCGTTGTCAGCACTTGAATCAGCATGCTTCTATTGGGACCACGCTGCTCTGATGCTCAACCCTGCCTGACCCTCTATCGACTGCTTTGGTGCCCTGCAGTGCCAGAGGATGCAGGCCTACAGACTGATTTGGGGTTGCCTGGTCACAGGCGAGATTTCTAACTGTGTGCGACCCACCCCGCCTGAAGGTTCTGGGCACCCAGATTGCTGTTAATTCCCTGCTTCTGTCTCTTGAGGCTATCTCTGCCACCCAGACTATGAGGAGGCCTGGCCTCCCTCAGAGGCCAATGCCAAGGGATGACTCCATCACAGGTGGGTTTTTGTGTGCTGATGTTTTTAAATTGTATGCAGATGCCATGGTTCTAACACCCTTTTTGCCCAGCTTTTCTTTGTTTTTTGTTCACATGATGGCTCATACAAGTCAAGGTCTGAGGCTTTGAGGCTTTGTTGAAAATGAAAGCTGACAATTCTAATGTGGATATTAACAGCTAGATTGATAATCACCGTCTTGATATCCATGCAGCTCATTACTGCATTTTTAACATGCTGAGCACGAGTCTTCTTCAGTGGATTTTGCACTCGTAATAAAGCAATACAGGCAGGCGACATCTGAAAGTCACAAGGCAAAGCTGACATGTAAAGATGCATTTAGAGCCAATTTACCCATGAAGGACATGCATAGGGTATGGAGCCAAGAAAAGGTGAAAGTATATACAAAAGTACAGCCTTATCTAATTGGTGTACTTCCACTTCTCTTGCAAGGCTACAAAACACAGACATTACTTACACAAGACCTCAGGAGGCTGGAGACATTTTATGTGTTGGCAGACTGGTATAAAATGGTTTGATTTTATCAGTACCAGGAATGTTTCATTGAGAACTGGCCTCAAGAGTATTGAAGTCCTCACTGGCCATTGCTGCCTGGCCCTTTTTGATCATATTGCCTGCCTCAAAGATAATGTTCCCTGCACATCAAGCTCTGAAGACTGGACTTGAGGACGGGAGGGGACACTGCCTGGTCATGGACTAGCAGTGGCTATTCAGACACCTCCAATTAACCTGGCTGCACCAGATGAGTTACTCTGTGAAATTTTTAGACATCTAGATTAAAGCCATACAATATGGCCACAGACACTTGGCTCTGCAGACTTTCACTCTCTAGGTGTATTGTTGAAAACACCCTACTGCAATGGTTCCCAAACTTTTTGGCTCGAGGGCCACGAATATAATTTTTAGAACCCTGAAGGGCCACCAGTCTGTTTAATTAAAAATAATTACATGTAAATTAATTTTTAATTAAATAGATAAGTGGCCCGTCAGGGTTGTAAAAATGATATTTGTGACCCTCGAACCAAAAAGATATTTAAAAAATGTTTAAATTTTTTTAGAAGTTTTTTTTTTAAATGGGGGTGGGGGGGGTGTATACCCATGAACAGGGCCACCCTGCAGCCATGTCAGCCCATTGCCCCAGCCCATGGCCTCCCAATTACACTGCACCAGCTCACGCTCCCCCTTCTCCCCCCCCCCGCACACCCAGCAGCTGCACCATGACAGTCTGCACCCCCAAGCCTTAATCTGGCCTTGGCCAGGACCAGAGAGGAGGCAGGCGGCTGGAGGCAGGCAACCAGCTGCATGCCGTGATGGGGCCGCGGTGGCCCAGCTCCCAGCCAGCGGCTGGGCAGCGTGGGCCATTTTAAAAAGCCCCATGGACCACTTTTGGTCCGTGTGCCATCGGCTGGGAACCCTTGCCCTACTGTATATGAATCAGACAGGACAGACAAATCCTACCTTAAAAAGTAGGGGCGTAGCCATGAGTGGGCCCAGGCCCATCCACCTGGCCCAGAGGCCCGCCCACCTTAGCTCCAAGCAACGGCATGAACTTTGCAATGCTGCCATCCCAGGTGCTGTGCCTCTCCCCCTCCCTCAGGGGGCAGGTTACTGTCACATGACCAGAAGCTGTCCTTGGCCGCCCACCCTGCACTTTCAGGGACCTGGCCAGAAAAGGGGCTGGCTATGCCCCTGATAAAAAGCCTCCACTTTGAGAAAAGAAATACTGCAGCTCTAACAGCTTGCATCAACTGAGCTAGAACAAGCTACAAAATCACATGTCCTAGACCTAGGGTTACTGCTTCAAGCTGCTGAAAACAATAGGCTAAAAAACGGAGAACATATTGAGGAACATTTGGGGGGAAAAAAAATAAACATTTCACAAACAACTTATAAATGATGATGTAATTTGGTTCAAAACTTCCACATGGAAAGTGTCAGGTAAATTAAGCTTGTTTCATGATGTCCTATCTTCCTTGATATCCCAACTAAGGTTAAGATTTTGTAATGGGTATTTTTTTTTTTAAAGTCATAGACAGGAGGTGGATAATAAACAAAAATTCAGAGAAGTCCACAGCTTGTCCTTGACTTTTACTAAAAATACCCAGGGCAGACTAACAGTCCGATCACTGCTGGCTGACTGCTCCAACCACTGGTGGCTGTTCCAACCCCAGCCGATGCTCTGACTGTTGGGGCCAGTTCCATTCCCAGTGACTGACCCAACCTCAGCCAATGTGTCTGCAGTGAGGGTTGCTGCTGAGGCCAGGTATGAAGCCAAAGAAGTCACAGAGATCCATTAAAGACCTGCATGGCAAAAATGTATCTTGCTTATACCCAGTGACTTTGCTCCCTTCACATACCCATTCATGCCTGTCCCTAGGAGGATGTTTAGATCAGGACCTGAGATCCTTCAAATCCTGTTACCTGCAGAGAGGCATGGCTATGTGATTGGGCTTTCTGAGGATGAAACACTGGATTGGCATTTTGCTTACTTTGCAAAGTTATGAGGTCTGAAATAGTCTCCCTTCTACTGACAGGATTGGCTTAACCAGCTCAGCCTCTTTTGTCCCTCCCTTCTTCCTTCCTCCACTCCATCCTTTAACTCAGAACAAGCGATGACACATTCACAGCTGGATTCAGAACCCATTTTTCACCTCTCTTTGTTCTCACCTTATCCTCTCTCCAGGGCTTACAAGAACCTCGCTGGCAATCTCAACTAATGGTCTGGATTCCGGTTCATAGTCATTATTCATGGGGTCCACACATGCAGGCAGCCGTGCAATACTCAGGAGTCTCAGTCTGGTTTTACATAGACCAGATTTCAGAAAACAAGTAACAACAACAGGACAAGATGGGATAAATGGATATCCCTCTATTATGAGCTCTAGCAGCTACATGCTCCCCACTACCATCATTCTCACCTTGGAGGCAGCTATTTGATGACTGATATGAATATTGAACTGATAATTTGTGTAAAACAAGACAAAATGTATTCCTTGCAGTCACATTCACATAGACTGAGCTTTTACCACAGCAGATGCCTGTCTGGATAGGTGCCTGCAGGTCTGGGACTGCAGACCAGGCCACAAATATATCATTTGAGTGCAGGAGTTTTGTGTAGTCTGCTAAGGGTGAAACACAGACCCTCAACAACATTACCATATAAACTGCCTGTTTCTTCCTAATGACATTCATCTTTTGGAAATCTGCTCAGTCGTGGACTGAATCTTGGCTGGGTTTTTGGGAATGCCGTCTGTTACAGTTGAGGCAACCAGCAGTTGTGTGCCTTAGGCTTTTTGTGAGGGTGGATTTACGACATCAATTGGAGGGCACTTCTAGGATCAATTGAGTGGATCTCCATTGCCCACTCAATCGATCCTGTGGCATTGATCTGGGAGTGCAAAAACTGCTGCTGTAGTGTAGATATACCCTTAGGCTCCTAAGTCTGAAGTGCCTAAGTCACTTTTTTAAAAAATTGAAGTTGTACTGCTAAGTCACACAGAGTATGTTCGTATAACCAGTGGAAGTGCATCTCAGACCCCAGGTCTACTGATTCAGACTCACAGCGCTTGTGCTACGCTGCTACAAATAACAGTGCAGATCTTGAAGCTTGCACGCCTCGCACGCCTCCCTAGGCTTCATGGCTTATGCTCCAGCTGGAGCCACAATATCTACACAGCTCTTTTTACCATTAGAGCCCTGTGTGGATTCAAAATTTGTATGCATCTGATCCATAATCCACAAAAATGGTCCACAGATACCTGCAGATTTGCAGGGCTCTAGATACAAAATCTGTATCTGCATCCAATCTGTGATCCACAAAAAGATCTTCGGATATAAAGCGGATATACGTGGAATTACAGGGCTCTACCCACAGTGTGAGCCTAAGTCTGCTGACCCAGGCTCTGAGACTTGCTACTGCAAGCTGCAACTTGCTGTGCAGACATATCCTTCTATACTACTTTACTCATTATCTTTAAGTACAACCCAATAAAAAGTAGTCTTGGTTACTCTGCATATGCAGTGTTGTCTATCCTCTATGGTGCATGCCCTCAGCGAAAGGCCTGATTTTCAAATAAAGACTACATAATTGTGCATCTAATTTACCTGTGCAATTATTGCTGTTAAGCACTATTCTGGTATCTGTGTGAGGAAATACTTTGTTAGATCCACCCAATCTATGCTCCAAGTGACAATGTATTTTGAGATTTCTATCAACATAACAAAATAACACTAACATTTAAACACAATATGCTGATCTACAATATCCCTTTCATATAATACATGTACAACAGGCTGGGAAAATGTTATCTCTATTTTCATAACATTTTTCTCCTACCTTTGTAAGAAATATACAATCAAGGAAATACCTCACACACAACTGCACTGGCAATTCATTTGAATATATTTTATTTGATCTTCATGCTGAAATCACACCATGCAATTTCTCATTGTATCTGGACATCCCTAATCCTCCATCCAATCATGATAAAATAATACAAGCAATCAGTCCTCACAGAGAAAATTAGTTTTCTTGCAGAAGCTCTCTTTTTACACCCAAGTACTAAAAATAGTCCTCCCTATCAACACTAGTTTCCAGGCTAGAATTACATGCACTGTCTACAACCTACAAAACTTTTGACTGATCTAATAAAGTTAGCTACCGAGACATGTTCACTTAAGGGTCAGGAAAACTATAATAAAACAAAGTTATGCAATATTTCATTTTAAAGGGCTTTAAAATATAGTTCTTCTCTAAGAAGTAACTGCAAAAATGTGGGATTTTCTCCCACGAAAGCTCATGCGATAAATAAATCTGTTAGTCTTTAAAAGTGCCACAGGACTCTGTTGTCTTTCTGCAAAAATGTTGTTTGCCATTCTGTATTTACTGTGTCTCTATTTCCATATCAGACGTGCCAGGATAAAAGATAAATGTCTTTATTCTAACTGCCAGCCCTGCAAACTCAACTTGGGAACTGAAAATGAAGCTGTATTCTTTCCTTCTTATGGTTCATCACCTATAACAGAGGTTCTGCTGGGCAAATTTTGCCCTCAGTGACAGCTGCACAACCCACAACTTTTCAATGTAGTTGCATGGAGTAAATGACTGCCTTGTAATTGGAACGTAATAAGCAGTTCTGTTTATGCTGCACAAGGAAGAACGGAATCCAACTCAGTCTCTCAGCTTTATTGCCTCTGCAGAATAAAACAAAGTAAAAATGTAATTCAAGCAGTCAAATCTGACTCTGTGGGAACAGGTCTGTTGGGCACAGATGTGTCATTTTTACATTTGTCAACTGTCTCTTTAGGATAGGACCACACTTTAGGGTATTTACTGAAGTTCATATTTATGGAGGGTTCAGCAGCGTTAACACTGAAAAAAATGCCGAAATATGAGGAAACAGTGTTTTTTTAATCTCAGTCTTCAGGCTTGTCCAGCCACAGGTTATGTGCCACTTTAACTATACCAGTTTGGAAGAAGACACATTTAAAGCAGTACAATTCCCTGGTGGCGGTGTAGTTACACTTTAGTATAAAGGACAGACTGGTAGTTTGAGGGGAATAGTTATATTGGTATAAATACTACTATATACCAGTGTAACTGCTTCCACCATTTTACCTAGATGCTTATAAAATCACACCACTAACCAAACTAACTAAATCAGTATAAATCCGATCAGGCCTTAGAAGTATAAGATCAATTAGTGAGACATGAAGCTATTTAAAATTTATTAGATTGCAAGCAGAGCTCAGAATTCCAAGTCTGATATGATAAAGTACTTGCCAAAAAAACAAGAGGCATTTAAAGCAAAATTGAAACCATTAGCTCTTAAGTATGTTTGTCTTGATTAGGTTCCCACTTTCTGTGATATTAGGCAGAGATATATTTCTACTGTATTGTTAAACTTAACAATGCTTAATTTATGTAACTTGTATTTGGCAACAGAATGTGCCTTTCAAATGAATTGTTGCATTCCAGCTTTCTCAAAATGATAGAAAGTAAAAAATCAAACCATTTCCACAGATGTAATACCCAAGAAAACTTTGCTTCTACCCAGAAATCTTCAAATCAGTGCTGTACATCAACTAACTTAAAGAATGCTCAGCAAGTCCATTAATCACTATTTCTAGATCCTGGGATGTAGTTAATTAGCACCTTGAATGTTTCAGTGTTTTTGCAATACCCCTGAGAAAGAATTAAAGTCTGCTCCGAAACAACTAAGAGTTTTAGGTAAAGGTTCAAACAGCCAACTGATGCAGTCTAATTGTTCTCAGGTGACACATGCAACAAATCATGTTCATCTAGGATAACTGATTTAATGCATATCTTTCATTCCCCGAGGGCTGCAAACTATTACAACTACTTTCAGTAAATATTATCCATAATATTCTAGTCTGCCTTCAGAAATGTTTTCGCAGTTGCTTATATATCAAGCCTTTGAGCTTGGAAAACTAAGTACATACCAGACTTCTGTGGACATCTTATTCTACTGTTAGCTCATGTGGATTAAGTTGCTTGTATTTGCATATGCAAGTCAGGAAATTGGATGCACATTTACCTTATATACATAAATCTATTGATTGGTTAAACTAGCACTGTGTTCACAGCAGAGGATGCAGGCTCACATAACAACCCACAGGCCCAAGCTTCTCATCTCTTCTCCCATAGCATCAAGATAAAACTATGTAAGTAGCCTCATGGAGCTATCATTGGACTCCCTCAACCTGAGAATCTTCTACTGGATGGGAATAGGGAGAGTGAACCACCAAGAGAGCAAAATAAGAACCGAAAAAATTTTTTAAACACTATGGGGGGGAGGGGGGAAGGGAAGGAGAAAGAGAGAGAGAAGGAAAAAGGGAAGAGAGTCAGAAACATACATGTTCCATACTGAAAGGGGCGCACCCTCAGGATGTGGGGTGTGGTTGCACCACCAGAAAAAAAAAAAAATCAGGAATCACTTTTTCAGCCACAGCTATATCCACATGGATAGAGTAAATGGAGAGCAAGCCATGTTCATAAACAGAACCCAAATATCCAATTTAGGGCCAATCATCTTTGACAAATCTCTGAGATAACTAGTTACTGAAACATAAAATAAGATGCTTACTCTTTGTAAATAGCAAACAATATTTAGGATTACTATATTCTGACTGACCCATAGGTAAGCAATATTCAAGACAATAAGTGGCAAAGATACACTGTTTACCAAACCATGTTAAAAAGCAATATCCATTTGCTCATTATTTCATAAGAAAAATAGCTATTGACAAAGTAAACATAACCACTTCATTGTTAATGGACACACAATCTGCCATTCAGATGCTTTACATAGAAAGGGCTTTAAATGAAGTAGTCTGAGGCACTGCTGATTCACACTAATTTTTGTCAGTAACTTCAAAAATTTTACGAGTCTTTTTTTCCATACTTAGTTTCTCTCAGTGGTCTTCCTCCAGCATTCCTTGCTTAATTTACTGTAATACATATTTTTATTATTCTTCTCTTTAGGCTCCCCTTAGTTTTTCTGAAGATCATTAAATTTAACCTCCACTATCCACAATCCAGGCATTCCTCTCACAAGCACTGCCTGATTTGTAATATGTGGGAGAAAAAATTAATTGAACAAAGTATTTTCCAGTATTTCCGATTCAACTTTTTAAACCAAAACAGCAAGGGGAAACCACCTCTGGTATCACTGTATGTGGCTACTTCATGAGGAACGGAGAAAAAAAGACGGTTACGAACCTTTTTCTGTAACTGTCGTTCTTCGAGATGTGTTGCTCACGTCCACTCCAATTAGGTGTGCGCGCGCATCGTGCACGGCTGCCGGAAAGGATTTCCCTAGCATCCCCAGAGGGTCAGCTACAGAGCCCCCTGGAGTCGCGCCTGCATAGCGCGCCTTATAAGGGCTCGCCGACCCTTCCCCCGTCAGTTCCTTCTTGCCAAGGATCCGACAGAGGGGCAGGTGGGCGGGTTTGGAGTGGACGTGAGCAACACATCTCAAAGAACGACAGTTACAGAAAAAGGTTAGTAACCGTCTTTTCTCCTTCGAGTGATTGCTCACGTCGACTCCAATTAGGTGATTCCCAAGCACTTACCAGAGGAGGGTCGGAGGTTAATCTTTTAGGGACTTCAGCACTGCCCTACCGACCGCTGCGTCCTCTGCTGCTTGTTGGGTGATCGCGTAATGGGCTGCGAACGTGTGGATTGAGGACCAGGTTGCCGCTCTGCATATTTCCTGGATTGGTACGCAGGCTGCAAAGGCTGTCGACGTGGCCTGGGCTCTTGTCGAATGGGCCGTGATCTTTGGGGCTGGTTTGTTTGCTAGCCCGTAGCATGTCTTTATGCATGATGTGATCCACGACGAGATTGTCTGTGCAGAGACCGGGCATCCCTTCATCCTGTCGGCTATGGCCACAAATAGTTGAGGGGACTTTCTAAAGGCTTTTGTCCTTTCAACATAGAAGGCGAGGGCCCTTCGTACGTCTAGTGAGTGTAGGGTCCGCTCCCGGTCTGAGGTGTGAGGTCTTGGATAGAACACCGGCAGGAAGATGTCCTGGCTCGTATGGAAGGCAGAGACCACCTTGGGTAGGAAGGCCGGATGTGGTCGGAGTCGGACCTTATCCCTGAAAAATACCGTATACGGCGGCTCCGACGTGAGGGCTCGTAGCTCGGAGACTCTCCTGGCGGAGGTGATTGCCACGAGGAATGCGACCTTCCACGAGAGGTAGAGTTCGGAACATGTCGCTAGGGGTTCAAAGGGGGCTTTAGTGAGCGCTCTAAGAACTAGGTTCAGGTCCCATTGTTGAACTGGTTCCATTACTTCAGGAAACCTTTTAGCTATCCCCTTAAGGAAGCGGCCCACCATAGTGTTCGAGAAGACCGAGCTGCCCTCTATCGGTGGGTGTAGGGCCGAGATGGCTGCTAAGTGGACCTTCAGCGAGGATATGGATAGGCCTTCATGCTTAAGGTGGAGGAGGTAGTCGAGTATGACTGGAAGGCTGGTCTCCCTAGGGGACAGTGAACGTCCCTCGCACCAGATGGTGAAAGGTTTCCATTTTGAGAGGTAAGTTGCCCTGGTGGAGGGCTTCCTGCTTTCCAGTAGGATTTCTCGCACTAGGCTCGAGCATTGCATTTCTTTTTGGCTTAGCCATGAAGATTCCATGCCATGAGGTGGAGTGACTGAAGGTCCGGGTGGCGAACCACGCCCCCCTGCTGGGTGAGTAAGTCTGGCAACAGTGGGAGGTTGATGGGTGTTGATACCAGGAGGTCTAGGAGGGTGGGGAACCAGTGTTGGCGTGGCCAAGCTGGGGCGATCATTATTATTGATGACTTGTCCTTCTTTATTTTTGACAGAACCAAGTGGATTAGCGGAAACGGTGGAAACGCATAGAGGAGACCGCCGTTCCATGGAATTTGGAAGGCATCCGCCAGCGACCCCTTGCTCAGCCCTCGGAAGGAGCAGAATTTCCTGCATTTGGCATTGTCCCCGTGGCAAAGAGGTCTAGACGGGGAGTCCCCCAAGACTGGAAAATGGAGTGGACCACATCCTTGTGCAGCGACCATTCGTGTACCTGAATAGCTCGGCTCAAGGAGTCCGCCAGAGAGTTCTGGACTCCTGGAAGATAGGAAGCTTCCAGGTGGATTCTCCGGGGAATGCAAAATTGCCAGAGATCTAGGGCTTCTCTGCATAGGGGGGAGGAGCGGGCCCCTCCTTGCCTGTTGATATAGAAGACAGTCGCTATGTTGTCCGATTTCACCACCACACATTGGCCCTGTAAGTGGTGTTCGAAAGCCCGACAAGCCAGGAACACTGCTCGCAGCTCTCTGACGTTGATGTGGCTGGATAGGTCCCGTTGTGTCCACAGGCCCTGAGTTTTCAGGTGGCCTAGGTGGGCTCCCCAACCCAAGTATGACGCGTCCGTCACGAGAGTCAAGGTTGGTTGCGGTTTCTGGAAGGGAACTCCTGAACATACCACGTCCTTGGCTATCCACCACTGCAAGGACGTCAGAATGTGAGGTGGAATGGTTACCACCTTGTCCAGCCGATCCCTGGATGGTTAATACACTGAGGCTAGCCAAAGTTGCATGGGTCTCATGTGTAGCCTGGCGTGGGGAACGACATAGGTGCACGCCGCAAAATGGCCCAACAGCCTTAGGCATGTCCGGGTCGTGGTTATAGGATGGCGAGACAGGTCCTCTATCAGGGCACCAATATTGTGGAAGCGTGCCTGTGGGAGGGATACCGTGGAAGTGGTAGAATTCACGACTGCCCCAATAAATTCTATTTTTTGAGTTGGCACCAGAGTGGACTTCTTTAAGTTTATTAACAGACCGAGCATGTCGAAGGTATGTCTGATAAGGTCTATGTGTTCCTTTACCTGTGCGCTGGAATTCCCCTTCACCAGCCAATCGTCCAGATATGGGAACACATGCACTCTCCTCTTCCTGAGGAAGGCCGCCACCACTGCCATACATTTCGTGAAAACTCTGGGTGCCGTGGACAGGCCGAAGGGGAGTGCTGTAAATTGGAAGTGTTCGTTTCCTACCACAAATCTCAGGAATTTCCTGTGCCTCGGGATGATTGAAATGTGGAAGTACGCATCCCTGAGGTCGAGGGTGGTGTACCAGTCCCCTGGATCCAGTGACGAGGTGATTGAGGTTAGGGAGATCATGCGGAATTTGATCTTTTTTATAAATCTGTTCAGGCCCCTGAGGTCCAGGATCGGTCTGAGGCCTCCTTTTGCTTTCGGGATCAGAAAGTACTTTGAATAAAAGCCCTTTCCCTTCAGCGCTGTTGGGACCTCTTCGACCGCTCCTAGGTCTAGGAGCTGCTGGGCCTCCTTGCGGAGAAGATGTTCGTGAGAGGGGTCCCTGAAGAGGGACGGGAATTTGGGGGGGCGGGAGTAGGTGATAGAGTGGAATTGGATAGAATATCCCACCCCTACCGTGCGCAGGACCCATTTGTCCGTTGTAATACAGGCCCAAGCTTGGTAGAAATGGGACAAGCGGTTTCTGAATAGCGGGGTTGGATCCATGAGTTCTGGTACTCCATCCTCGGGCGGCCCTTCAAAAGCCCTGTTTTGGGCCTTGGGATTTGCCCGGGGGGCCATCGTGCTTTCCCGACGGCGGGTATGACCTCTTTCTGTTATGGCCCCCAGTGTTGTTTCTGCCCCTCCTACGGCTTGAGTCCTGCCTTTGTTGTTGTTGGTAGGGGCGTGGTGGAGGCTGAGGCTTGAAATGGCGCCTTTGCGTAGAGGGTGTATGCATCCCCAAGGATTTCAACGTCGCCCTCGAATCCTTGAGGCTATGAAGTTTGGAGTCTGCCTGCTCGGAAAAGAGCGATTGGCCCTCGAAGGGGAGGTCCTGGACAGTCTGCTAGACCTCGTATGGGAGCCCCGAGGCTTGCAGCCACGAGCTACGACGCATTGAGATCCCCGAAGCCATCACTCGGGCAGCTGCATCTGCTGCATCCAGGGCCGACTGGAGGGAGGCTTTAGCCACCTCTTTACCCTCGTTTGTTAGCGCCGTAAATTCTTTCTTAGAGTCCGGTGGTAGTGTGTTGGCGTACTTTTCAACCGAAGACCAAGAGTTAAAAGTGTACCTACTCAGGATGGCCTGCTGGTTTGCCACCCGGAGCTGTAAGCCTCCCGTAGAGTACACTTTTCTGCCATAAATGTCCAGCCTCTTAGCATCCTTGGCCTTGGGCGTTGGTGCCTGTGCCCCCTGCCTTTCCTTGTCGTTGGCAGCCGCCACGACTAGTGACCCAGGAGTAGGGTGGGCGTATAGGTACTCGTAACCTCTGGGTGGTACAAAGTATTTCCTTTCGACCCTCTTCGGGGTGGGTGATACAGAAGAGGGGGTCTGCCAGATGGACCTCATGGTTCTATCTATAGTCTTTATTAGGGGCAGAGCCACCCTCGAGGGAACTGAAGAGGTCAAAATGTCTGTCATAGGGTCCTCCGTGTCTTCAACGACCTCCTGGGCTTGGATGCCCAGGTTGAGGGCTACCCTTCTAAGGAGGTCTTGGTGTGCCCTACCGTCCTCCGACGGTGGGGCTGGAGCAGAACCCGCTACCGCCTCGTCTGACGATGAAGAAGAGGAACCCTTGATGAGAGAGGAGTCCTCCTCCTCAAGGATATCATGCGGCGACGAGGCTTCGGCTGCAGTGCCGGTATCCTGGGGAGGAGGTACGGTGCCGGCCCCTTGTGGTGCCGTGCTGTGTGAAGGGTGCCGGTCCCCCTCCGGTACCGAGTCCGGGCGGGAGACTGTTTCAGACCGACTACGAGGTCTGGAGAAGGTCGGTGCCGTAGAGAGAGAACGGGACGAGTGCGCCCCCCTAGACTGGTGGTATGCCCATGGCGTCCAGAAGGGCCAACTGCTGGGGTTCTGCCATGCCGGACCCCACGGTGCCAGGAACGCCTCTCTGCGGTGCCGTGAAGAGGAGCGCGAGCGGCTCCGTTCGGAAGCGATCGATCCCGCCTCTGACTCCAATGGCGACGCGCTCCTCGGAGACCATGGCGGTGCCGTGGGCCTCGGCGTCGGGGAGCGGTGCTGGGGAGAGTGAGGGGCCAGCAGCGGCGTGGGCTTGCCCTTTGACTGACGGGGTTTACCCGACGCCGGAGTGACGGTCGCGGAGTCAGGATCGCCTCGACGCGGTACCGTGCTCTCTATGAGCTCCCTGGCGGCCTCGAATGTCTCAGGCGTGGAAGGAGACCTTGTAATCTCCACATCCTCCGCTAACTCCTGATCGGAGGAGATCACCGGAGCCGGACTCGATCGCCCGATGTCCCGGGGTGGAGGCGACGATCTGGGTGTCCTCGGGGTGGCAACAACGTGGCCCAACGCGGGTCGCACGGTGTCCTTACCCCTCGCACCGTCCTTAGGAGGCGGTGACCGGCCTCTGTCCGCACGGTGCTTCTTCCGCGGTACCGGTGAAGATGACCAGTGCCGGGAGCCCGGTTTCGGCACCGACGATACGCTGTGCCGGTCTCCCCTGTCCTTGCCCTGGCTCGAAGGTCCCGGTGCCGGGGAGCTCTTCGACGGCGTCGAGACCGTGGTCGGCGCCGGAGCGTTGGGGGAGGGTCTAAGTGCCGCCTCCATGAGGAGTACCTTTAGCCTCTGGGATCGGTCCTTTTGTGTTCTGGGCCGGAACGATCTACCGATCTTGCACTTCTCTCCCAAGTGCTTTGCTCCTAGACACTTCAGGCACGTGGAGTGCGGGTCGCTCTTGGGCATAGGTTTGTTGCACTCCACACACTGTTTGAAGCCTGGGGCTCGAGGCATGCCCCGGCCCCCGGGCTCAGCAACTACTACTAAGTAACTATTAACTTGAAAATAAAGGAAAGAAAGAAAAACTAGCTAACTTCAGAACGTAATCAGGACAGAGGAATGCTAGGTCGGATCTCTACCGCGAGAGACCCAAGATCCGACTAGCCGTCACTGCGGTAAGAAGGAACTGACGGGGGAAGGGTCGGCGACCCCTTATAAGGCACGCTATGCAGGCGCGACTCCAGGGGGCTCTGTAGCCGACCCTCTGGGGATGCTAGGGAAATCCTTTCCGGCAGCCGTGCACGATGCGCGCACACACCTAATTGGAGTCGACGTGAGCAATCACTCGAAGGAGAACAATGAATTCAATTTGGCATGTGGGAAACTTGCTTTCTTAACCTCTTTGCAATCTGGCCTCCCACCAATTCAGGAGAATCTCAGATACCCATCGGCGTGCTATTGCCCATCTTCCATTTAAAACTCAGAAATCACCCTCCCCGCAAAAATCATAAGATTCTTAAACCAAGGAAATTTAAATTTGGGGGTAATTTTTATTTATCTCTGGTTTCTGAGACATTCGGGTGCATTTGGGTGACATTTTCAAGCTTTTCTTCACAATTTTTTTTTTAAATGAAAGCTGAGATTCTTACATATTCAAATGAATTCAAGAGCCAGGGTTATAAGAAAAAAAATTACCTAATATTACAAGGCTCATGACAGAATCACAATGATTGGCAAAATGAGGTAGGCTGTTCCTTCACTTTTACAGAGTAAAATTTTTCTGATGGCAGCAACCAAATATCTAGGAACTGACAGGGACATAATGATTTCCTGCCACCAAGAAATTGCTGTTAAGCAATTCAGATTTGATTACACCCAAGTTGTGGTGAAAGCCCAATGCAACACACATCCTGGAATATTTTACTTCTTAATTAAGATATCTGGTTTCTAGACCAGCATCATATTTTTATGTCACCATAAATTCAATCTCCAGGTGCATCGAACTACACTTTGTCTTAGTTATCTATCACAAGGATGATTCTGTTGCAGAGTGTCCTCAAGTTACGCATTCTATAATTTACAGCCATATAAGTTCTTTATCTGCACATATGCTTGATAAGGAACAGAGAAAATTACCTTCCCTAAGAAAGTTAAAGCAGTGAATCTTGTAACATTGATAACATGAAAAATAGAAAGATGAAAGGGTATGGAATCTAAAAGAATGACTCAAAAATGGATTATACAGAATCTCCCTCTTAGTTCTAAAAGAAAGAAATATGTACATACTTTAGAATTATTTATTGGCTCCAATCACGAGATGCTGTTCAAGCCTGTCTGACGTAGACTGAGTTGCACCACAAAAAACAATTTAAAAACCCCTCATCATTTCTTAAAAGTTTTTTCTTTAATAGGAAAAAAATATCAAAAGAAAAGAAATACAAAACTGATCTAGACAAAAACAGGAAGAGAACAGTCTCTAACATTGTCAGTGGAACTCTGAGTAGAGATTAGGGTATTTTCAAATCTATTGAAATCATCAGGATATGATGCTATAATTTAGGGGACAGGAACAGTTTTAGCCCACATCTATTCATTGTGGGAAGGAGACCAAGAACTAGAGCTAAGAAAACTTTCCATAAGCCACACTTCTGGATTATCCCTTATTCTGAACCGGCTCATCTTTTGTATATTACAACTCTTTCACCTGCATTACAACTTTAAACCATTGAATTTAGTTCCATGAGAAAATGAACACACACATCAGACTGACTCATTCTCACCACCCTCCGGCAGCTTCTGAATTTATATAAAGCATATTTATAAACTGCTGAAAATTATATTTAACACCTTTCCCCCATTTTATATCACTGCCTACTTCATTAATTATTTAAATAACCACAGATAAATTGACATGAACACCAGGCTTGCCAACAAAGGCAAAATAAACAAAGATATAAAAATATTCAAATCCAATTAACTAGTCCTCATACCTTGTTCTTTTATCTGACGAATTTGCTTCACAGTTTCTTTCAAGATTGCACATTTGTCAGGTTTAAAGTTAAAGTTGTCAATATCATTAAAATTCGCAAAAATCAGCTCTGCGAGTTCTTCTATGTATTTATTCTCCTGCTCACGATTACGTTTCTCAGTGCTTCTTTTAGGGCTGAAAGAAGAGTTTTAAGAGTTTTATTTTTAACAAGTTTGTTCACCTTCTGATGATTGATAGTTCAAAATTGGGATTAGGATTTTGATCAAGGTTTAACATAATCAAACAAAACAACAAAACCCCCTCATTGACCTACTGTTTCTTGAGTAGAAATGTCTTAGCTAGAACAAACTATTCAGCTCAAAATTTAACATTTAAAAAGGACACTGTCTTTCCTGTTTGTTCCCCAGCAATCCGATTTTGGGGGTGAGGTTCAAATCAAAAACAAAAAAAAGATTAAGCAAAACAAACATGCACTTCCCTGACATGTTAAAACTCAGGTAAAACAACATTTTGGTAGTACATGAGAAAGTGAAATTGCCCAGAAACAAAAGTTAAACCAACCAACATATTTTAATTGTCTCACCCAGGTGAAATGCAAAGATAAATCAATAGTAAATTAGGATTTTAAAATTCTTTCTATTTTAATAAAGTAACTGATGAAAACTCATGTGATAAATAAATCTGTTAGTCTTTAAAAGTGCCAGAGAAGTCCTCCTTTGTTTTGGTGTAACAGGTAATTAAAAAAAAAAAAAATCTTAAAAGTCTCTAAAATTTCAATAGATGACTAAAGGACAAATCCTACATTGTATATGGAAATGACTGAAGGATCCCTCTTCACAATGAGTACCGGAGAAAGCTATTTATTCAAGCTCCCGTGTCTTTATCCTGATGGAAACTTGAACTGTACTTTGTTTGCATGAGCTGCACTTCAAAACATACATAATAGATTTATGAAAAGGGTTCATTTCAATTTGTCTGAACGGAATAGCTGTGTAGTGATTGCCTGTTGGAATGACAATTTAGTTGCTCATTGCTTAATGACTATGAAAAATATGCAGACTTTATTTATTACTTATAAGAAAAAAAATAAAGAATGATTACTTACCTTGCAATAACTCAAACAAGGACTTTAAAAGTGCCACAGGACTCCTTGTTTGTTTTCCTGAACTAGACTAACACGGCTACCTCTCTGGAACTTGCAGTAACTGTGGTTCTTTTGAGACATTTTGTCTGTGTGGATCCCACTCTCGGTCTGCATGCATGAGATTGGCATTTTCGAACAGCCATATTTGTGGGGGCTGGACCCAGGCCTATTGAGAGAAATTTGGGCCTCTTCCCCATTTCACTTTATTGACAATGTAAATTTTACATGAACATTACAGATGTTTTGTGGGGCCCTCTGTGCTCAAGGCCCTGATGATACTGTCCCCCTTCGTCAGCCCGGGCTGCACCTATGCCCTTGGGCCCCTCAACCTGTGAGTATAAAGGGCACAGAGACCACACGACAGTCCCTCAGTTCCCCCACCAATTCAGAATCTCACAAAATGAGTCTCTGAAAGAGCAGGGATGGAGGGTGGGCCTTGTGGACAAATCTTTTGAAGAACACAGTAACTCTTCTCTCTTTCTCATGTATCTATCTATGTGGCTCCTATTATAGGTGACTGGCGGTGGCAATGCCTTGATCCAAAAAGGGGGACTGAGCGGGGTCCTAGCTGCACGAACTAAATGGTCATAATGCTGCCTTCTCCAAGCTTGTATCTGATCTTGTAGCCAATTCAACACTGTCATGCTTAACAAAGATGAGAGAGGACAACTCTAAGTAGCTGCAATACAAATCTCATACATGGAAATAGTTCTGAAACGTGCCTAAAAGAGGTAGCTTGACCTCCCGTTGAATCTGCCTTAATGATGGTTGGAAGGGATATACCAGGTATGTGGTAGCAGACTGACATGAACTGGGTAATCCATTTAGAAATTCTCTGACAGAAGATGACTCGCCCTTTAATAGCACTACTTCAAACAACAAAAAAGATTGAGAGAAAGTCTAAAGGAGTTTGTTCTATAAACAAACAGCTCTGTTTCCCTTGCAAAGAATGGGGGTTTGGCAAAAAAGCTGGAAGATTAATTATCTAGTTTAAAAAGAAAGCTGGAACAACTCATGGAATAAATTTAGCATGAGGTCTCCACATCACCTTAGAATCATAGAATAATAGGGATGGAAGGGACCTCACGAGGTCATCTAGTCCAACCCCCTGATAAAAAGCAGGACCACTCCCACTAAATCACTCCAGCCAGGGTTTTGTCCAACCAGGCCTTAAAAATCTCCAAAAGATGGAGATTCTACCATCTCCCTAGGTAGTCCATTCCAATGCTTCACCACCCTCCTAGTGAGAAAGTTCTTCCTAATATCTAATCTCGACCTCCCCAGCTGTAATTTGAAACCATTGCTCCTTGTTCTGTCCTCTGTTACCATCGAGAACAGCCTACCTCCCTCCTCTTTGGAGCACCCCTTCGAGCAGTTGAAAGGTTGCTATCAAGTCTCCCCCCAGTCTTCTCTTCTGTAGACTAAATAAGCCTAGTTCTTTCGGTCTCTCCTCATAAGTCATGTGCCCCAGCCCCCTAATCATTTTTGTTGCCCTCCGCTGGACTCTTTCTAATTTGTCCACATCCTTTCTGTAATGGGGAGCCCAAAACTGGACACAGTATTCCAGATGTGACCTGACCAGTGTCGAATAGAGGGGAATTATCACATCCCTCAATCTGCTGGCAATATTCCTATTGATGCAGCCTAATATGCCATTGGCCTTTTTGGTAACAAGAGCACACTGTTGACTCATATTCATCTTCCCATCCACCATAACCCCCAGGTCCTTTTCTACAGAGCTGCTACTTAGCCAGTCGGTCCCCAGCCTGTAGCAGTGCATAGGATTTTTCCATCCTAAGGGCAGGACTTTGCACTTGTCTTTGTTGAACCTCATGAGGTTTCTTTTGGCCCAGTGTTCCAATTTGTCCAAGTCTCCCTGGATCCTGTCCCTGCCCTCCAGAGTATCTACTATTCCCCCCAGCTCAGTGTCATCCGCAAACTTACTAAGCACGCAGTCTATTCCATCATCAAGATCATTAATGAAGATGTTGAATAGAACCGGCCCCACGACCAACCCCTGGGGCACTCCACTCGTTACCGGATGCCAACTAGACATCGAGCCTTTGATTCCTACCCGCTGAGCCCGTCCATCTAGCCAGTTTTCTATCCACCTTATGGTCCACTAGTCCAACCCATACTTCCTTAACTTGCCGACGAGAATGCAGTGGGAAACCGTATCAAAAGCCATGCTAAAGTCGAGGTATACCACGTCAATGGCTCTTCCCGCATCCACAAATCCAGTCGTCTCATCATAGAAGGAAATCAGGTTGGTCAGGCACGATTTGCCCTTGGTGAATCCATGTTGACTGTTCCTGATCACTCTATTTTCCTCCAAGTGTTTCAGGATGGATTCCTTGAGGACCTGCTCCATGATTTTCCCAGGGATTGAGGTGAGGCTGACCGGTCTGTAGTTCCCCGGATCCTCCTTTTTCCCTTTCTTGAAGATAGGTACTATATTTGCCTTTTTTCCAATCCTCCAGGACCTCCCCCACCTTCTCTCAATGAAATGTATTAGAAGGAGGGGGTTCCAGCCATGTGGACTTCACATTCATTAAAACTCGGGCTGATGAAACAGCCACCAAAAAAAGGCAATTTTGAGAGCAAGGAGATGAAGAGAGCTTTCAGAGAGGGGAGGGATGCCTCATGAGACCAGTGGGGATGATCTTCAATCAACCCTTTTAAACAAGGAACTTTAGGGTGGAGAACACTGAGCACAACTGGATCAAAGAGTGACAGCTGAAATCGCTGCCAGGGGGACCATAATGAACTGATGGAGAATCTAGAATGTCACTTAGAGAAATCTGTCAAGGATCCTGGAGGGAGTGGGCAGATCTTCAAAAAGACATGGTCATGGTGGGCTGTCCAGACCAGAAATATTTTCCACTCTATATTCTACCTGTGAAAAGATTCTGGCTTTGCAACAGGATTTCTCTTATCTTTAGTGAATATTCTGTCATTCATACTTACCTAGCCAACATGTAGGGTCCCGGGTACAGTGAGTGTTTAGGTCTGGATATAGAGTTTGTCCCACTTCTGAAATATTATGCCTACAGTCCAGAAGTGTTACTGGATGTTGAATTGACATTTTAAGTGTTGAGGAATCAGTACCAAATTGAGTAGGGATTGATTATGGCCTTTTGTAGTGAGCCAAACAGTGAATCAGCGTTATTTGCCTGTGCAACATGAAAAGGTTTTGTGCTTAGTTCTCAGGAAGAGAGTGAAGTCAAATAGCTCTTCTTAGGCTTTCTCTTTCTGTGGAGAAAAAGTTGGTTGTCGGGAACCATGTTTGGTCCAGTGCTGTGATCTAGCTTGCCTCAGTGAAGTATAAATTCAGTGCCCGGGAATAGCCATAGATGCTGAGGTAGTCTTTAGCAGCCATGGCTTTTGATTTGACTCAGTGATGCCAGGTCAGGCTTCTTACTACATCAACCAGGGAGTTTGATCCTGGCTGATAGGGATGCTGACAGATTAGAACTTGAGACTGATGCCTGTTCTTCTAGATTCAAAATTATCGTGATCAGACTATTTCAGTCGTATGATCCTGGATTTTCTTGTTCTTGAGAAGGTATCAGCAGAAAAAGCACTGGTCAGTTCTTACCACATCAAAAGTAACAATGATTGTCACAATCTATAAGAGTGAGTGACACTATCACAAGATTGGCAGGTTTTGAAGCCTAAATGCTCTGAATCTACCACTAATGTGGTTATGGCCTAGCACACCCAGAAGAAAAAATAAGAGACTGGTGCAAGTCCTTTCACTCCACTTTATCATTCTGAGGCTTACATATTGGCCCTCAAGCACCCTTTTAAAGCCCTCTGGCCTGATTTTGTCACAAAGAAGCTACCTGCTGACTGTTGTTCTCCCACAAATTGAAAAAGGTACCTTATACAGCTCTTGTTGGCCCATATCATTGCTGATTCATGACACAATAAATCAAACTGTATTAATTAAGGATAGACAAATTTCAAGCAATATTCTGAGAGTACTTGGAAACATCCATAATGCCTGATCAGAAAGAGCCATTTCTTTTCTTACCACTTAATCCAGAGAAAGCTCCTGATAGACTAGAGTAGAGCTTTTTATTTCAAGTCCTGTCCCATATGGACACTGGCCCTAGTTCCTTAAATAGATAAATGTTCTTTACATCAGTCCAAAAACAGCTATATGAGTCAGTTCCTCTTTTTTGAATTACAGAGAGGTAATAGGCAAAGATGTCACTGGAATGGGTTACCTTGGAAGGTGCTGGAATCTCTATCCTTGGAGATTTTTAAGATGTAGCTTAACAAAGCTCTGGCTGGGATGATTTGGTTGAGGTTGGTTCTACTTTGAGCAGGGGGTTGGACTAGAGACCTCCCGACCCTAATTTTCTGTGATTCTATGTCCATTGTCACCTTACTTTTTGCATTGGCCATGTAGCGTTTGCACAGAGGAGAAGGAATAATGAATATATCACGGGAATAAAGCTTGAAGGAACACATCAGAAAATAGCTTTATAAATGCTGATATAATACTATTTTTCTCTAACCCAAAAGTTTCCCTAAAATTACTGTCTAAGAAAATCATTGACTTTGGGAAAGCATCTGGATTTAAAGTATGTTATGCCAAACCTGAAATGCTAGCTAAACATCAACCAGATTCTCAGAAGTCATTCCTCTAGAAAATGTTTGGGTACAATGGGCAACAAATTCAATAAGAACCCTGGGAATTCAAATCTCAAGCAGTACATAAGAATTCTATGATTTAAATTCAACCACTACTTCAGCAAATGAAAAATATCTGGAGCACTGAGTGGGAAGTATGCATTTCTTGGTCAGGAAAAATAGCTTCAATTAAAATGAACATTTTGGCAAGGATATTTTTCTTGCTTCAAAATCTTTATGTAATCATCCCAGATAAAATCTTAGAAGGAATACAGAAGATGTTGTTAGAATTTATATGACATCAGAAAAGACCACATGCGTGCAGATATTTTGTTCAGTTCCATCAAACACAGTGGACAAGCTGTTCCAAATACTTTACGGTACTATCAAGCCAGCTGGCTCAAAGCAGTAGTGGACTGAGGTTCTCTAACTCAGTCAAATACTAGGTTCTTATTGAACAAAATTGTAGTGGTGTAACTACTGCTAGACAATCATGGATTAATAAAACAAAATCATGCTCTCCAGAAATGTATACAGTCCTTTAGCAAAGGCTACTCTATGGGTTAGGGATAAACTAGAGAAAAGATAAGTTTCTTCTCCCTCACCGACGACTCCGATTGCTAATAAACCAGACCGTAACCCAAATCATAAATCACAGAGTTTTAAAGATTAAGAAAGTCATGGTGAATATTTCTGGCCAACTATTCAGTAAGGAAACCTTTTTAACTGATGTATAGAACAAAACTAGCTTGAAATGGCCCACTTTTCCTTGGTACCAATTCTTCCAAGTTAGGCAATAAATTGTTTTATACAAAAAGCTCACATTAGTAGATGCGATAGTGTATAGTCAATTAGAGAAAAAAATTATAACTAATTTGTATCAATCTTTGCCAATAACTTACTGAACAAAACATGTCCATATATGATGAGCTGGGAAAAGGACCTGGATAGACAAATTATACCAGGGGAATAGGATTTGATCTGGAAAAGAGGACCAGCAATCTCAGTCTGCAGCATAATGGAAGAATATTTCTTTACAATACTCTTTCAATGGTTCTTTATATATTCAGATTTTAAAAAATACAGAAAACTGAATTGGGACAAATGTTGGAGAAGTTGTGGTGAAAGAAAAGACTGAATGCATACATGGTGGATATACTTTTCCAAAGTGATGGATTTCTTTGGACATGGATGAGATCTGTCACCAAATGTCACCAATTGTTGGAGACTTATTACCAAATGATCCGTTGGTTATCATCCTGAGGCTTCCTAGCAGACATGGTCATACAAAAGGAAATGAGGAATTAATTTCTTATCTTCTGGCATCTGCTATGCTACTTATAGCCACACACTGGAAAAAGAAAAATAGTCCAACTCTAAAGAATAGTTCAAAATAATATGGAATGCTATGGAAGAATTAATGCTCCAATGTACCCAGCAAAAGAGGCATCGGACATAAATAGTTGGTTTACCTTTTAGTCATCACTCAAGACAAAGTATATTTCATCTGTAAAAAACAGCATACCTGTCCAATTTTTAAAATATTAATATTTGATAGAAAAGGCTGGTCTCAGTCAATTTAATAAACTCAGTTTAATAAAATCATCAGAAGCAACATATTGTGAATACTGTAAAGATGCTCACTCTTATATATGGTATAGATTATATTGCTGTAGAAAATATCCCTAAATAAAAGCTCACTGTTGTAATGACTCTTGATTTACCACTGCAAGAATCTGTAAAGCTGTTAAAACTTCCTAAATAGACAGATAAAAAAAGAAACAAAAAAGAAAATGCACTAAGGGACAGCTGTCAGCCACAGCCTGGTTCTGTCTCGCTGGTATGAATGGGAAAGGGAATTGAGGGACAACTGTGGCCATTTTTGTCCTTTATGTGCTCAGGAGGAGAGTACAGAGGGGCACACAGGTGTGCCCTGACAAAGTGGTGTTCGGAGATGCCAATCTTGCACGCAGAGGGAACGTGCACACCTACAGTAGCATCCACCCAGGTAATACTTGAAAAAGAAGACCATTTAGCTTTTATGTAGTGATTTACTAATTCATAATATTAATATTCCACTTCTTAAAAAGACTTGGGATCTAACCTGGGTCCAAGATGATCAGGGCATTCCTTGCGCTTTCTTGACTCTGCCCTGGACGGGTCAGAGGAATTTTCTCCCATCCCACTCATCTTGAACACATATCAGCAACTACAAAGAAGAAGGGGGAAAAGGATTAGAGTGGACAGATTTCTTTTCTTCTTGTCTATACCTCTTTGTTTTTCTCTCCATATGCTAATTTATTTTTAGTTTGCAAATCCATTTAAGTCTGCAAAATACTTTGTGATAATTTCCCTAAAAGATAAAAATATTGTATTTGTAGACTTGCAAAATCTACACAGCAACTTCTCTCGGATAAATTTTTCAATGGGCAAGTAAAACACATGATTTTCAATGACAATTTTGCAAGGCTGTACCAGGAAAGAGAGGAAAAAATATGTCAGAACAAGAAAAATACATTACCAGAAATGAAACATAACTGACATAAAAAGGGGACATGTATAACTTTAGTTAACATGTTAAATATCCAGCTTACACAAATCTGCACACAGTATCATGGACTAAGTACATCAGTAAGAACTGCTATAGCTAATAGACATAGATTTAATCACTCTTTACACCCAAAATTAAATGTACCTTAGAGGGCAAACAATCCATAGAAAAATGCATTAGTATATTATTTTGTCAAAGTAACGCCAATCAAAGATCAGAACTCTACTGTGCTAGGTGCTATACGAACAGGTAAGACAGCTCCTGTCCCAGAACATGGACAGTTTTGAATAAATGATCACATGGAAGAGGTGAAAGAATGAAATAAAAAGGGGCATGGAAAGATGAGCAAAATGAACGTATTTTTCATAATGAAGGCCAGTCCAAGCTCACCAGCTGCCTAGTTATTGTCAGTTTTATGGGCATAACAATGGATGAGGGTACAAAAAGACATGAAAATGGTATCTTCCTGTTCATTAATCATGTACTGCAGGAATTCTGGATTCAAAAGGAAATCTTACTTCATGGGCAAACTGGGAGTGTTGCACAAGTACCTTTTTCAATAGAAAATCCAGCTATGTGCACAGGGCCTAATCCATATCTATAACCACTTGCATCTAATTTTGAGAGACTAACAAGAATTTATGTGGTGTCTAACTCTCATAAGGACTGTTTGCATGAGAATGACTTTCATCCCTAGTCCTTGAGGCTGAAGTAGCAAAAGAGTAAGCCTACTCTAAAACAGCTTTGCACAGTCTTAAGACTAGTGTTCTTGTGGTTGTCTACTTCATACGAAAAGAAAAGACAGCTTTCTCTTCTGCTACCTTGTATCAGTACAGTCAATTTCCTACTAGAAAACTTTTTTGAGAGATGGAACTATCAGTTCTGAAATCTCCTTCTTCTGCCCCGTAGGTGCCACAAAATAAACATCTCAGAAATCCACAACGAACAATACAAAATTCCTGCCATAATTAATATGCTAGTTTATACACATCAAGATAGAATAATAAGCACTAAATTACAGATCCCAATCATATTTTCATCCAAGAAACAAAGCTTTGGAACCTTTTGAGATGTTACACTAAATCTGGCATGAAATAATATTCAGAGTTTGCCAACCACCTGAATAAGCTACTGCTCAAATGCACTGTTTATAAGGGTTAGCAGGATATGCAGTACACATTTTTTTAAAAAAATAGTCCTTTTGATAGGGGAGCCCTTCCTTCACATACTCAATAAAATGGTGCAAGAAATCTGGCCAACTTTCCAAAAACAGAAGGAGATAAAAATTGTCACCCATGTTTCTTTTTCTTTTTTAAAAAACTGTAAGACTTTCATAATCCAGAGCTAAAATGATCCGTCCTTACAAAAATTAAAATATCTGACTTACAGCAGCTAAACTTTTAATCATGTTACTGTCAAATACTGATTGAAAAAGCACACTGACTATTTGTAATTTGCATACCACTGAAGACATCATTTGACTGGATTCCTATCCTTGGGTCTTGTGCTTCTAGCACAAGATAGATAGGGTCTCCCTTTCCTAGCACTTAATTTTTGCAAGCATCAACTGTGTCCTATATACGGACCAACTTGCCAGTGCCCCAGTGCCAGCTGGACTGTTCAATTATTCAATTCCTTGACAAGTGGGAAACAACCTCTAAGCATGATTTAGAGCAGAATTGGTATGTTATACATAGAATGACAAAAAATGTAGTCTTCATAAAACTTTTGACACAAGGGAATCCAATCAATCAATCTCTTTGGAGAAGTCAATTTACAGGTAGGTGATTTTTTTCATTTCTAAACAGGCTGGGATCACAGTCTTTAAGACCAAAATACTCAAAGAAGTTTCCATAAATTCAATTCAAATGAACAAGCAAATGCCTGAAGCGGTTTAATGCAAGCTGAAGAACTGTGGAGACTTTCTGAAACTCCTTTAACCCAACTGGACGTGGGAGAGATGTGGAAAACACTGAACAGGTAGTAAACGGCAGTACTACTGTATTATCCCTGAGACAATGTCTGCAATATATACTATAAGCAAGAAAAGGATGTGCATCCCCCTTTGCATTAGTAGCAGGTTGGGGAGCTAAACCAGTGGTTCCCAACATTTTTGGCTGGAGAGCCACAGATATCATTTTTACAACCCTGAAGGGCCAATAGCCCCTACTCCCCTCCCCTACTACAACCGACAGAACATGTTCAGTGAGGAGGCTGCCTCCTTGCTGATCTCCCGTCGTCCTGGCTACAGCAGAAAAACTGTATGCATCCTGGATCCCCATGTGCTCCACCTGGGTCTCCAGGCAGTGGCTCTCTTCTGCAGCTAGGGGGATGGAAAATCAATGCTTCCCTTCCTCTAGCTCCAACAGGGACCCCATCACCTCTGGACCCAGACAGAACACTTTGCTGTGGTCCCTTCTACAGCCAGGGGGAGGAGAGAGCTGGACCCCAGCCCCTCTGGACCCAGATGGAATATTTTGCTGTGTTTCCTGCTACAACCAGGGGGAGGAAAGAACTGATCTCCCATCCCCTGGATATAGCAAGGAGCCTGCACTGGTCTTCTAGCCCTGTGGAAACATGCTCCACCTGGGTCCTTAGTCCACAGCTCCCTTCTGCAGCCAGCATGAGAGGAGCGGTGGGCCACTTTTGGCCCCTGAGCCACAGTTTGAGAACCACTGAGCTAAACCATGCACACTAAGATAACGGCCCCCAAGTCTTCTTATCCTCCTAATTAAAAAATCTGTATAAAGAATCTACAGGAACATCTTTTAATGTGAACTAGTTTTGTACAGGAAAACTTAAAAGAATCACCTTCTTCTATTGTATGCATATAGAGGCAAGTCCCAATACCAACACTGGTTACAAGGCTAAAATAATCCACAGTAAACTAAGTCTAAAAAAAAGAAATACAGATTCCTTCGATTAGGAAACAAAAAGCTAGCTGTTCAGCACAAGAGTATGAGCACCAGAACTGATTCAACCCATATAAGTACAAAAATGAACAGCAAGCAACACTGAACATATACTCAAAAGTTCCTGTTGTAACACCCTCTTGTAATGGGGGTCCCTGAAAAGGGATGGGGAATGTGCATGAGGGTTAGGTTGATTCTGGAACTGGATAAAATATCCATGGTCAATATTGCCCCAGGTTTCTCAAAAATAAAACAGCCTCCAAACAGGGTGGGGAAACAGAAAAGCTGCTTTATTACTGGCTACCTCAAGGTAGGCATTTACCATGCTGATGCAGTAGCTGACGAAGGTAAAGGGTCTTCTTTTATGAAAGCCTAGCGTTTTCCTGAGTGGCTCAGCGAGTCTTTTATATGGGTGGTAAGAGCAAGACGCCAGAGCCAGTCGGAGACAAGTCTAATGCTTAGACTGTTTCCTCCTGGGTTTCATGCTCCCACTGATCTTAGCTTGGCCCAAAAATCTTCCAAGGAGTGCAAGGCCTCATCTCTCTGGGAGCTAAATAGATCAAAATCCCCAAGGACAGATCTACAGTTGTCTTCTGCACTTCCTGTGCGATCTCCTGGGAATTGCAAGGATGATACTGACCTTGTCACAACAGCTGCTTTTGATGCTACTGTGTCAGGAATTTCTGTGGTAGCGTGAGCTTTATGCATCTAATTGCCCCTCAACAATAAGAACTATTCATTCCTCTTTAGATTCCTGCACGAGCCTGTCCACAAAGTCTGATACCTTGTGCCAATTAAGATAGTCATATCCGGAGACCTAGGTGGCGCATGCCTCTTGCATTTGGGGGAGGCTGGCTCCGTCATGAGGCTCCACCCTAGCTCCAATTCTGTCCCTGCACCCATTCTGCCTCCTCCTATGAGTGCCCCAGCCCACTGTTTGCTCATCTCAGCCCCCCTGCCTGCCACTCACTCCTCTCTGACCCCTCCTCTGAGCCCCTCCTCCGCACCAGTAGCAGGTGGAAGGTTTAGGGGATGAAGCAGAGTAGGGGCATGAAGAAGCAGTGCAAGAGTGAGGGCTGAGAGGAGCAAGTAATGCAGATGAGGCAGGGACCCTGAGGGAGGTGACAGAGCAGGAGTTAAAGGGGAGCATCACAGTGGGGCCATAGGGCAGAGGCCAAGCTGGAACTTCCAACAGCAGCTCTCCAGGGAGGCTAAACCTCCCCATGTCTCTTATACCCCATGGCCATGTTTGGAGAGGAGTGCCTAGTAGCTTGTAATTCATAACTGGAGGCTGGCAGAGGAGTAGCTCTTTCTTTCAAAGATGTCCAGATGTTTAGGTTCCTTTTCTACTGGACTGGACTTGCAGCTATGTTTTGAGTGTTTTTGGGCAGCAGTGGCAAAATGTAACCCAGGTATAGGGTGAGCATAAAAATACCCCAAAAGGGAACTTGGTTCTTGCTATTCACTTTCCTTGATGTTGGGAGGTCAGATGGCTGCTATCTACCAGTCCAGCTCAAACAGATGACAAAAGGCAGCCAAAAAAAACTAACACACAATACACGCCAAGAGAACTGTGACACTAACGAAAAATGATTTGGGGTGGTATCAGTTCAAAACTTATGTTACTTGATGGAGAGCCAGAACCGGCCTCGATGGCACCATTCCAATAGAATTCTCCTTCGCTGATCAGGGTCAGAAAAACATGGAAGCTGAACATTTCAGGTATTATTTGGTCTATGCATGAATTTCAGCTGATGCCTCAAAGGGTCCAAAAGCCTTTGAAAGCCTAGGGCAGTCCTGGCCTATTTCAAGCTGTATGTACAAGCTCCAAGAGGAGGAAGCAGATAAATGTTATCTTCAGATCACAGAATCATTTTCAGTGGATATCCTGAAAAGCAATAAATGTTAAGGGCACAGGTGGAAACTCAGAAAGAAGAATGTATAGAAGGGGAATTACCTCTTTTAGGGTACTGAGCTTACTTCAAAGAAAGGGAACAATTTCTGGAGGACTAAATTTCAATTTGAGACAGCTCATGCTGCCAAGATAGATTCTGCTCTCAGACTTGCACTGGTGTAATTCTAGAGGAATTCCAATGAAGTCTTTGCAGACGGTTCTTTGGAGGGGACCATTTTAAATTATATCTTTCTATCAGCAGCATTAATAGTTTATCTCCCTGTAAACTGATTCAAGGAAAATGTGGTATCATTTACCAGGAAATGAGGCTCCCCTGTGCCTCCTCCCCCAACTTAAATATAGTAAGCAGTTTTGAACAGATAGTTTTTATTTTACTTGCACCTACTCAGGATAGCACAAACCACTAAATTTGTTTTGCAGCAGAATTATCAGCTTGCTCTTGGAATGAGTTATTTGTGTAAGTGTGGAAGGGCTTTCTTGGAATGAGTTATTTGTGTAAATGTGGAAGGGCTTTTTTCAATTATCATAAAAGTTTTTTTTAAAAGCTTTTCTGGAAGACCACAAACTACAAACATTCTTCCTCCAACCCCAAATATAACATAATATCTCTTGTCCACATTCATTTATACTTTCTACCACCCCTTTCTTCCAGATTATTTATTGTTAATTTTTACATTATCCAAAATTGTGTTGGGCATTTCACAGAAAATATGGAAAGCTATAGTCCCCAAATGAAAAACATTACAACTGATTTCAGAGCTTTCAGTAAAAAGTCCTTAAAAACCAGCATGACGGGTTGAAGGGGGGAGATCTAGAAATTTGATTTTTTTTTTTAAATGTTCTTCCTAGTCTCTCTCATAAGCCATCATGATGCATCAGTGGTACTGAGATTAGAAAACTCAGAGTTCAAACCTGCAAGCCCTAAATCTGCCCTGGATACACAGAAACACAAACCAAACCCACTGAGAGCAGAATTATTAAATTCAGTAAGCCAAATCTTGCAGTCTTTACTCAGACAAAACTCCCATAGAGTCAATTACAGCACTTTATCATGACAGCGGAAGCAGAAACATTTAAGCACTGCTCACTTCATCCCACTGACCTCCCCCATTCTCAGGCATTTCTATAGGGATAGCTGTAAGTAAAAGTTAACTTCAGATAATTGGATGGTTCCGGTTTTTTTGTTTTTTTTAAAGAAACAATTAATACAATAGCTCTTCCAATAGAGTGCTAACAACATACAGATTACAATGTAAGAAGGAACATCTGATGAAGTGGGATTTTCTCCCACAAAAGCTCATACAATAAATAAATTTGTTAGTCTTTAAAAGCTCCACAGGACTCCTTGTTTGTTTTACTGAATTAGACTAATACAGCTACCCCTTTGAAACCTGTCAAAATGTAAGAAGACATTCACAAGTAGAATTTGTTAAGAAAAATGAAGAATGTTCTCTCTAAATTATACAGTTTGAACTAACCATCTCCAGACAAACCTTACTCTAAAAAAACATTATCCCATTCTGATTTACAGTGATCTTTGTATTATATTTCGCTTTAGTTATAACTCCTGTATAGTTCTTAGCAAAGCGAATTTCACAGGCAAGTTATGAAGGTCAAGGCAAAGAGGTTCAAGTTTATTCTCTTTAGCAGGGAGAACAGAGGGGCAAACTGAATTGGGAACTAGTGGAGGGAATCTTTAGTTTAATTACTTCTAAGAAAGAGATGGGATCGAAAACAGAAATGCTGGCAGTTACTGAGCAGGAAGGAGGGAGAGGGATGACATTTTTATTAATAAAATAAAAGCTTCATTGTTTCATTTGTAGTAAATAAGAAAAAAGACATCCTATTTTGCACAACATTCATACAGCTGCCTCATCAGAATAAACTACAGCACAACACTAAGGGACCCACTTGTTTAACTTTGAGTAGTCTGAAGTTCTTTACTGTATTCCAAATCTGGGATTCAATACCCAATAAAAGGGGCATCAACTGTCTCACCTGTAGTGTTCCTTACGGACTTTATTATCTCAACTCAAAATATGGGAATTTATTATATTTACCCGATATATGCCTCTACTTACATGGTGTAACCAGGGCACCATATAATAAAGCCTAGATTGGCACCATAGCCTATAACATCACTGTGTCACTGGAACATAAAAATAATGGAAAGGCAATACAAACCACACTCATAGTACTTGTATGAGGCTTATCAAAAAAAATTGTATTGTTATTATTAAAAACAAAACAATAATTAATTCAAAGCTCTACACCAATAGGAGACATCAATTAAGTATTGTCCCTTGTAACAGCCCATAAATGTTTAAAAATTGGGAGTTATTTCCCCACATATGATGAGCATAAGCATTACAACTTTTTGTTAATTTCAGTCTCATTCCTCTGACTGTTAAACGTAAATCTCAAAAACAGAAAATGACATGAGCAAACTCTTGGGCAGTACATGCTGGTAATTATAGTCATTGAGAGCAATCTAGTTTCTACCAGATGTTGGGAGGTTGTGAAAGGACAGAGCTGGCAAGAGGTTTCAATTCATTCTTTCTTATTATCAATAACAAAACAATAGTTTCTGCTTTCATTGCAACAGCACATCCTTCTTCACATCCTCTGTGAGCAACCTGTAAGTTAGAATGCAAAAAAAAAAAAAGAAAGAAAGAAAGATGTTTAACCTAATCATGAAGAGACCGTAAAGTGTTTTAAACACAATCTTTCAAGTGAAGAAAACCAACAAACACCTAAAAATAAAATACGTGGGGGGAAGGGGTTTCACAGAGGAGGCAGGCAGGGAGCAAAAAAACCCAGCACAAATCAATTACACAAGTCTTTAGTGCCTCCACCCTCACATTTTCCTCATCTGCCATCAAGTAACACTGCAAATAGTTTAAAGCTTCCAGTACTGAACCTCAGCATCATGGAATCCAGTTAATCATCCAGGGTCAATTTTATCTTGTATCAGTGCAGGTCATCTTCCAAACAAGGCTTATTGAACTGCCAGATTTATTATAAACCTAAGAAATGCAGCTCAAGAATAAATGGGGATTACCCCTTAGAAATCACAGCTTCATTATGAAGAGAGCACTATGATAGGAAAACAGGTAAATAAACTGCATCTCCCCACACTGACATTAAATACATATTTAACTGTTAAATACAGAGCTATTTATTACAACTTATTGGTATATTCAGCAGCGCATCCAGTTCTTGACCAAAGCAGCTTAAAATTTAAATGCAAGCTCTGGTTAAAACTTCCAACTGCCTCTGTCTACAGACGGGTAAACAGGTCAAACCTGAGTGGCGCCGTGATCCTGTGCACTGTGTAGCAACACCACCTGGGTTTGGGGGCCCTTTCAAACCGTCAAGCTGCCCTTCAGCAGGGATAGCAGGGTATGAGGTTCAAAGCAGGGCAGTCCTATGAAACCTGGGACTATTGGGAGGTATGATACCACACACTTCTGTCTCCTGAAAACAGGAAATCATGAGCATACCAGCTACTAACTTTCCCAGCTCTCACAGGAAATCACAGTTAGAGTCAGGGTTTGAATCAGGTTCCTGACTCCTTGCTCCCATTCTCTAGCCACTAGAACATGCTACCTTGCACACAATCACCATGATAATTCAATTCTTTGAACACAGAGCACTTCTGGCTCCCAGTACATATTCTTTAATGAAGAACATGTTCAGAGTTATAAACAGAAAGTTAGACGGCTGAAAATATGTTGTATATATACACCCAGCTTACAACCCCAGACCAGAAGAGCTCAGAGTTCCTCTGAACATGAGCACTCCATTGCATCGCTCTTATGAAATCACAACAAGAAAGACACCGACAAGGATTTGGGAACCAATGAGCTTGACTGGAAGTCAAAAGAAATAAAAAACAAACAAAAACAAAACAAAACGAGAGAAAGAGAAGCATCTGTGTATGGCCTGTCAAAATTAAACTAAGGCAATTTTTAATACAAAACAATCTAAAATCTCCACTGCCACACTACTAAAAATAATGTGACAGAAAATAAAGGTCCGGCTTTTCTAAGCACTCCTCCCTCATCCACACACGCCTATACACAAGCCACGTATTCTACAACCAACTCATTATCGTCATCTATTACCACAGAGAAATGTATAGCGTTCGGACACACCCGAAACCAAACAATTCTACCACAACAAGCAAGATGTTTAATACAAACGTTGGCTGTGTTATACTATATGCCAGAAACACAAACTGATTTATTCAACACAATTATCTACTGTATTTCAGAAAACGTTTACTATTTTTGCTACAGCTGTTACTGCCTAGAATCTTCACACTTCAAAATTCATCACATTTCATATAGGGAAAATAAAGCTTTTTTTTTTTGCTGTGTGTGCATACACCTTCTTGCAAACACACAGTATTAAGTAGCAGAACTTTGTGAACCCAATTTTTAAGCATTTATATTGAAAAATTATGGATGTCCCAGTAAACGCTATACTTAGCCACGTCTATCTAAAAATAACAATAACTTCAACGTATCTACTTAGAGTTAGACAATATAGTTTCTTTCAAAGGAGAGAAGTAACATTAAAAAAAGGTTTATGATAACCATTACGAAATCTGACTTGACACATACTGTGCAAACGTGGAATAAAGAGCAGAATACAAGTTATTAGCTAATGTAATGAAGTTTAGGTATACGTAAGTAAAAGTTGTTCCCAACACCTGCCTCTTACATTTTTTGCTCAGTCCATGAAGAACTATAACAGACTATAAACAAATGTTTAAGCTAAAGGTTCCTTCTTCTTCAATATGCATTTCTCTTACATTTACTTTTTTCATAATGGCTTTAAAGTGGTATATTAGACAGTAACAAGAAGACATATTCCATTTTCAGACTGAAAGCCAATAATGCTCATGAATTTTTTAGTTTAGAGACACTTCAAGATGCCACTGGGAAGACTGTATAATAAACACATTAGGCTGCAAATGGGCAGCAGCAGCTCTTTAACACACACTGTAACAATCAAATAAATGGCTAACATTCATGGTTTTTGTTACAAACTGATATTTAAGAGCACATTCTTTAGCTTCTGTCTGAATCTTGAAAAGGCAAAAAACTTCCATTCAGTTACTGAAAACTTCAGCTCTGACAAAGCCCATTATAACAGTGGTGGCAGCTTCAAACTATGATTCCAAGTAAGAAAAAAAATGTATAATCTAATATCAATGGTATAAAATGGCTTCTACTTTCTGTATTCCCATAGGCTAAATCTCTTAATATAGCCAGTCACTGAGCTGCTTACATATTAGACTACGTCAGCCAGCTCTAATACGCCCAGGAATAGCAAGACTAGGCATTAATAAGACAACAGGGAGTAACATATCACAGGAAGAAAGTTAGATTCTTTGCATAACATACCTGATTTTTGTTCTCACTCCATTTACCCTATGTTCAAGAAACAAAATCTTTTTTTGACTAACAAATTAGATTCTCAATAAGATGATGCTAAAAGCTATTAAAAAGAGAGGCTATATCTTAACATACTCAAGATTCTGCATCAAATCTTCAAGATCAGAATTCAAGTATTTAACATTATCCTGGGAACCATTTCAGATTCTCATTTTTCAAATGATAAAAATTAATGCTCACTTCCACAGGAATATTGGCTGAGATGCCCGGGGCAAACAACAGATTTGTATGTGTACAAAGCACTCTTACCCACCCAGTCTGTGACAGTCGTAACCCTATTTTAAAACCAAATGTACAAACAAACAAAACCCTCTAGAATGCAGCACACATGGTGAATATCAAGCCACAGCTATAGAAACAGTATTAAGCCTGCAAATATTTTCACTGGAAAGAAAAAAAAATCCTTAAACAGATGTCTTAGGAAATTAGGTGTTTTCTTTTCTAAAGTGTCACAAATGCTAACATTTCAGTGATTAAAACCATCACAATATTTAAGAGCCACTAAAATATGAAATAGATTTTTTTAATGAAGAACAAAGCAGATATAAAAAAATTAATATTAATTATTGACAAAAAGTGTATTTAAACAGACATCCTTCAACCTGGACTATAGTCAATTTTAAAAGTGTGTTAAGCATACTTAAAATACTTCAACTGCTACTGAGAAACTCATGCCAGCTTTTCCAGATTTATAACCACATTTGACTGTTTTAAAAATATTTTGGTCTTCTATGTTGATGTTTGAAAAACCAACAAAACAACAGGGGGAGAAACTGGATCAAGTATACAGTGGAAACAATAGAATTAACTATATGCTAAATGTGATCATGTAAAATTGCAACAGAGAGAAAAGTAGTTTTTCCATTTTATCACTTTCACGTACAGTAATTTTGGGGGTTACCTGTAAGATTATAGGTTAATTGATTTCAAAATATGATTTTTAAAGATGACCACTATCTCTCCTTGTTAGATAGAAATGCATGATTGGTCATCGCATGACAGAAATGGGAATTTCACTTGTGACACACCTACCAACACTATGACTATGCACACGCTAAATGGTTTTTTTGTTAACTCAAGGCCAATCAACTCAAGTTAATTGATCTGTTTGTACACACTAGTCTGGACTTACTCACTTTTGGGGAAATCCCAAAGAAAGCCCAAGGAACTGGATTCTATGTAAGTAGAATACTGAAGGATTAAGGAGGAGAAAACACTCATGTTACCTAAGGGCCAGTAAGTGGGGGGCTCTATGGGAGGGAATAACCATAGCTCTGCTATGCCAGTTGCAAGCAATGTCATGGTTCTATGTATATTTGGATCTCATACACACACACATTCATTGCAGATGTCTATACCCACTGATATAAAAATGCCAGTGCAGAGATGCTTTTTGAAGCTTATAATGGATGCACAGACAACCCTGCATAGTCATTCTGCTCACGGACTCCCCAGTCAGCTCCTATGCCAGGTTTAAGAGGTGCAGAATATTTTATACAAACCCACCCCCCCATCACAAGAGATTATTTTTGTCCTTTTTGCATACCACTTTTCATAAATCCCAGCCTAGTAATGATAAATCACACTTTTAGTAGCAATAATAGTTATTACATTTTGAACAGCATGTGTGCTAAGTATTTCTTTTGCTTACATTTATAAAGTATATCAACTTAATTTACAAGTAATAGTGCTAATGCAATGTCTAGTTGAATCCTAGTGGAAAGGCTTTAGGCCCCTTCATTTCATATTCTGATTGCAGAGCACGGACGTTCTAATTTTCAGGAAAAAGATTGCTCACTTTGTGCAGTAATGATGAACAACAGAGTCCTGTGGCACTTTTAAAGACTAACAGATTTATTTATTGCATGAGCTTTCGTGGGAGAAAATCCCACTTTGTCAGACTCTGTTGTTTTTCTACAATAGACTAACACGGCTACCGCTTTGGAATTTTACTGCAGTAATGATGGTTCTTCCATAGGGAGACACGTCTCGAAGCTTCACTGTAGGTGTGCCTGCATCCCTGGGCTGCTCTTTAGAGAACTTGGATAGCAATGTCCATTAAGCCCGCACATGTGTGGTCTCTCCTTGAGCTGCACTACAAGTCTAGTCAACGAGTGAGAGTCAACCATCATCAATTCTTTCTCCATTGCAGGAAAAAATAGTGAGAACTCAAGAGGAGGAGATGAGCCATGGAGTACCCATAGGGACACATATCTTGTCTTGAAGAGGAATTGTTACTGCATCAGGTGAGTAACTTCGTCAATTAGTGTTCCTATGAGTCCGTCACTGTAGATGACTTCTGAACAGTACCCCTTGGAAGTGCTGGGACTTTGTAGTCAGGTTAGTCACAGGTGATAGATAGTACAATGGAGCCAAAAATGGTGTCAGAGACAGACACCTTGGTGACCCCATAATGTTCTGCGAAGGTGGACTGACACCCACGTCACCGCTCTACAGACCTCTTAAGCAGGGACATCCTTAAAGAAGGCAGCAGATGAGGAGATCCATCTCGTGGATTGTGTATGGATCAAGTTTGGAGGGGTCATATTACAAATCTGGTAGTGTTGTCTGATGGAATTCGAGTCCCACTTGTCAAGTGTTTGGGCTGATATTGCTGAGCCCTTACATCTTCCTGCCACAGAGAGGAATAGTCTTGGGGACTTCCCGAAGGCTTTTGTCCTATTGAGGTACAATGCCAGGGCTTTCCCAACATCTAGGGTATGCAATATGGACTCCATATTGTCTTGACAAGGCTTAGGGCAGAAGGCAAGAAGGTGGATAGGCTGACTAATGTAAAACCAGGACGTCACTTTAGGGATGAATCTCAGATGTGGCCTGAGCATAACTTTACCTGGGAAGAATGCTGTGTCCAGAGCTGCTATTTTCCTTATTTTTCCAGCTGAAGTAAACTAAAATCAGAAAGAATGTTGTCATCTATAGGTGTGCTAGGGAACAGGTGGCCATAGGTTTGAAGGGAGGTCTAGTCAGGCCTTTTGGCACTAGGTTTAGATCCTATGGGGGCGTAGGAAGTTAAGGTTGAGGGAAGAGGTTTGTTTTTTCCTTAAGAAACCTTTTAGCAGTGGGGTGCGATAGTACCAGGTACTCCTTTATGCGCTGGTGAAATGCTGCAATAGCTACTTGGAACCTGAGAGAGCGCTTAGGGATAACTGTGATTTTTTTATCCCAGAATATGTGGAAGAGTTGCTGACATTGAAAAGATTTGTTGGGACATGCATCAAATCTGAAACCTGGACTATTTTTTGCGGATGAGTGCATCACATGGGAGGATTTTCTATCGTATAGTAGAACCTGTGGCACTTCCTTCAAGCATAAGCTTTCTAGATGCTGGAACCATGTAAGAGCCATGCTTTGAGGTGGGGGTTACCCAAGTTAAGATGTATGATATGCCCCTTGCCCTGGGAGAGAAGGTGCAGGGGACCTGGAGGAGAGATCAGTGGGCACACTGCAAGCTGTATCAAATAAGATTACCAACTCTGTCTCAGACATGTGGGAGAAATCAAAATTATGTAAGCTTTGCCCTCTTTATCTTTAATAGGACCTTCAGCAGAAGAGGAAATAGATGTAATTCATAAAGAAGGCCCTCCTCCCATGGGAGGAGGAGAGCATTGCCCAGAGAGCACTGACTGATCCCTGACTTGGAACAGTATTGCAGACACCTCTTATTCTGGTAAGTAGTGAACAGATCTGTGGATGGTGTTCCCCACCGTATGTGAATACGTCATGGAGCAGTGATGGGAGCATCTCTCACCTGAAATTGTGCAGGAATTTGTGACTGAGCTTGCCCGCTATTGAGTTTTGCCTGTCTGAGGTAAGTTGTGGACACGGTAAAGTTGTGAGAGATGCACCAGATCTGGAGTTTCATCGCCTCCAAACAGAGGGAGGGCGACCTGGCTCCTCCCTGGTAGATGATGTAATACATGCAGGCTATGTTGTCAGTTAGGATCTTCAGCTGTGATCCTGTTAGAAGCGAAAGGAAATGGGTGCACGTCTTCCTAATCACTCTCAGTTTGAGGAAACTGGTGTGGAGGGATATCTCCATGGGTGACCATTTGCCTTGAGTTGTGAGATCATTTAAATGAGCACCCCATCCAACGAGTGATGTGTTGGTGGTGAGGAGCAATGAAGTGGCACCTGAAAGAAGAGGGTCCCTTTACATACATTGGCCGGGGTCTTCCACCAGTCCAAGGAGTTCTTGATCCTGGTAGGCAACAACAGGGGTTTCTGCACTCTCTCATTCAATCTGTAAACTGAACTGAACACAACTGCAGGCATCACATATGAAGTTTGGCATGCAGAATCACCAGCATATGCCCCAAGAACTAAGGTCAGGTTCTGGCTGGCATCTGAGGGCTGCAATGATGTGTCTGTAAGGGATACCAGGGACAGAAACCGGTCTTGAAATAGGAAGGCTTTGGCCTGTAGGATGTCTAGGTTGGCCCCCATGAATTAAGTGTTGCACTGGTGTGAGGGTCAACTTCATAGGCAGAGTTTGACCACTTAATATGGGTGGGGGCTAGGGGGGGCAGTCACAATGGTTGGTGGTTGGCCCTGGCCTCACCCCTTCCACCCAAAGCCATGCCCCTTCTCCGTGCTCTCCCCTCACAGCTCCATCCTGACTCCTGAGTGGCACGAACACCACCAGGCACCAGCCAGGTGGCCCAAGCGCCAGCAAAGCTTGTGCCCAAGCACTGGGGCTCCCCAATCCACCTTTTCCCCAGGAGCGACACTGACCAGCCTGCTACAACCCCCAGAGCACTGCCAGCCCGCCCCACACCAGCCCCCTCGCCCCAAGCTGGCCTGTAGCCTGATGGCCTGCCAATTCACCCCAGCCCTGGGCTGGCCAGCCCCTCAGCCAGCCACATGCCTCCTGGCCAGTCGCCGCTCACATCCATCACAAATTTCCACCAATGATCAACTTCTGGGAACTGATCTGTAGGCCCAGTTCTATGAAGAAGTGTGTCGTGTCCTTGGTGGCTCATGAGCCTCCTGCAGTGACCAGGCTCTGAGCAAACAACCGTCCAGGTTAGGTTAGATCTTATCCCTGGTGATTGTAAATCACCACTGAGAGAACTTTGGAAAATGCTCTTGGGGCCAATGGAAATCTGAAGGGGAGGACTCTGTATCAGTAGCAGTTTTATCCCAGAGTAAAACTGAGAAAATGTCTGTGAGCTGACAGTATTGAAATGTGAAAGTAGATGTCATCCTGTTCTTATGACAGAATGATCATCAATAAAGAGATGGTGAAGAGCTTGACACTCTCACTTGACAATGGAGGGCATGGCATGACTGTGGGGAAATACCCCTTGGCTCCATGCTGTGATCTCGGTACCGAAAGATGGAAAGTCAGGTGCTTCCAGTGTAATCAGGTCTCTGGCTTAATAGAATTCAGCCAGCATCAAGTGCCCAGGCATCAGTGTACCAGGGTGGCTGGAGGCTTCATCTACACCTCTTTCTCTGGTATCAGATGGGCCAATGCCGCTGACAGTACGGACATCAGCTTGAGTACTGGAAGCATCCTTTTATCTCTGTACTGAAGATATGGTGCCTGTGCCCAAATGGTCTGTGCACATATCAACAGTACCAGACACCAGTGGTCACCGTAAGGCATGGGTGCCAAATTATCTCTGTGCTGGCAGGACAGAGGATATCGAGCGTAGATGGCAATCACTTTTGATTATCCATGAGCTTGCTTTGGGGGCTTCCTGCTTTTTTTTTCAACTTATGAGAGAAGTCCCTAGACTGTTTCTCTTGCCCACTGTACTTTGATGTTGTAGGTTGAGAGGAAGACTCACGTCTGTTGAAGGGTTGGGTTGGAGAACCGCATCCATAAAGATAATTTTCTGGCAGAGTTCTCTGTCCTTGCGGGATCTTGGTCAGAGCTGTTGGCAGAGGGAACACTTTTATTAGATACAGCCCTCGTTGAGGTAACTAAGGCACTGGGGTTGCTTGTCTGCAACCAGGACTGCCTCGCTGCCAGTACGACACTTCTTGAAGCCTGAAGAGCCGGGCATCCCTTTGTTGGGGGGGAGAGGTCTCCCCCCAGTGTGGGTCAACACAAGAACAAAGTCTTTTCCTTCTTTTTTATTTTTTGTTTGTTTTTTGCCACGGCCAAATAAAAAGTCAGAAGAAAGCTAAAAGGTTTCTAAAACTAAAGATTAACAAATAAAAAGGTGAGTTAATGATTCACTAATGGACAGCTAAAGGCCCCGTCCCTGGGACGATTGCGAAGGAACTGAGGACAGTCAGCTTGCAGGTGCTGGCTAGCCTTATGGCACAGAATATGGAGAGATAGCACATGTGCAGACTCAATGGACACTGCTACTGAGGTTCTCTGATCAGCACCATAGGTATGCACGGACACCTGGAGCACCCATAGAGATATTACTTGAAGATGACTTGCAGGTACCATGTGATCTAAAATAATAATATATTTTGCCATTATCATCATTTACACCCCCCCCCCCCACCTTCTGAAGTATGTATAGAATTATCCATTCTCTCATCAGCATATGCAGCATTTAATTGTGCACTGTCTCATAATATTAAAGACCCAATTCACGAAAGCATCCATTTTCAGGAAGGACAGATTAACACGTTTAACTTCAAAGGAGATGCTTAACAAGGTCCATAGTTACCACTGAAATCAATTAAATATTTGCGTCCATAGTCTCTTCTTCTATCTATATGAATGACACCGACGTGGGTGACTCACTTAGGACCCAACTCTGGAAAGCACTTACATGTTCTTAAATCCATTCTTACTTAGGAAGGGCACTTAAGCACTTAACTTTAAATATATGCTTAAGCCCCAAAAGCTTTCAAAGACAATTCAGTGAGATTTAAGGTAATGCTCAAAGTTAAGAATGTGCATCTTGCTTGAGTCTGTCCTGAATCAAGGCTAAAGTGAGTCATCTACATCAGTGCCATCCATGTAGATGGGAGAAGAAAGTTGGAAGGGAGCAAGTATAAACCAATTGAAAGCTCGAGAGAAAGTGTCTACAACTTATTCAGAATTACACTGTTAAAGAAACAAAGATTCGAAACATTGTGTAAAAGAGATATCAGGCCCTTCATTTTTACAAGCTTCAATCAATGCAAAATTAAAATTAGTAAACAACCTTAACTTGGGCACACATTTGACATCATCTATCAGAATCACTCATGTCCAATACCACATGTATTGCATGACAAGCGGTTCACTGTCTTGGTAGTTATTAAAACAAATAGTATTACATGTACATCGCAGAGCCACAAACAAGCATTTATAACCACAAACCATTCAAACATGGAACAAAATTTTCAATCAACAACAATGTTCAATCAGGGAAGAAATTTTAGGATGAAGGTGGGCTTGGTAGTGAAATAAATAAAAACATACTTATACATGCACGTTATTTGGATTGTCCCAAAACAAAGAATTTTACCAGTTCCTTCCAAGAGCTCGTTTGGGTTATTTAAAAATACATATTGCAGGTGCTTCTTTATTCAATAGTAATTTTTTTGAATTGGGGTGAAGGGAGAAATCAGCTAAGCTAACATTTGAAAATAATCACTATATTTTGAGAAGATACTGTATTTTTAAGAGTATGACACGTTTATAATCGCTCCAAACAGCATGAGAAATAGAATTCTGCAAAGAGTTATATTTTTGTTACAGTTATAATTCAATTCTTGTCAAAAGCAACTGAGCATTCATTAGTTATGCACTTTGTTTATTGGCTGTATAAATAAAAATAAATAGTTAACTTATAGCAAGGATCCTCATAGCAGCTTTTAAGCATTTATGAACTATCTGGTTAAAAAAGGAATTAAATGCAAACCAATTGAATATGGCTGTATGTTAGACCCTACTGGGATCTGTGACCATTTTTCAATGTCTATTAGTTTATAAAAATGACCTTAAGTCTGAATGTGTACAGTAGACATAAATGATTTCAAGGAGGCCTTTCAAAGTCTCTCATATCAATCTTCAGACTCTTTCACAAGAGTAGGATTTGTTCTACTACAGCAGAAACATCAACTGTAAAAGTTCAACTGTCATTTTTGAAAGATCTAATGTCAAAACTCTGTCATCTAATATGTTTTTTAAAATTTTGTCAATTAGTTAGGAACACAAACCTGGGAATATAAATCTCCTATTTACAGAGATACAGAGCACAAGCAAATGCAATGATCCATAGGCTTTACCATACCACTCCCAATAACACACAACACAAAGCGGATATTCTCAAACTGAAAGTTGAAATCCTTGCCCCACCGAAGTCAATGGGAGTTTTGCTCATTCACTCTGGGTCTCAAATTCTCTACTAAGCAGAGACATCAGATTTGTTAGTATCATAGTTTTGCATGCAGAGAAATCACTCCATAGGCCAAAGTCACAGATCTGTTTGTATCCCTCAGCCCAAGTATAACATTTTAACTCTAATTCCAAAGGGGTAGCCGTGTTAGTCTATTGTAGAAAGACAAAAGAGTCTTGTGGCACTTTTAAAGACTAACAGATTTATTAATCGCATGAGCTTAAATCTGACGAAGTGGGATTTTCTCCCACGAAAGCTCATGCGATTAATAAATCTGTTAGTCTTTAAAAGTGCCACAAGACTCATTTTAACTCTAATTGTTGTTTAACTCTAATTAACTCCAACTGGCAGAAAGAAATTGAAACGAGTATCATAAATGGTGCTTTTTGTTGTTGTTTTCTAACATGAAAAGCAATAGTCACATCTACCAAAAATTATCAGTGAATTTGTGATGTACTTTTAATGTTCAAAAAAGAATTAGCGTAGCAACGGTGGTGTGATAAGAACACTTCACGCTCATTTTAAAAGTAACTGCTTGGTTAGAGGTCCAGAACATACAGCCTGAGATAGCACTAAATGTATAATATTTGTGACCGGTTGTGATTAAAGTCTTTGAGAAGTTTCAGAAGGACCAAACCCACCCCCCAAAACTAAAAAATCCCACAAAATAATGATATTACTATACAATTTGTGGACCAATTGTTATTTGAAATGACAAATCCACTGAACAGCTCAGTCTCGGTTGTAACTTATTTTGTCTCTTGTAGGTCAGCATACAAGGAGGAAATGAAACTGGAATGGTGAGTTCAGGGGTTCAGTAAAGCACGAGATATAAATCCATGAACATAAAATAGGCCTCTTTAAATAAATAAATAAAAGATCAATCCCTCTGACATTTCCAAATTTGTTCTCCCTTTGAGTCTTCTCTACCTTAACCATGCTGTAAATCTGGTTACCCACTAGGACTAGGTCAACCACAGTCTCATAGCAGATAAGTGAAGACACAACCCATTGCTGGAATTGGGATGCACCCCAGAAAATTTTTACTGATAGTTTTCATAGGTAAAAATTTATCTCCCAATAACAGAAAAGTGCAAACCAATGAAGCCTCCCTTCTAGCTCACAACTAAGTGTCCAACTAAGCTAAAGATGGCTTTGGAGGGATTTCCTGGCAGGTGTGGTGCCTATCACTTTATGTATTTTCTTTTTCATATGTCTTCAGTCAGCTTAACCAGTACAGCTTCTGGAGCCATACCAGATCCTTATTCTGGCTCAAGCTTCATAGTTTGTGGCTTTTTATAACAGAGTTTTACCAAACTTCTTTCATTTATTAATGAACTATCAATATTGCTGTCATATATCTCCCTTCTTTTTTTCCTTTTCCTCATATGATAAACTGATGCTGCATATAACCCGCACAACCTGACATGAAAAGACCTGATTATAGCATGTGCTATTAATTATTGCGGCTTTAAACTCTGGGTTGCAGCAAGATTTTCAAACAAGTCATCTAGCTTGTTTAGACACTAAGGGTGCATCTACACTGGCAACTTAGGTTGACTTAAGAACGCTCAAGTCGACCTACACAAAGCCACATCCACACTGGGCTTTTATTAAGTCAACTTAAGCGCTTCCTTAAGTCGACTTAATAACAGCTTAAGTCGACTTAATAACACTACCTCTGAAGGTCGACTTAAGTTGACTTAAAGCCAGTATAGACAGCTATGTCTACTGTTAAGTCAACTTAACAAGGTCGACTTAAAGTGTAGCCACTCTGTTAAGTCAACTTAACAAGGTCGACTTTAAGGCGACTTAAAGTCAACATTTTACAAGTGTAGACATAGCTTAAGAGAAGTTGTTTTTTTTTTTAATTATAAAAAAAATTGGAATATTTTCTTCCTTTCTTGAATACAAACAAGAGGCTTATATAGAAAACATGATAGAATAAGGAAGAAACATCAAGTGAACATTACAAGTTAAATCTGTTTGACTGTGCTTGTCATTTGATTTTTGAAGCTTAATATCCATTGTCCACAACAAATGAAATTTCTCTGGCCAAGAAAAAGTACTTGGAGTTTCAAATACTTCACATACTGAAGTTCTTTCTGTAAGAAATAGGAGGGCTTATTATAGGGTTGCCAACAGTCTGGTATCATAAGGTACATCCCTTATTTAAATAAATTATTGTCTGTCCCATACTAAATCGACATAGGACTCCTTTTATCCCACATTTCTAGCTGAGTAGTACCACTTGTTGGCGACAACCTGGTGCACAGGGTCACTCAAATTTGACCCAGCCACCCCTTCATAATGCATAAGCTGCCACTGGACCTCTGGGTTTCTCCTGTATTTCTGAATTATAGTGTTGGCAACCCTACTTATGAAGGACTTATGAAATCCTATTAAGCAAATAAAGCAAAATGAACTTTGCCAGAACCAGAAAAATACTGCTTATTCAGGAGGCTCTTTTTATTCTAATTACTTCTGTTTGTTTAATACTCCCATAAGGGCACCACACAATTAAAATTAGACTAGCCAATTCTACAAGCATGCAATAAAATATATTCGTTTACAGCAATTAGGTGCTTAAACAAAAGAGAACAAGCGTACAAATAATGGTCATTTGGTTCCATTTCTGTGTCCTGTCAGCATGTGATAACACAATCTTCAAACACACAGTATATTAATATGAAATAAAAACAAAACATTTTCTTTCCTTTCTATCTCAAAGTAGCATAAATTTAAAAAATGTCCCAAATAAACTAAAGCAATTCTTGTACGTATTTAATTAATTATTAAGAAGATTATAAGCATTACAGCCATCACACCATTTCAATATGATCTAGGATAACACACTTTTAGAACACTGCCAACTTGTACTGCAGTAATGCCCTGTTACATCTACTTCTGTCATCCTGTCCTTAAAAGGAAAAACACTGCAGAAGTTCAGCTTAGTTTTTCTGTGTGAGTACTCATAATAAATTTTATTTTACCATTTTGGGGGGAAAGGGTCGGATTACTACTATTCTTTACTGTTACTTAAACTTCAATAATATGCCTGGTGCTGTACAAGACACAAAATTAGACAATAACTGGCTGCAAGCGCTTTCAGAAAGGGCCACATGTGCACTGTTTTCACCACCTAAGAATTCTGTTCTGACTATCCCTTTTCAGAGAAAATTCTAAATGTTGCATCCTGCAAGGTTAAGAGAAAGGTAAAAACACTGCCGAGATAGTTAATGGCATCAGCATGTACAACACTAGACAAATACAGAATGAAGATTAACTGAATGTCATTCTGCAAGCAGGATCATATAACTGCAAAGAAAACCAGGAAGGTTAGAGAACAGAGAAAGTTATGTAAGAACAGCAACATGAAATTCATTAATGTTACAGTATGTTTCACCCGATTTTAGCCTTTGTGAGAAAAAATGGCTTTATTATTACAAATTCTCAATGTAATCTGCACCCTCTTTTTTCTGTGACCCTTGCATAAGAATCATCAGATAGTTTTAAACACTGAATAATAATTACTGCGATGGAAAAATAATATATTGTTCTTGGGCTCCACCTTCTCCTGGAGGTCAGGATATATAAGTGGGTTTGTATATTTTTCTGGGCATTAGAAAAATGTTTGCAAGAATATTTTCTGTACACTGCATATGATTATATTTAGCCACATAACCTCATACAACTGTCACAAGACAAGTGCAAGTCACCTGTAGTCATTAAAAGAGGAAGCAAATAACACAAATCACTGAGAAATCCATTTAGAAAACCTCTATCTATTTGCTACCGAGGAAAATTAATGCTCAACTGTCGTGCTTAAAACCAAAAAACAACCACTCCCTCCCCCCACACACACCTCGAGAACATTACCAAATATGAAGTCACAGCACTTCAGAAACACACCTTGTAATCTTCCACAGTCTCTGCAGTTCAAGGAGATCTCACCAGTTTTTCTGTGCCTTTAGAGAGGGATGTAAATAAAATCCCCATCCATCACACTTGCTCTTTTTATTTACCAAAAAAAAAAAAAGACAATTAGCAGTAAATTTATTGCCTTAGCATAACAGCCCTCCATTAACTCAAACCAACATTATGTCTTGATGTAAACCAAAGCACATGCTGAGTGAGGACGTGCACACACAGCAGCTTATCTCTTCTGTCATCTGCTTCTAATGACAGCTGACAAACTAGCCACACTAATCCTTTTCTAGCTGCTGATCAGATAGATCCCCCTTTGACAATCCAGCATGGTGGAGCACTCGAAAATTCCTTCTGCTTCTGTTCTTTCTATTGCTGCTCTAAAAGGCAGTTTCCTTTTCATTGAGATAATAGCCTTTTCTGCAGTCACATGACTCAGAAGCTACATTAGGAGAGCTTTATGATAATAGACTGAATAAGCCCCCTCCTCCATTCTCCTGCTTTTAAAGGGTATGTCTCAAAACAAAAAGACACTTGAAATAATTTGCATCTTTTTGTCATAAATTAAATGGCATTCTATCATATTAAAGAGAAAATATATGCAATGTATACTTTCTGTACAAAAAATAATTAATGAAAAACTGAAGCAGTTTTCTCTTCACTAGGGAACACACACTGGTCACAAAACACTTCCTATTATACGAAACTGAATACTAAGCAAGATATTTATTTAGCAAGCTAGATTTATTCTCTTTTTCCCTCTGTAATTTTCATCCTTAATTTAAATTTGGCTGCAATAAAATTTGTCTCTCAGCAACATTCAATGGATTAATTATTGTATTATAAAACAAACAAAACTACAAGCAACTAACAAACTGATCTATGATTTTTTTTCCTAAGACTCATTCCTTCCTTTCATTTAAAACATCCTCCACATTTATCTTAATTTTAAATTGTACCCAGAATATGCAATTTAATTTTTTTAAAAATATATATGCTAAGGGGAGTTTCAGAATTCCCAGACTTCCTGAAATGACAGGTTCAAATCCTATGAGTTAAGCACCTTACCCTTCAAGAGTTTTCCCACTTGTTAAAGGTACAGTGACCTCAATAATTCAAAGAGGAGTGGGTTTATATACACACAGCCAATTCAAAGCTAAATAATCCGGTTGCTAAAGTATTATTAGACAAATTAAGAAAAATATTCCCTAGAAAACTTTAAAAGCAAGAATCCTATCTTTTCTACATGAAAATTAAATATCACCTTAAACATGGCACTTTTTGTAAAGAGAGGCAATCCCTATAACCTTGCCCTGGTCCACCCCAAAACTACTATGCAGTGCATTAGTTGGTGGCCACCTTCCACCCCAGAAGTGACTGCATTTCACTCCTGGTGTAGGTGTACATAGTTTGGTCTGAAAAGGCATCACATAAAATATCATTGGAGTTTTGCAGCACACAGTTGCCCTATTTTATATGACTCGCATGCACTCTTTCAAAAGTACTGGGGAAACATCATGGAATTTTCCCCCCTCTTTCTCTGCCTACATGCCAAAATATTCCAGGTTTTTCCTCCTTAGATAGGCACATTTAGACTCACTTCCTGAACATCACAAGACACCAACACACCACCCAAGTATTACAGCCCACAGGAGGCTAAACGGTTATGTGCCACAGCCAAAGAATAGGATGGACCAAGGTGCACCAGTGCTTTAAGGCCCCTCAGTGGCAGGGATTAAGTGAGATGTACCCAGATAATCCTGGCAAGTGACCTGCAGCCACATGCTACAGAGGAAGGTGAGAAAAAAAAAACAAACCCAAGATCACTGCCAATCTGACCTGGTGGCAAAATCCCTTCTGGACCTCACATACAGCAAACTAGACTCTGAGCATGTACACAAGAATGAGCCAGACAAGCACTGGACAGAGAGAAAATGCTTTGTACCACCCCAGCATCTTGGCCCTCTCTGTGCCCTGATGCTTCAGAGAAAGAAAATTAAAACAGGACACACTGGGGTAGAGGGACTGGCGGAGGAATCCCTTCCTGACCTGAGCAGGTGGCCCGCAGAAACAGCTTTTATAAACATAAGACAAACTGGAAGGGTGCTCCAGTGCTACCAAGCCCTGCTTCCATCATCCCAAGTAACTCCATTATACAACTGCCCTCATACATTTGTCCAACTCTCTCCTGAAATTAACTTCCAAAGGGGTAGCCGTGTTAGTCTATTGTAGAAAGCCAACAGAGACCAGTGGCACTTTTAAAGACTAACAGATTTATTTATCACATGAGCTTTCGTGGGAGAAAATCCCATAAATAAATCTGTTAGTCTTTAAAAATGCCACTGGACTCTGTTGTCTTTCTGAAATTAACTGTTTGCCCCCACAAATCCTATAAGGAGGCTGTTTTGGGAAAAGAAATCTAAGAAACCTTCACAGCATTATTCCCCAGGACCCGTATATGGGGGTCTGCACGAGCAGACGGGATGGAAATTGTGTGGGACTGATGGATAGGCTGGTAGGGCACACACAGTCCCCATTCAGCCCTGAAGCTCTTGCACTTCATTTTCTGCTTGTATCTCCCCATCTTGGGGGTCACCATGTCAAGGGAATAGTCCCTATTGGTTGAGTTCCATTACAGCCAAATAGAAGCCACGGAGCTGCAGAGGAAGACTGGTACCAGTGCACAGGCACAGGTTTCCTTCGCATTCCTGAAACGTACCAAGTTTGGTGATTTGTGGGGTAGCAAATCCCACTTACACCCTCCCCCCAAAAGGATAATACAGAGAATCTACAGAAAGGAGATTTTAATGTGGGAGAGGGCAGTGTACCCCACTGAGAGGAGGATACAAATGTATGATGTTAAATTAAACAGACAAATGCCACATACCCCGTGGGTTAATTTTGTCATTTCCACCATAATATGTCCCATTGTATCGAAGTACTGCAACATAGATGGCAAGTAAAATGATCCACTCTCTTGAGGCAACAAAGACTATTGAGTAGTCTTACCTCTGAATTTCTTTTACCTGTACAAATTAATGATGTAACATTATTCTTCCATATGTATTCCTTATCTGGAGAAAAGGGTGGCAATGACATTGATTAAATATACAGATGATAAGAACGTGGAAGGAATAGTAAATATTGCAAAAGGCAAATCTAATATTCCAGAAGACAGAGAAAGATTACAAAGATGGGCACTAGAAATAAAATGAGTTTCCACAAGGACAAGTGCAAAATAGTTTGCTATGGAAGAAAACATTTAAGGAATAGGTATAAAATGGGAGCACATTGGCTAGACAGTAATACTGAGCTTCAGACAAAATCTTACAGGCAAAACATTCAGAAAAACAATGTAGTGCAGTAATAAAGGCAATGTACAATAAATATAAGGAAAGGATTTACATGTAAATAAAAAAGTCCAGATAAGCACTATCATAGGGTAAGAGGCCTATACAGGATTAAAAGAATTGAAACTGGTTAGCCCTTAAAAAGACAGCTCAGGGAATGACAGATAAATGGAAGGAAATGGGTACAGGGGAACATATGATTGCAGTACACAGAATGAAGCCAAACAAAGAGGAAAAAGAGAAATTAGTTAAATGTAAGATGTCCAAGACCAAAAATATCCTGCTTTGATTTGAAACAAGTAGATCTCTGTAATTATATACCAGGAAAAACCATCACTGATCACTCAAGCAAATAAACACTCCAAAGGAAGTGTGTCTCTGACACTTGAAATTCTTAACTCAAGACCTTTTAAGTAGAGTTTAGTAGGAATCTCACCACTGCTTGGGGATAACTAGATGATCCTCAAACCACAATTCTGAAGCCATATATGTTCACATTATACTGAAAACAGGCATCTCAGATACTATTAAAGGGTTTGTCTAATTTTCTTAATGAACCACCCCTTGTATAGTGTCTGGAAAGAGTTAGGTGCTTTCTAAACGGCATAAAGAAACAGTCCCGCATCAAAGAGCTTACAAATGACAATTTCTGACATGATAAAATGAGTGAGGATCTCAAACAGCAAGGAAGGTAGGGGAAGTATCACAGCAATACAAACACAGAATACTGCCACTTAATTACATGCACTCCCAAGTGGGTCAGTTACAGCTCTGCTCTTATTTTTAAAAAAAGGTTTTGAACTTCGCTTTATTTGCTTACTTACCATTCTTTGTTGTTTTGGACAACTTAAGTAAAAAAGAACAATCCATAGAGAGAATGGAGACAAACTGGGGGAAAGCTTTTGCCTATTTACACCGAACAGAAAAAGGAATGCAGTGAAGGAAACTGTACTTCCCTACTACTACAATTTATGATGAGTACCTTTATCACCTACTGGCAAACCCAGCACCTGGTGCGTAAAATGGACTCGCCTAACAAGGGGGTGTGCCACTGCTGATGACAGAGGGCACCACATAAAATGGAGTCTGTCTTCTAGTTTGTTTCCCCTGCCCCCAACCCCATTATTGCCAATTAGGGTGACAGTTTTTGCAACGTGAACACCTACCAAGAGAATTTTTTAAATCTCTTGCAAGAGTAAGGGACTCACTAACCTTATAGGTTTTATTCCAAAGGGGAATCTCTTTGACTTTAAAGGGCTGTGTAACAGGTAGCTTACCCTCTAAGAGTTGGAAGCTTGGAGCCAGTCAACACAGGTTAGTGAAGAACTGCTCCAGTCCACTCTGCAATCAATCCCATATGCCATGAATTCTCAAAAGGTAATTGCTAATGGCTCAGAGATAGTTAAGGAAATGGATGAAGCTATTTGAGGATCTATTTCAGACCCTGCTGACTTGATTACATCTAATTTGCCTACATAATTCTTAACTTGTTTTTGCCCTATTTTAAATCTTAGATCTTACACCATTTTTACTATGTTAGTTGTCCAATCAGTGCTAAGCTTCTTGTTGAAAACTGAAACAACTAAAACACTTTACATTTCAGCTACTGCTGAGTTTCCTGTTGTCATCTTTCCCTCCTCATTCAGTAATGGGCCTATTCTGTCCATCTTCCTCTTGGTTCTAATATATTTGTGAAATATTTTCTTCTCTCTTACCATATTTCTTATCTTTCCTGTGCATTGGGATAGTTTTCTCTTGTGCTTCTAATAAGAGCATTTTCCTACTTTGCTATTGGAAGAACAAGGATTCAGTAGACACAGCATACCAGGAATACTAGACAATGCATTCTTATTTTTACCATACAAAATCTCAGTAAATAGAATAGCATTTCAATACATACTACTCTCAGATGTAGTAGTAATTATTTAGATATTGCTACTTAAAGACTACAACCATTATAGAGAAATCCAAGGTCAAAACTAGAAAGCTCTTCCTTGTTGACAACATAAATTCCTTAGTGAGCCAGCAACACCTGATACAAGGTACTAAGTTCCCTGCTACAGCTGTCAATAACATGGTGACAAAGACTGGAATAAATCAACCCTGGATCATCATCCTGTTACTATCAATTTTATTTGAACAGGGAGATACTTGTACTTCGTAAGCAAAACCAAACAAATAAAAGGCTCGAGAACCAAATCTGACTGCTGTAACTACGGTTAAGATCTTCCACTAGACATGTCCTATACGGAATGACTCTTTGTTTGCTCCAAATTTGATAGGTCTTATTTACTGTGCTTTTGGATTTGGAATTTACTCCTTTCCCCATCCCAACCATCGTTGTTGTTGTTGTAGTAATGTGTTATACTTGATTATGACAGGAAGGCTTTTGAAAAAAAGTGAGTCTTGCAGTATATTTTGAAAATAGAGTCTAGTTCAGCTGTATCTCCTCTTGTAAATTCTGCAATCAGAGGCAGACTATCCACTAAGAGCGCTTAATTTCTGGTCCTCAAATTATTGGCTTTGGGTACTTGCAGAAGTTTTAACGGGTCATGAATGGAGGAGAGTTGGGCTCTGTGGGTAGGCCCCAATCAAATGAAGGCCTTAAACTTTTAAGACTAGAGCTTTGCATCTACACTGAAAACAGGCTAAGAAGGCTGTATACACAAGGGTATAAAGAGTAGAAGCAGGAAAGATGTTTATGTTTACTTCTGTTTCTGGCATTACTGAGACCACTACTGGAACACTGTGACAATTTCTGATATCTACATTTCAGAAAGAATGCTGAGAAATTGGAAAGGATCAGAAAAGAGCTTACAAGAATGATTTGGGGTCTGGAAAATCGGCCTTACAGTGACAGATTTAAAAATTCAACCTATTGAACTTAACAAGGAGAAAATAAAATGGGCACTTCGTCATTTGCTTTACACATATGTATCCTGGAGAAAGGAGAAGGTTCTTTAATCATGCGAACAGATGATCCAATAGGTAGAAGCTGAAGCTAGAGAAATATCAGACTAGAAATAAAGTGCACTTTAACAGTGAATGTAGTTAACTATTGGAATAATTTACCTACAGATGTGGTGGATTTTCCGTCACTTGAAGCCATTACGTCTTCCCAAAAGATATGCTGTAACTCAACCAGAACATATGGGTATGAGGCAGAAATCACTTGTTGAAATTCAATGGCCTACTTTATTCAGGAAGGTCAGATGATCATAGCAGCTCTTCTGGACCTCAAATCTACGGTGATATGAGGACACCAAAAAAAATAAATCACTGATATATTGTCTGGTTTTGCCTGAAATAGAGGCACGCTGCCTTCAGTCTCTGCATTACTTCCAGGCCAGACTAAATTCACTGGGGAGGCAATGAATGCATGGAACAGTACAACTATATCCTGGAGGGTGGAGGGGAAGCGAAGGAGAAGCATAGCTTCCTAGCAAAGTGAAGTCTCCAGTCTTGCTTAGGTTCAGTTTGAGGAAGCTGCTTTTCTTTCAAAAGCTTATTTTTTTGTGACCCTAAGAAAGAGATATACTGATGAAACCCATCTCTATATTGCTGACAAGGGAGTCATGGTGTCTCGCCACCTTTCCAAGAAGACTCCAATGAAGATGAGGTGGACTGTGCTGTAGCACTTCACTTCCGAGTACTTGGGGATCAGGAGCAGTTGCCAATTACAGGTCTGAGAAGAAATAATGGAGCTATCTTAATGCTGCACCATCCACTTTAGCTAAAATGCGCAAGCTGGTCAAACAGTGCTGTGTTACTGGTAGCGCTCCAGATGCAGGGAGGGTGAGTAGTACAAGCACTGAGGCTTGACCTCCATCCACAGATAGAAGGAAGACAATCCATCCGTGCTATTAAAGCTTTGTCACATTCTGGTCTAAAACCTGATTATGAAAGAGGTAGAATACCAGTGGATGATATTGGTTAGAAAAGGGAAGCTAAATAGATTGTTTAAATCAGTTTTTTTTTTTTTTTTTTTTTTTTTTGAGGTTCAAACCTATTAAAGTTCGCAGATAGATGAGTGGGTTACACTCTGAAGAAGGCACTAGTAATTTCTGTGAGTAACAGTCATCTGCTATAAAAAAAATCTTCCTAAAATTTTCCAGTGTTGCCATACCTTGCAGTGTTTGAGAAAGTTGAGAGGAATGGTATGCAAAAAGAACATGTCCCAAGATTTTGAGGCATGCCAAGATTTGACAAGACAAAATAAAATGAAATAAAAGAAAAAAGAAAATAGCAGCAATACTGTTTCATTAAACTTTCAGTGAGAGAAGGAAAACCATTTGGTTTAAAGTAAAATCAACTTTAGGGAGATTACTTTGTGCTTCTGCTTGCAACGAACACATCCCTCTTGATGTGACATAGTTGAAACTTATAACCGAAATGCTGTGAAAATTCAAGAACTTGAAGTTCAATGAGGCAGGATCAAACCAAACCAAACAAATAGCATTTGCTGACTGAAGGATATTACTGATTTTTTAAAAAACAGTGACATCCCACTTCTTGTGAACACAAATGGTGCTTTATAAAATCACTAACTACACACAAAACAGGGATCACTTCCTCTTTCACAGAAATGCAGCCTTTTCTACTAGTGCTAGCAACACTGAATGGCAGTTTTAAAAGCTTGGATGTGAAGAATACTTTATCAATTAAAGTGACAGCAAAATTTAGGTAGGCATGTAATTATCCACAATGAAAATGAGGTATTCTGGCAGATGCCTCTTACTCTGATAGAAATGCCAGGGGATCTTTAATAACCCAAAATATCCAGGGTCTCAGCTTTAGATCTATGATTAAAATGGCAAACCCTTAATGTCATGTTATGACATTGATTCAATTCTGATTCAAAGGGAGAGGTTCAAACTACTGAACTCCAAAACAGAAATATAGCCAAAATATATTTCTGAATTTCTCCCCAACTGAATGGCAGAATATTTTTGTACAACTAAAGTCAAAGGCTGGGAAGCCACATACAGCACAACATTAAATATTTAAAACATACCATAACTACTGTTCATATCCTGAAAGATTTTATACGTGCAAATTAGTGTTGCATTCTATTGTTCATGCAAAAAAAAAATTAAGTATTCACAGTCTGATATAATCTTTGCAAATAGAAAAGGTGTGCAGGTTACAATGCATCATACAGGTAGAACTACTGGGCTTCCCTCAGTGCAGAAAAAATAAGGTTTACCATGCTTTCACTTCTTATACCTTCCTTTAAAGCTACCCCATCATTACTTTAGTCTTGTATAGTAACAAATATAAACTGTGCTCTTCATATTTCTGAACTCTCAGTGATTTAGTGTTCTGAATTGGCGAATAAAATGATGCAAGGCCAGTGAGATGGAGAGAAAAATCAAGTACTGAAGACTCAGACTGCTACTTATTTATTTGTGTGGGGCAAGGAGACTGCTCCTTTTTCCTTTCGATGCATGTTTGTTATGCCTTTGTTACCCTGAGGATGGAGTACTGCAATACATGGGGCGGCACCTTAAAAAAAATATTAATTAACCGAGTGCGGCTAGTGCAGAATTTATTAATTTAGATTTATAAAAAATATTGAAGCGCTTGAAGCCTCCTCTCTCTAAGCTTAAAACTCATTAATTTACTATTAAATATCATATTAAACTTTCTCTGACTGCAAGTGCCCTCTCAAATCACAGTCTAGTCTGTCTCCCAAAATATAACTACTACTGGCCAAAAAAATAACCCCACCTAGTCCTCCTTAATTCCTCTGCCCAAATACGTGAGGGGGACAGGCAGATGAGAATTTTAACACATTTAACACAGCATCACCACATCCAGAAAGTTCCAGTCTGAGCAGCAGTGCTGACCACTATTTCAGCAGTGTGCACTGGAAAAGAGGGTATCTCAGGTAACCTGGACACAAATCACGTATGGCTTTCAAAAGTCAGTATCAACCCCTTATTTCATCTGCAGACAACTTACACAGCGTTCAGAGCACTGAATTTTTTTTTTTTTTTGTTCTTTTACTATGTAATTTTGTCATTCTGTAGAATGATGCTTTTACAATGTGAATAATAACTCTAGAATGATGCTTGAAACTCTGCAAACATCTATGCAAGATATCTAATCAAAATAATGCTTCTAATAACAATAAATCAGCATATGTCCCTATTTGCCAGATGAGATGAGCTTTCACATTTTGAACTAACTTCTGTTTGGAGAGTTGGTATTTAAGAAGATCATAAAAAAGGGCGTTTAATCAGGATGGAAGGAGCTAAAGGTGCAAACACATTTTGGCAGGAATAATAGGTGAGAGAGTACTCAATTGGTGGTGATAATAGCCAGATTCTCACACTCGCGAAGTAAATAATGAGGCCAATGCTTAGATTTTGAAAATAGAAAAATGTGAGATTTGAGCCAAGGAGGGAGATAGAGTAGACTTCTGGCACAAAATACTGTTCTCGCTTCACAAAACTTGGTGAATTAAAAGCCGTTGTAATGAAGCCATTATTTTGAGTGAACACCAGAAGGTGGACAGACAGTGAGAAAGGATCTAAAACAGCAAAGAGAATGTCAAGTAGGAGATCTCCTTCATAAAGTGATACTAATGGCTGTATTTAGAAAGAAGGTGACTAAGAACAAAAGGGGAGAGAAGAGGAAATAAGCTAAACATCTGTCTTGGTATTTATATGGTTCCCATGATATTGTACAAAGTACCTCACAATCTCTAAGATATTTTATAATATATTGTGCATTTCTGTACTGATATTTCCTGATATGTCCAAGTGCTAGTCACTTTCCAAAGCTAAGTTATCTAGTAGTAGAGGAATAGCCATTGCAACTCACCAGAGCAGTGGGTGGATAGGCAGAACCAAAATCAGGTCAGCAAGGTGCCTGAAACTCTAGGGGAGCGTGCCAGTTGATGGTATCAAAGAAACAATGAGAGCAAGAAAGATGAAATCTAAATCCAATTCAAAAGGGCAGCAGACCACACCTTCAGAGATTAGTTTCAATACAGATTCCTTTTAAGCCACATGTAAAATGTCTGAATAAAAGCCAAGTTTTGCAAACTATCTTTCTGTATGTCTTAAGAGTCCAGGAGTTATTTGTATCCTCCAGACTTTTCTTGGAAAATATCCTACTTGGATGTAGCACTGTTCCCTCTCTCCGCAGTGGTTTTACTCAGTCACATCTTCTCATACCCGTCTCTATTCAAATGGGTCTGGGTACAGGTGAAAATGGGATTTTGCCTGATGCTAATTCACACTGAGTATTATTATTAAATTGCAGTAAGAAAGCAGTGGATAATAAAAATCATATACGAACCTATTACCCACAGATGTGTTTATAATTTATGCAAGAATTATCTTATCTATATAGATAAAATTAGAAAACGTAGGACCATCCCAACCAATTGCACGCTCAAATCACAGAGCTGGATACAATCTTGATTGAATGCTGAAACGATATAGTGGGTGTGTATGCTATAGGTGCCATGTAGCAAGAAACAAAATAAATCATATTTTGGTCTCATAGAGTTGGGCTATACAGCAAAGAAAAACTTACAGCTGACCCATAGGACCTTGCAGGATGAGAGAGTTCCAGACCTCAGGCTCCAGCCCAGAAATCTGAACAGCAATCAAACAGCCTCACAGCCTGAGCCCTTGAGTCCACCAGCACAGATCAGCTACGAGCTTGTCTTTCCTGTGTAGACATACACATACCCATATAGTACATTTCACCGAAGAATTTCCAAATGCCTTGGCAAAAGTGCACATGTTACTGTCTCCATTTTACAGAAGCCGAGATAAACACAGAGAGAATAAAGTGCCCTAGTCAAGGTCATGCAGCAAGTTGGTCTGTATCTGGGCTTGTCTATACTGAAATCCCTATCTCGGTCTCCACAGATCGACGCAGCGGGATCGATTGAGAGGCCAGCAGAGACCTGCTAATCAGTCCCAGAAGTGCTCTCCATTTGATGCAGTAATTTCACCCCCTAGAAAAGCAAAAGGCTGCGTCCAACAGAGAGCATTTCCCATCTGTGCATCCCAGCGAAGATGCTGTGGTAAGGGACTTGTTGATGGGAGATATGCATTTTCCAATACATAGTTTGTATATATCCCGTCGACCCAGCACGGCAATGTAGATTAGGCCTCCGTGTGCGGAACTTTTTAATAACTAAACATACAGTCTTCTCATCAAGCTTCAATTTACTGTAACTATGGGAAAATGCTTAGATATCTATTTGCATTTTAAATATCTCCACCCAATAGCTTAGCAGATCTATCAGATGTTGTATACCTCCGACATATAAAACATATTCACTGGGCAACAAGAGGAAAAGTTACTAACTGCCGGAATGTGCCAGATTAAGTCAGCACAGATGTAGATCCTCGGGGCAGATGTCTCAGATTAACCTTACTCAGTGAACTGCCACTAACTCAATGGACAGAACTGTCAGGATCTGTTTAATAAATATCTACAGAACTGTCTCTCTCCAGCACTCTGTGGCATCAGCTATCATCCACTAAGATTCAGAGTAGGTTTCACAAAAGAAGAGTGGTATACTTTTACATGTGAGCGTCGAGATAGGTACTCTCGTAGGTTATTTTCTGCTATAAATTTTATGAATCTTTGCACACAGTGCAACTTGAAGACTAAATTCACATTAGAAAGATTGATTTTTTTCCCTCTTTTAAAATGATTACTCCAATAACTAGACAAAACAACAATTACAGTATTGCAGTAATATTAGAGTAAGTTAAATAGAAGTGAGGCCTACTAAAAATCATAGTATGGCAAAGGTATTCCTCACTGTTTTCATTAGGCTTTGGAGAAATACATTTTAGCCAGTGTTAACAGATGATTTCTCCACAATTTTATGAGAGGCATTTTAAACTGGAAACACCAATTTCATTTCGTGATTAGAAAATTCGGCTCTGTCACCTCTGACCATCGACAGGAGACTACAAGGAAAACAGGAGTCATATTGTCCAAGAAATAATTTAACTGCAAACTAAACCTGATATATGACTACTACAGAATCTTTAACCAGGGGAATAAAATGAAGAAAAGGTGTAATAACAGTATGTTAGGTAAGAATATAAAAATAGGTCACACTTCTGACTCAAACTTACAAGGTGCTAAGCATTCTGACCCCACTGAAGTCAATACAACTTCATGTGTTTGAGTTTACCATGTGCTTACAAGTTTTGATGGATCAACGTCAGAATGCTCAAAATATACACGACTGAGCCTTTATGCAGATTTATTCTGTTGAGAATCTCAAAGTGCTTTGCACGTATTAAGAAACCCTCATTACATCCCTGTTAGATAGGCGAGCAGTAGTAGCAGCAGCATCCCCATGTGTTACACACACGTGTGTGTGAACGGCTGCAAAGACATTAAGGAACTAAATCTATTCTTTTAATCCAAAGGAGTAAAAAACATACACAACCTGCTGTAAAGAAAATGTATTTGGATTACTAAAATAGGAAGCTACCAGAATGAAATAAATAGATTGGGGGGAGGAGGGGGCGGAGTGATAAGGTTTTTTGTTTGTTTGTTTGTGTTAAGTAAAATATAAAGACCACCACAAACTTTCCAAAGGGGGGTATGTGGGTGGGTGATGAAACAGTATGTTTCATGAAACGTCATCACTTAAAAGCTAATCTTAACCGAGGCTACCACTTGATCTTTTCCTTTAGTGAAAATGAGTTGTAAAAGATCAACAACTCATTTATGTTTGCTGGAGTAAGGTGAGACATAAAAATAGAAAACTACCCCAATATATTTATTTGACAGGATGAAACAAAAAGCTCTGTTTTCTCTATATTGTCAAAATTAAGTGCAGTATAAAAACAAGCATTATTATGCATTAAGAAAAAGACAAAGATTTACAGGGTTTTGGGAATAAAATAAAGATGTCTCTAAGGCTTCATGTAACACATATAAAGAAGAAATACTCTTTTAAAAATACTTTTAAATTCTCTCTTTTGGGTAAATGTTGCAAGGTAGATAGTGAAGGTATACGCTGTTATAAAAACAAGCCATGTGCAATTAACAACTTATATACTAGTTTTAATAATGATTTCAGAAGTAAATTTTTAAGCTTCCAAAATGTAAAATAATGCTGAACACAGAGTGAGTAATATGTTCTTTTGTCCAAATGGAGCCTTCAAGACAGTAAAATAAAGTCAAAATTCCCTTCATAGTGTTCACAAGAAACTGTTGAAAGATTTATATTTATGTTCATCTACAAAAATATTTTAATGTAATGAACAGAAGCAGTAATGTTTCTCAGAGTCAGGCTCAATCTTTGATTCCCATATGACTGAGAAGTGTAAATAGTGATAATACAAGCCTATGCACAGTGGGACTTGCAATTCATTGTGCGAGGGTTGTTATTACTAAACATGATGTGCATTTCACCAGTATTCTTCACATACCATTACTGTATTTAAGTTACTTACCAATTTTTTTGCTACGGCTTTCATCACCTGTGCTTGAGATGCTATGTAAATTATTATAATCTTATTAGCTTTAAGTGGTCACATCTCCAAAGAGGGGAACTGCTGCTGCTTTAGCCAATCAGCTTTCACTAATCTGCACATTTAAGAGTTGCTCTTGCTGTGCTTTGGGATTGACTGTCATGAGGTCAAAACAGTGATCTAAGCTAAAACGGATAAACATTCCCTCCCCTCCACCCCCCAAGACTAGCAGCAATCACATTCTGACTGATATAGAAAATAAATGCCAAATTTCTCCTTTTATTTTACGTTTTAAAGAATTTACTTCGTGTGCACACAAGAAAAAGGCTATTGCAAACAGTGTGTAAGTCTGAAAATTAAAATTTCTCTCTAATAGGAGACACACCATACTACTACATCATACACTACTACAGGTCCAAGTACTTACACTACAAATGAACAGAATTGATTTCTTTCTAAAAACTTACCTCAACTTCATTTTAATATCTCAGGAGAAAATATCTGTATCTACATCACCTTCATCTGGGGGCATTTAAAGTTCTAGGGAAAACATTCGTTTACTTAGGCTTGAGTTCATCACTTATAAAATGTTTTGAAATCATCAGATGGACAGCAATGTATAAGAGCAAATTATTACTATTAACATCAACTACAGAGTAAATACAGTAACTACTGGTTTCCTGGGTGGTACAAAATAGCAGCTAGTATTTATTTATTACTTATGTGGCAACAGAGCATTAGAAGTTTGATTTTCTTTTTTAAAAGCCATCTAAATATTCAAAATCGAGGATACTTCATGCAAGACAATAACTGATTTGAGGGAGACTGAACATTCAGTATAAAAAGCCTTAGAGATGTCCTTTAAAAAACTAATTATAAAAAAAAAATCTTGATTAGACTAGATAGGTAGCTATAATGTGCAAACGTTGTTGGTTCAATGCAAGCTAATATGAAAAGATACAAACATTTCTATAATTCCTATAATATAAGTAAAGGTGACAAAGTGCAGGACTTTCTTAAAGGTTTGCAGGAGTATGATGTTTGTCTCAGTTTCCCCTATGTGCTGCATATTTAATGAGGAGGTGGGAAAGAGCATTTGTTGTTGCAGACAGCCAGGTGTGACCTCATCTGGCAACCTGGACCCCAGACAATGGCATGGACACAGTGGAACTTAGCAACGAGTGACCCATAGACCTACCCCATCTTGGAAGCCAGCTTGTTCTGGCCAGTGGGAGAACAAAAAGGTGGGAGAGAGAGAGAGCCCAGGTGATTTGTTTCCCCAGGTAAGACGACAAAGGACAGAGGAGGGGCTTTTGAGAAGGTGATACAGGGAGGTCGGATGGAAGGAGGACACATCTGCACTGAATGCAAAGAGCAGCCCAAGCCCACCATGCTGGAAAGACCCAAATGGACAGGGCTGAGACTTTTGAGGCTTGAGGACCCTGAAAATTTCCTATGCACAGAAGGACCATTAACCCTTCTGTTTTATGCAAACTGAGTGTCACTGCAATCTAGAGATCGGGACTGCATAGCTCCCTTTGAGAGTGAAGGCTCCAGTGTGAGTGGACTCCCTCAGAGGGTTCTCAGAGAGAGAGGCATGCTGAAGGCTCAGATGTACAGTTTCAGGAAGGAAGTGTGACCCTAGGATAGCTCTCATAATGAAGGGCTTCTTTTGCAAGCAAGTTGCTTGTTTCCAGCAAGTGTAGCAGGATTTGGGATTGTTGGGGATTCTTCACAGGGACTGTATAGATAGAGCCAAGAGAGCACAGGTCCTTTGAGTCCCTGACATGACAGTCAGGTTATTTTGTTAAAGCAGAGACAGGTAAACCTCTCTTCTTCCAAAAACTGCAAGTAGAAGACATACACGGAATGCTTTTCTTCCATCTGCAGCACAAAAAATGATAACTTTGTCACAGTCCCATTTTCAAAATACATACAATAGAAAAATTATTAGATATATTGAAATGGCACTTTAAGGAAACAAAGCTTACTAACATCATACACAGAAGTTTTACCTACTCAAGAAAAAAGTGTTGATAGGAACTTTTTACACAAATCAAAAAGGGAACCTTTACACTAGAATTACATAATTGTAGAAGACTACTTTAGTCTTTTTACTTCCAGCTGAATATATAAAATAGATTACTCTTTTATTCCGGAAGTACAATGGATAGATTGGTCCTTAAATATATAAGAGAATCGAGAAAAGAAGGGAAATAAAAGAAAAGTTTAATATTGTAAAAAGTGCAAATGCCATTTTCCCAATTTTAATTTAACCCTCAACTTCGTTCTCATATTAACATATTTTACATAGAGCAGACCTATTAAACTGTTGGATTTTACTTTTTAGGTTACAGCAAAAAAAAATTAATAATACTCTCAAATCCAAAATAATTGTGTGTTGAAAATATAATGTACTCAATTTCACATTCTTCAGTGAAATTTCAATTTAAAGTAGTGAAACCTGGGGAATACAGTTTAAAATTATTTTAAAATATGTTTTCATAAATTAAATGATTTGGTAAGCAGATAAGATAAACATAAAGCAACTCACATCCCTTTGTAAGTGTGAAATCTGTTCCCTGACTAAATTTTCCACTGCATTGTGCACACTGAAAAAATAATATTTAAAACAGTTTTTTACATGTTCAGAGCATTACACCCGTACTATTAAAGTAATCCCAACAATGTCCTTTTGAGACAGGTAATCATCATCCTTATTTTAAAGATGAAGGAGTTGAGACAATTAAGTGATTAACTCAAAACAACTATAATCATACAGCAAGCCAGTGACTGAGCTAAAACTACACTTTGACTCCTAACATCATGCTTATTTCTTCAGACTATTTTCAAGATGCTCATCAATGCTGGAATTTAGATTTTGTTTGAAGGTTTTTAGTTAGAGTTTTTTGTTTTATTGTTGTGTGTTTGAAAACATGCACAAGAAGTCTTCTAGGGATTTGCAAACAAATTACATTAGTGTTATGTAATATGTGTTAGTGGTAATAGTGTTAGTAATATGCAAAATTTTGGTCTGATCATCCTTGACAACATCCTTTTCAAGCGTCTACCTACCTAATAATCTGTTTATATCCTTTGGTATTTGAAAGCTGAAGTTTTCATTTCAAACTATTTTAATTATAAAGAAAATTTCAAAATCTTGTATGACTGAATTCATTAAGCTCCTGTGGTAGTCACTGAACAGTCTAAAGTGCCCGAAAGCTTTGATCGTTAGCTCTGTGCCGTAGGTACAGACATGGCTGAAATGCATTGATTTTCTCTCAGGAGGAGAGATGTTTACTGGAATTAAACCCCACTCAGTCAAAGCTCAGCACAAGCTTCAGCATGAACTTTTAAAAAACTTTATTAGAGTTTGAAACGTCTTCCTTTCCCCAGAAACAATTTATCATGTTGACCTTATTATCATATGCTTCCAATTTATACTCTCAGTAAGTCATTCTGTAAATCTCAAGGAAATTTCTAATGAATCACAGATATAATAAAGTAGCCTCCCTCAATGGAGGGGGCTAAAATCCTGGATTGCCTATCTATGATTAACTTCCCAACACCTGGCATGGGAATAAATTTACAAGCCAACCAGCAAATCTGGTTAATAGGTTTAATAGGTTAATGTTGACTGTCATTTTCTCAGATCCTTTGGATGGAGAAAAATACTGGGTGGGACACAAATGAAAGTAAAAACTTGCCATGTACAATTCTTGCTCGATGCCAATATATCAAATTGTATTGAACACAGCCACACATGAAACAAGAAGTCTACACACACTTATAGATGCACACTCCTCCTTCTTCAATCAATTTCCTCAAAGCCAGTAACATGGAAAACACCTGGATGACACCACAACTGTAACTGCATGGTAAAAATGTAATTTGACATTTACTTGTTTCTAATTTTGTTAACTTATTTAAATGCCACAGGGAGAGGATATTTTTTATTCCCATATTCACCAAAAAACTGCCCTAAAAAAAAAAAAAAAAAAAAAAAAAATCTAAATATCCAAATATTTCACAGGTAAAAAAGCCATAAGACACTGAACTTGCTGGTCTAAATGCTGTCGATAAGTTCTGGCAAAATAATAATCACAACTTGCTTTTTGTTTAGGTGTTACACACTTAAAAGATTGTTCAGCCAAGTTATTTGTTTAATTTATTAAACCAAAATAAATATTTAATAGGTTAATGTTGAATGTCATTTTCTCAGATCCTTTGCTAAAGTGACATGTTTTTCATCCCCTCGCCACAATCATTAGCAGAATGGTATAAAACTTTCACAAGACATTTAAAGTTTAGCAATCCTCTGCAGTCCAAATGACACTCAGTTCAAAACAATTTTCTATTCAAAAGCTAGCTTGGCACGCTAGCCAGGAAATCATTAAGTCAAACTACAACAACAAAAGCTGAATTATTTTTGCTGCATTACTTAATGGTTGTACAACAATGAAATATCCAAATGCAAATTCAAAATGTTCAAAAACCTACTGTATTACAATTACAAAACTGACTTCCCCCTGTGTTCCTGGTGTAACACCATCATAACTGCCCTGAAAGGGGAAGAAACTGATATGTTAAATCCCACCACCTCTAGGTGCTCCATACATCTCCATTTGGGACAGCTGGATCAAAAGTTTACAGTTTACCATTTTCACTGGTTCGTAACCAATTACAGAACTCTTTGCTATGTGTAATCTTGACCGATTCTCAAAGCAATTTTTGTATTACACGATCATGTGGTTTCCCAGAAAAAACATGCATTTTATTAAGAATACATTTCTTGTCAGTTAGCTTAATAATAGTAATTATTTCCATATTCAGTAGATGGACTCAGCTTGCATTGTTCTTCCAGTTAACGCCTCTGGAATGCAGCAACTATATTTAATTCTCCTCTTAAATTGCTGCAGCAGCCCAGGCTGTTTGCAATTCTGAGCCTCGTGCAGAATGCGGTGGGAAGCATTCACCATGTCGTCGTTTTAAATTTGGGTGGACCCAACTGTTGCTTTTGTGCAAACAGAAAGACAAGATATTGGCTCCAATGATTTAAACTAGTGTTCTCAAGGAAAACACTAAAGCACTCAGTATCCCACAACTGGGATTAATGATTTGAAAGATGTTGCAGTAAATTATACCATTATAGGGTATGGCAGATTTAATGAAAAGTTTTTAAAATGTAAAAATCTCTTAAGTAGAAATAAATACTGGAGGATTGAGATTTGTTTTTAGTAAAAATAAAGGAAATTTGCCATTACTGTAAATTAGGGTTCTGCTAATTAGATGCCACCAAGTAGACATCCAGGCTTAGCAAACATCCCCTTTGATAAAACAAACAAACAAACAAACAAACAAACAAACAAACAAACAAAGAAGTCTTGTGGCACTTTCAAAGACCAACAAATCTATTTGTCACATGAGCTTTGTCACATGGGAGAAAAAAATCTCACTTCGTCAGATGCATTGATCACAAAACTTGTGCACAAGTTCAAAAGGGGTAGCCGTGTAATCCTGGTGCTACCGTGGTCCCCTCCAAGACACCTCTTCACCCACCAAATCCTTGCTACCTTAGTAATTAGTAGCTAAACATACAGCAATAATACATAAACGTTCCAACACAAAAGCAAAAAAAATTACAATGAGTGGAGAAAGGAAGCTAACTTCAGAAAAAGGTAAGATTCTGTTAGTGAATCTAACTGGTTTTAATTAGTTTTCTGCTAATAATGGCAAACTACATCTTAAAAACCAGTGGGCAGTACCCCTAGAGAATTCTAAAAGAAAACATAAAATCTCACACTATCTAATACTGGAGAGGGGAGAGAACAGAGACACATTTCTGTGAAAAATGCATTTCAATACAACCAGTGGACTCACTTTGATGGTATTAGTGCGTCCTTTTTCATTTATTTTCTTCAACCATTTATACAGGCGGATTTTGTTTGCAAGAATGTATACTGAGTGCAAAAGCCTCATGAACAATCATATACATCTGTGTCATATGAAGGTTTGAACGAGAAGGTCCTGTGTCAGGCCCTCATATAAAAGTTTTATAAATTCAGGGAACAAAAAAGCTATATGATGTGACTAATGTTACCAACCAAACAGTCAATAGTCAAAATTAATTATAGCAGTAAATAACTGAAACCAATTCATAGGCTAAAAAGTATGTTCATATTCAACACTCAAAAATTCTGAACACAACACCCATTTATTAGCATGAACAATTTCCATAACGATTAATAAATTTTAAGGAACCATTTCTGATCATCTTATCTGTCCTCCTGAAAAACACAGATCATCGGATTTCACCTAGTAATTCCTGAATCAAATTTGACATGAGGCCTGCACAAAATAAATATTTTCTTTTTGTGGAATCAATATTCTGTTACAAATAGTTTGCTGATTTCAGGAACCACTGCATCAGAAAATTTATTGTCAAAGCCAGCATATGCAAAAGTTCATGCAGCCAAAGCCACATGCCATGGTTGGAAAAGTAGGGAGGCTTCCAGGCATCCATTTTTAGACATCCCCAGGATGCCATCATTCTTGTCCAAAGACCTTTAACAATTGTAAGTCAATATAAACCTTTGACCATATATGTCTCCTTAGTATATGCGAGATTATTCATACATCTAAGGAGGATCTGGAAGCTTACTTCCATATACTGGAATACCATAATAATATGATCATCACAGTTTATTCGAGTCTTAATTTTATCCAAACTGAATTTGACAATTTCACAATATCTGAAGCATCCCACAATCTCTCCCCTGGAAACAAAGGGAAAGGAACACAGACGACCCAATTTAAATAAAAAGGAGAGTAGATCTTAGGAATTAAACTTGGGACAAGGCCCAAAACAGCCTTGTAATTATGAGCGATAAGAAAAGTTATCTTGCAGGAAAAGGAAAGAAACTCTCCCATCCTCCTAGATGAGGTGACTGCTATGAGAAATATTACTTTAAAAGACATTTGCAGCAACTAATGCCAAACTGGAGGACAATATTAAATTTCCAAGGAGGGAGTCAAGTGTAATTCTGATGGGTTTTCACTTACAGTTGCCTCTTTGGAAAACATGTAAAACTACCTGATGGAAACATACTGGGGTTCCTTAATTTTACCTCAAAAACCTCTTGATAAAGAAGACTGCCATTTCAAGATGCTGAGACTGACCTTTATCCCAACCTGTCTGGAGGAAAATAATTTTAATACTTCCAGGGTAAGAAATTGGCTTGTGTGAAATTTATGAATTCTGGTTGATTTTTATCAAATTACTATACCATTGAATCCCTCACTGTATACTGAATCAAGTATCTGCTACCAAGGCTAGTGTCATGTATGTCTCAGACTAGGAAAAATTGAGAGTCCTTAACCTGAACAATTTCATTCAAATGGAAGCACTTTGAACAATGGGATGGCTACAGCCGTGGGGAAAACAGTTCTTCCCAGGCTGGATAGCAAGCAGAGGTATTGGAGCAATAGAAAATGCTCAACAGAAAAGATGGAACAAAGGAACTAGATGTTAAAACTAGCTTTTAAATAACACAGACTGGAGGTTCACAAAAAACCAAGGGGCATGCTGATGGAGTGAAAGAAACCTTTTGACCTCCAGACCTGAACAAGAATTAGAGAAGTCACCATGACCAGGAACAGAACACTATTCTGCATGAGGACTGGGGTCCAGAAGAGGGGACCTGGGACCCAATGATCATGACTGGTTTAGACTGGAGGGAAGTTCTGCATGAAATTATCAATGAGTAAAGTGTGATTGGTTTAGAGGTTCCTCTACAACAGGGGTAGGCAACCCCTGGCACGCGTGCCAACAATGGCACACGAGCCCATTCGGAGCGGCACTCAGCATCTTCTGTGGCGCCACAGAAATTGCCATTCCTCCCACCAAAAGACACTCCAAGTGGCTTCTTTCAGGGGCGGCTGCAGTGCGGAGGTCCCTGCTATGTCCATGCCCCAGGCATACTGTGTAAAGAAGCCACCCAGAGCGGCTCCTCTCTGTGGTGTCCCACTGCCAAAAGGAGTCACTCCAGGCAGCTTCTTTCCGTGGCGTGCCTGGGAATAGGGGTCCCTGGGCACGGTGCCAAGCGGAACTACTCCAGGTGGCTTCTTTCTACGAGAGGGCCTTTGGCACCAGCTGAGGGTCGAGGAGGAGAGGCTGGCACAGGGATTGGCAAAGGTTGCTGACCCCTAATCTACAAAGTCTTTATGCTACTTGTTTTAGGTGTCATGTGTTCCTTAACCGTTAAGCTATAAACTAGAGTGCACAAAAGGAGAGAGTTCTCGGAGGGTGTGCTTGAGTGACTGTGTGTGCAGTAGCTCAGCTCTTGTCTCACACCTAGGCTAGCTAGACCATGAGGTCCCATTCCCAAAAAGAGGTTCCAGAAACTCTGTGGTCAGGAAGTGTGTCTGAGACCCTGGCTACCCAGATGCTCTAGGTCCAAACATAGCTGCCTGATGAGCATACACATGGGGGAACTCAACAAGAACTGTGACGAAGGGGAAATAACATTTCTGCTCAATTTCAGAAAATAACTCAAATAGGGGGGGAAAAAAAACAAACAAACCCCAACAACAACAATACCCCTCTACAATACAGCCTAGAAGCCAGCATAGGACTTTATGTCAGCATAGCAGCAGCAATCCTTTATAACAATTCCTTGGCTCTTCTGTTCAAATTTCAGGTCCATACAGTGTTTATTTTTCAAAAAAACTATTGCTCCTGAGATAGTAATGTGGATGCATGGGAAGGAAGAGGTGGTTTTGAGCATGACTGCATAAAATTCAAAATGTATAACCTTGAGATGGTTTTATTGTTACTTCCCTCTGACTTCTCTTATTCAGTACTTGTATAAGTGGAGTACCAATGCCAGATTTCTCTCCTCTATTTGAAAAGACAAATATGTTTAATTTTTATTTTATAATTGGAAAAAAATAATATATTTACTATTACTGTTTCAATTAGTGTTTCAAAGGACCTAGGGAGATAAAGGGACAGAAGAATACGCTCACATTAGTGGTTGCAACTGGAAACAGACTACATTTATTGTCGTGTCTGTTCATGAACTCTAACATCTATTTCTCTGTTCTTTCACTTGATTTTTAAACATGAAAAAGCCCAGAACTGGAAAATCCATTTCTGATGCATCATATTGAGTACCAACCATGGAATATATAGAATAGTTCGCCTGCTAAACTTGCCTGCATTCTCACTGAATACCCACAGAGCTCATAAACATCCTCTGTACACCAGGATTCTACCAGAGACTAGCTTCAAGTTCTTCCCTGAAGAGTCATGTGAGAAATATTTTGTGATCTCTGATCTGCACACCACTAACTTAAATCACATGAAGTCCAAGGAACAATGTGTGATCTTGAAAAGTTGTCAATCCTCTTCCCTTCCAATAAATTCTAGTTCCTTACAGCATTAAAATGTGTAAGAGGAGCTCCCCACTGATCTTCCAACAATCTGCTATGGTTGTTTTTCAGAGAGGTTATAAACATGACCACTCCCATTAGAAGAACTGCTGAAATTGCCCATTATGAGAGTTAGGTCTTACCATATTAGGCATTACAATTCCAGTCTCATGAGCATTCATGAGGCCACGGGGACTGACAAAAGTTGTCAGCAGAAGAGAAACTATGAATCTTCAGAGAACAGTTTCCACACAGGAAAAAATCAGTGCTAAATGATGTAGCATGTGCTGAACAGACATCACAACTCTCTCTCTCTTATTCTCCCCCCTCCCAAGGACTCAGATAACATGGAAACCAAGAAGGCCTATCACGTTGCAGCTATGAAGCTTATCTTAGAAACTTCTCGTTTGCATCGAGGGAAAGCTGCTAATTGTGCTGTAATAGTCAAATACATTTGAATCGTTTTAAACAACTATTTGTTTTTAGTTTCTAAACTAAACCAGACTGGCAAGTATCCATAGTATATTAGGATGCTTGCTCTAGTTCTTCTAAGGGAAAAAAAAGTATTCAGACACTATTGCTAGGGGATAGGGAGACAGCAATCTGCATCCAACAATAGTGGATGGACACAAGGCCAGTCAAAAGAAGATTCTCCAAAGGAAAGAACTAGGGTGTCTAATATCTGAAAGTTATACTAGTTATACTAGTTCATTTTCCTGTTAGATAGATCCAAGGAGGAAACGCAGCTGTTCAAAAAAGTGTGCCTTATTAGACAGGAACACACCCCCAGCCTCCCACCCACCACTAGCACAAAAGCAAAAATAAGCAAACAACAAACTCAATGTGGATTTTATTTTTTTGGTGTTCTTTTCTAGTCCCTCCACAAAAAAAGCTGTAATACATTGTACATACACAAGAATTAGCATAATGCTATTTATGCACAGACCTCGAAAAGTTTTACAAAACTGACTGAGTATAACAACCCAGTTTATATGATGTCTACTATTATAAACCTTTATGAGAGGTGTTCTAAAACTGAGTTTATCAGCATTTTCAGTCATGAAAGATCCTACGGCAATTTTCATAAATTCTGGAAAAACTGTCTTACAGTGAGTCTTAGGAAGGTCAGTCTGTTTAGTTTAGAAAGGCAATTTGATCATGGCCTGTAAGTACCTACATGGAGAGATAATTTCTTATAATAAATGGGGCTTTTTTACCTAGTAGACAAGGCAAGACAAGATCCAATACCTGGAAAATGAAACTAGACAGATTCAGGCTGGAAGCAAGGCCCATATTTTTAAGTGAGGGTAATTAACCACTGGAATAAATTACTAAAGGCAACAGTGGATTTGCTATACATTGAAGTGTTGATTTAAAGACTGGATATCTTTCTAAAAGATACACTTTTAGCTCAACCAAAAGTTGCAGGCTTGATGCAGAAGTTATTGGGTAAAATTCTATTATACAGGAAAACAAACAAGGAGTCCTGTGGCACTTTAAAGACTAACAAATTTATCGCATGTGCTTTCTCCATCTCCAAAGCACCTGATGAAGCTCATTTTCTCCCACAAAAGCTCATGCGATAAATAAATTTGTTAGCCTTTAAAAGTGCCACAGGACTCCTTGTTTGTTTTGCTGAACTAGACTAACATGCTTACCCCTTTAGAACATATTATACAGGAAGTCAGACTAGATGATCGTAATGGTTCCTTCCGATCTGATTATATAATTCCCTTGATAGTTTAAAGAGGTACCAAGATTCCTATTCTAAGCTACTATATACTGTTGCTGGTCTTGTATAGCTGATGCATTTCTCTCCAAAGATGGCTAAATTTAAATTATGGTTGAGGTGATTCAAATGTTAAATTGCAGAAGAATACACATACATCCCAGAACAATTACAGAAGAGATTTTTTATTTCTATATCTATATGACTCTAAAGAACATTATGATAAACGCTATTTATTTTGCGCCATTGTCCTCAGCCCTGATTTGCCTGTTAATCTCTTTTCAATAGGACTTACTTCTAACATTCCAAACTTCTTAGCATCTTTCTAAGAGACTACATTTTGAAAATCAATAATCTGAAACAAATATTTTTAAATATAACTTGACCATAGAATATGTGAGAAACACAACACACAATTGTGTATGGGGATAATTCCTGTAGTGGCAATTGTTCTGGATGACTGCCTAGCTTACTTATGTATTCACCACTCATGTATTATGCAACCATTCTGTGATGCGGAAAAAAATAACATATATGCCATATCACTCCACTCCACTGCATATTTTTACACACACACACACACACACACACACACACACACACACACACACACA
>ML685897.1:2697213-2736598 GCA_007922175.1 Pelusios castaneus
CACACACACACACACACACACACACACACACACACACACACACACACCTTTTATATATCAAATAATGTATATAAAAACATATATTTCTACCATCACAAGATTGTTTTTGAGGCTTACTTAGTTAATATATCTAAATGGCTTTGAGATACTTAGAGAAAAAGTAAGATAGAAAAAAATCCCTTCTAAAAATTACTGAAAATTGTCATTTGAGGGCTGCAGGATATTTGCATATACAACTTCTGTTTGATTTTCAGTCACTTCACATACTATTATTGGGTACTTTTGGTATAGCTTGGTAGCATACAAATACAGAAGGGTGTTTTTCCTTAAATAGTTATCAGAAATGTGATACAGCATTTAGCATAAGGTGAACGCAGATACATTTTTCCATTAAATAAAAACTACCTATTTTAACATATGTAACTAGCCACAATCCAATTTTAGAGCTGGCTACAGTTATTAGCCCAGTGATTTACAAGATACATTTTTAATGCAGAACATATTGGGAAACAAATTCCACAATGCCAATTATACCTCTGACTTATAATGTGCTTAAGTAAGGAACCAGGTTCTGGAGATAATAGAGAAATATGGCAATAGCCATACTAAACAAGGAAATACATGGAGTAGCTACGATAAGTAACTAAGATAAGTTTGAATGCTTGGAGATATTATAATTTTGTTATAACATATATAATTAAATAACAACATCTACTATAAACCATCTCTGTCAGAGCAGCAGCTCCAACTTTCTTTAAAACAATTAAACCACTAGAGCAGAGTGGGAGGGAAGGAGTTTGGCTCCATTTATAAAAATGAGTCAAATTAGGCAGATAAGCTACTGCTGTAGTTCAACATTTACAAGCTTCACTTGGAATGTAAAACACTTAATACGACAAACATGCATTCATGGGGCCCAGTCAAAGCAGTTTGCATAATCTTTTCTCCCTCATTATAGCTGTCACCTTCTTGGAAGTTTGAGAGAAATCTGTTCTCTTTATGAATTTTCCATCATGTGACACACACTAGTTTGTTAGCATGAAGATGCTGGTATTGCTGTTACTTCATTTACTCTTTTCAGAAAAATAAGATATGATCCTGGCCATTTGGGCTACTCCAGTGGTGCAAATAGTCCTTAAAGACCTCTTAACTGGCCAGCTGAGAATTCTTCCAGCTTGGGGGAATTCCTGGATGACATGGTGTGAAGCAACCCTGAAGCAGGTCTTTTTCCCAACAAGTTTAACCTGGGTTAATGGATCAAAAAGGATTAGCCAGGTGAGACTGGACTGACGCCATATCGTATCCTGCTGCGTCTTGGGGATCTCCACTATGTTATCTAGCGACTAATCAGGAAAGGGGAAGAAAAGTTTTCTTCCCAGCATATCAGAGTAGGACAGGTGAAGGAATGATATTCTCAGTGCCACAATCTTTTCTGCTGTTGCAGAGTGCTACTACTCCTTTGATGGAGAAGGCATCTTTCAAAGAATTTTTCTAAGGGGAGTGGTCTCATTTCTGGGTCTGCCAGTTGGGTGAGGGAGAGCCCCCCCATAGCTTTCTTCTTTTCACCCTGGCTCCTCCTAGCACATATCAGAGGCAGGTGCACAGCAGGATCCTTGGGTAATTTCTGTTTAAGTGTCTGCATATCAGCAGTGACAGAGAGCAGAAATGAATGCAGGCGCCATTTGGCTAAAGATGCAGAGCTCTCTTCAAGGGCACAAAGCCTCATAGATATCTTTGATACAATATGGAAGTAGACAACAAGGGCAAGAAAGGCATTTTCCTCTCCTCCTCTTGTTCTGCTTTTCTACAGTGTTGACTGCCTCTGCAGTAGGAAAGAGGATGAATGAAGGACCTCAGAAAAGGCCTGTCCAAAAGAGCTGGGCAATCAAGCCTCGGAAAATAGTGATAAGAGATTCTGAATAAAGCCAATGTGTAATGGAATATAAAAAGTGAGGTCCCCAAAGAGAGCAAAATTGTCCACCAGCTCTGTAACAGGTTTTGCTGCCCCATGCAGTTTACAATGGCAGGAAGCCAACTGGCAAGCTGTTCTAGGAGGAGCTTGGAACCAAGCCAGTCAAGCTCACCGGTCTGTTTGCTGCTGCCAAGCTGAAGTGGAGTCTGAAGCCGGAGTTGGTTGGAACTGGGGATCTGGTTGTGACTGTGAATATTGGTTTATAAAAATGCTCTTAAGCAAATCCTGTACTCTCTGTTTATAAAGTGGCTGAACATGTAAGACAATATACTTAACCCAGCTAGGGAGAATAAACCACAGACTTTTAATTACAGGGCTATTTGCACTCTGACTAAAACAGGAAGTATGCTGGTTATGCTACATTGGGCTCTACTCTCGCCACTGCACTGAAACCACATTTACGACAACTGAAACTATGCAATTTATTTAACTCTATGAATTTCCTGTTTTGAATTGTGTTCTACTACTGTTTAGTTTGCTAAATATTAACATTTCTGATACCACATATTTATTAAATAAGTTACATCTTGGAGAATATATATTCTTCAAATTATTTTAGCTTGGTAACAGTTTTTTAAAAAGTCTGTTCGTTTGAAATTCATTATTAAGTCTCTGTATTACCAGAATGCAAACATATTTCCTAGGTGTCAGGAAGTAAGTAGGTTTTCCATGCGTCATGTAGTTTCAAAAACATTTCTGTCCAACAGAACATATAGAATCTACTGGCATCATCAAACATGGACTATTTGGGCACATGCTTCAGTTATGTTCCACAATGGCAAGCAATGCTAAACTCCAAATTCCATGCACTGACAGTTGTATCCTTATCCATTCAATATCCTGTCACAAATTATTGGTAATAGCAGTATTACTACTTTAAACAATATGCCACCAATTCTTAATTGTAGCAATTTGCAAAGTTGATGTATGTACAGTTTTATAAGCAATCCTCATTCTTCAGGCTGAACACACACAAGCGAGAGCACCACACACAAAGTAACATGATTCAAACCCATTTTAGTACAAGACAATTCTGAAAATGCTGTTTAAACACAAAATATAAAACTGGCAGAATCAGATTCAAAATTCCTTATGCTTTTTTTTTGTTTGTTTTGTTTTGTTTTTAATTTTTAAACTTTGTGCCACTATATTAACTGGACTCTCACAAAACCTAAATTTCCACAATGAATACAGTGCTCTGCTTTTCTGGCAACATAGCTATTTTCCTAACAGACTGACAAAGAATGCATACACTGACGGAAACTGACTTATCACATCATTCAATTAGAAGTAAATGGATTGTGATAGAGAAAACTTGTCCTTTCTTACACATCTAGTAATTCCTAATGATAAAGCTTGATGATCTCCTACACTACAAAACAAAGGCTATTACGCATTCCTTCAGATTTGTTTTGTGAAACACCTCTCTGGAGCTCTAAGGGCATGTCTACCTCTACACTGCAATTAAAAACCCACAGCTGGCCCACGCCAGCTGACTCGGCCTTGCAGGGCTCCGCTCTGGGGCCATTTAATTGCAGTGGAGACATTCAAGGTTGGGCTGCAGCCCAAGTTCTGGGACTCGCCCACCTCGCAGAGTCCTAATGCTCAGGATGCAGACTGAGCCTGAACCCCATCATCTACAACACAGTTAAACAACCCCGCAGCCAGAGCCCTGAAAGCCCAAGACAGCTGGGACCACCCAGCTGCGGGTTTTTAATTGCAGGGTAGACATACCCTGAACCTTACTGATGAACATGAGCTACACATAATCAAGGTCACAAAAAATTCTGAATGCAACGACATGTCATTGTCTTCAGTAATTTTGCCCTATAAGACTAAAACCTACCTCTGATCCAGCCATTCGATCTCCTCCTTCCCAAGTATCCATTGAAATGCATTGGCCTTGCAACGTCCTCATAAAGTCAATAAATATGGACTCTGAATCCCCGGTAGGGAAAGGAAAAGGAAATTCCAGAGTCACAGTTCCCTTATGGAGAACGCTCTTGTACCAGCTCCCTCTGGAGAGAGATACAAAATCTGCAGACTTTATATTCCAGTAGAGTTGATTTGTCACAGCCTCTTTAATTGTTTCTCCCAGAAACAGAAGATCCAAGACAGAATGATAGTTGGTGAGAGGAGTATGTGGCTTTGTAAAAAGCCTGCCTAGGTCCTCCTTGAGGACACGTGACATTCCTTGCCTCCCCTACACACAAACTCAGGGAATCATTGACAATCCACCATCCTTAACAAGCCATGATAGACAGGAGCCCAACTCGCAGGCTGTAGCTGCAAACAGTCCTAGCATCTTTTGAATCTCATTAAGAGAAACAGATCAAAACTCAAGCAGAAAAGACTCACCTTTTGTGCCCCTTGGGAGCCTGCTATGTCAGCACAGAGACAGAGACCTACAACTAAATCCAGATCAGGTTACTTTTGCGGATACAATCACAAAGAACATTTCTAATAGTAAGAAAAAAACTGATTAGCCAGGCTATCCATCATCCAGGAACAATCCTGCTATTGAAGAGTTATGCAGATGCTATGCTATGATGGAGGCAAAAAAGTCCTTCAATTCCAGCACAGCTGCAGCATAAATCTTCAAAAATTCTTTACATTACTGTCAGATTTGTCACAGAACTTCAGTCACTGGATTTCCTTCTCTCTTCATTCCACATGTCATCTATAAATCTGAGCCATCTGTGAGGACAAAGCTGAAGAAAAGGATAGCCCCACTCCGAACCTTACTTCCACGCTCTCTGACGCCCACAGTCCTCTGCTACTTCCTGTCTTCCCGATTTCATCCCAGCTCTCCTTCCTGCCTTCCTTCTTACTTCCATATACACCACTGCCTACATCCGAGCACAAAAACAAGCTGATTACCAAATAGCTAATACTGAGTCGGTCAAGTGCATTTCCTGTCAACATAATCACAAAAACACAATACAATGTTAAGACCTTAACATTTACCTCAACCTCAGTCGAGATTACTTACTAACCACACCCTATGATACCTGGGCTGATTTACACTCATCAGTCATTATGTAACTTAGGGATGTGATTTTTTTTTTAAACTGGTATATTTATACCAGTACAAGGCCCATACTGGCTGCAGTTACATAGATGAACAGATACCTTATATGGTATAGTTCAGGGGTCTGCAATCTGCAGCTCTGGAGCCACATGCAGCTCCTTGCCTGCCCCCTTGCAGCTCCAGGCCCTCCGCCACCAAGGGACCTGCTCCTGGTTCCAACCCCCACCCCTGGCCCACTAGGAGGCTACACCCATTGCAGCTCTCAACATACTTGGTTATTGAAGGATTTTTTTTAAATGGCTCTTCTTATCTTTTGGGCTGCCGACCCCGATATAGTTATTCCCCCTTCTGTATAGGATTAACCATACCAGTATTCAGCATCTTTATATCAATGTAATCATCTCTACAGGAAGAATGTGTATGTACTGCTTTAACCATACTCATATAGCTGAAACAGTCCAACTTCTCTAGTCTAGATCTCAGTTCCCGCACATATCGGTCCAGCACACATCCAGGTCCTCACAGTCATAGTCACACATTCATGCACATTAACACGGGTATCACTATAGTGTGTATATATCTCTTAATCCTCCTAAAATCAGTTCATGGGGTGTATTTGAATGTGATTATGAAGAATGATGTGTGCATTTTATAGCTTGTTATGTGTAGCAACTGAATGTTTTGAGTTGAGGATTTTGAGACCATACCTGGTGTTTGTGCTAAGGCATATGTTTTGCCAAAATGTTAATGTTGCATTTACTTGACACTTGGTGATTATGTTGATAGGAAACATCCTTGCAAAACCCTTACTCTATTTTAATAGAGTTTATGCATGGGATTATATAAAAGAGCTCCTGATACATCATGAACGCACTGTAGAAACAATTTAAAATTATATATATTTTCTGAGATTTTCTTCTCTTTTAGAGATCACTTCATTATTGCTTATGAATTTCTCTGCTTTTGGAATCTGAAGTCATAATCCTATTTCTGACATTACAATATCTCTCTACAGCAACTAATTATGATGTCACAAAGAGAGGATAATTATTCCAAATGAGGAAACAGCAGCAGGAAGATATGAACTCGTAAGCTACAAAGGTCCTACTGGCATGCAAGCAATGGAAGTGCAGCAGAGAAGTAGAAAATCCAAAAAAATTGAATACCCTAGTAGATATAACACTAAATAGGACTTTTTAAAAAAGTTTTTCCATGAGGCATTAGTTAGACATCAACTATTAGTTAGGACGCTGAGATCAGTAATTTTATTTTAAAAAATTATTACTGATAAATGTTACATAAATAGAGCAAAAGACAGAACACATTAAAATTAAGGAAAATCTTAATGTAGTAGAGATATTAACCATGATATTTTTATACAAGTGAAAAAGCATGTAAAACTCCAAAAGCACCTTATTTAAAGAAAACATGGATAATGAACTTCAGACTTCACTGCGTTCATAAAAACACATTAAACTGTTTTGTATTAATAACAGACTCATGAAATTGAACAAACTTGTCCAAAAGATGTTAAATTAACTGAAAGGAATTTTACTTTTCTATTGTAGAAATAAGAATTATGAATAATTATGAATGGTTAACAGTTTTCAAAATATTAGCCTAAAATTAGCTTCCATTTCCATTATTCCCATCCCCCAAACACACACACACACACACACACACACACACACACACACACACACACACACACACACACACACACACACGAAGAAACCATTTTTCCAGACTGCATTAAAACTGCTACTGAAATAGAAGAGTAGAATCATTGATAAAACCACCTTTTTTTCTGTTTTATAGAATGCATAGAAACTGTATGGTTTTATTTTTCTTGGCATTCCTCTCTCCACATTAGCCCATAACCTTCCTCGTACAACTCTGCCAAAAACATTGCCTTCTAGGTCCACAACACCCCTGCTGTTCCAATCCCTGGCTTTTCTTAAGCAAAGACTGAGAATTGTGAGATTGTTTTATAATACGTACTACTGCATCAGTCTAGTTGCAACACAATTTTCATGCTTTCAGTGGAAGAAATAGCTTCCTTTTCAACTTCTACTCATGAAATTCAGGTACATGTTTGAAAACCAAAACCTGGGAATTTAAAGAAAAAAACCACACATTCCAGGGCAGTACTCAAACAAATGTAGATCTGGTTTTCTTTGAAAGCAACACTGAGAAATAATGTATTATGGCCCACAGCACTACTGCAGCCTTTCATATCATAGAACCAAGTAAATTAAATGCTCTCAGAGCTGATTGCAGTGGGATGTGTATTCTTAATCTATGCATTTAGTATCACATTTAGCTATTATTAATGCTTCATAATTTTCTCTATCTCACTGACCTACAATAGAAGTTGGCTGGCTATATGACAGATACATTTCCCACTGCTGTTAGGCCCTAAAGATTTAAAAAAACCCTGATTCATTCACAATATCTAAGACAATTGCTTATTAATTTTAATACAAAAAAATAAAAACAAACCTAAATTATAATCCAATGGCCAAAAACTACATTAATGCAGAATTAAGGTTACTTGGTGGTATGTCACCCCCTTGTGAAGGCAAGGTCGAGCAAAACTCAAAACTTCAGAAAACCAATGAAGAGTTTTCAGACCACGATTCCCTATGTAGACTTAACTCTGCTCTCTTTCAGCAATGCCCCAATACTCCTTGTGAACATACATACCTTTATTCTGGCTACCCTAAAGTAGCTGAAGTATACAAGCTCTTCCCATGCTTTTTACATACATCCCCTTGCACATGTGCATGTCTGTGCGCGCGCACACACACGTATTTCAGCTGCACCCCACCAATCCTGCTTCAGCACACTTCAGCCATGTTCCTGACCCACTCGGTGTATTCACCCCTCCAACCAGCCTCCTCCCCACTACAAGGAGGGAACACATCCACCACAAGATTCCCATCCGAGGCATACAAGTGTTTCTGTTGCTGTTACTTCCGTCTTCCTATAACCTGACTCACTTCCTGTGCCTGGAGTGAAGGCCAAGTATGTTGTAATGAATAGTGCTCCTGGTTGTGTTTCACAGGTGTTCACGGATAATTTGTGGCAGCATTGGTGAAAGATATTACACACAATGTTTCTATTCCAAAATTCCAACTTTTATGTTAAAGAGGATGATCGTCTAATTCCTGCCCAATAAACATATCCCATCTCCGAGAAACATTCAGAGCAGGTAATGGATATGCCACATAGTACCCATTTTCCAGTCAGCCATGAACCCTCCAGTTTCCTAACTAATATTCATCCAACACTTACTACTAGTTTACATGAAGTGTTAGGGTGCACTGTCAGAGCCAGGGGGCAAATGACTAGAGGTATACGAGGGTTAGTAGTCCATGTTAGAGCAGCAGGTCCAGGGGGGTTGGGATGCAGGGCTGAGGTGCACTGGTAGACCTGTAGGGTGCAGCAGGTTGGGGGTGCAAGGGTTTGGGGTGCACAGACAGAGCTGGGGGCACTAGGGAGTTGGGGTGCAGACAGACCTGGGGGCACTAGGTAGTTGGGGTTCACAGACAGAGCTGGGGGCACTAGGGAGTTGGGGTGTAGAGAGCGCTATGGAGCACACAGGCAGGTTGGATTGCCCTGGCAGAGCTGCGAAGTACATGAAAGTTGGGGTACACTGGCAGAGCTGGAGGGTGTAGGGGTTGGTGTACATTGGCAGAGCTAGTGGTACCATGTTTCCCTCACCTGGGCCTCCAAACCTCTCTCCCCTCCCCTCCCCCACTTTGCAGCCCTAAATCCCTCTCTCCATACACCCCCACTCTTCTGCTCCCTAACATCCCTTTCCTCCCAAGAAACACTCACATGTCTGATTCACCTCCTCCCCAAGCCTTTGATTACATTCCCCACAAAATACAACTGCCACCCATGAGCAAGGTCTGATCTGCGTTCTGGCAGTATGTCTCTTCAACTACATTGATCAGGGTTGTGAGAATATTCAGGCCCAGTGCGATGTAATTAAGCTGACCGTAAGGCCCAATTTACATGCCACTAGGTAACTGAACAACTTCTCTGTAGAACTACCTGCCACCTCTCTAAGAAGTGGATTTACTACAGTAATGAAGAACCCCTTTCTTTCATTGCTGTAAATATATATATATAAAACCATTAGCAGCTACCTAACTAAAACAGTAGTTCTCAGACTTCATTGCACTCTGACCCCTTTTAACAATAAAAGTTATTACACGACCCCAGGAACAAGCCTCACCACCGCCCTAGGCTAAAGTCCTTGGGCTTCAGCTTCAGTCCCGGGCTCCAGCAAGTCTAACGCCAGCCCTGGTGACCCCATTAAAATGGGCTTGCAATCCACCTTGGGATCCCAACCCACTGTTTTAGAACTGTTGCACCAAACATTTAAAGTATATGTAATTAAGATCTTTACGAAAGTAGACTATTCAATCATCATCCCTATTTCATAGTTACATACAATTTTGGATGTTTTAATTTCTAAAAATTACTAAAACCAAATCATTTTATTAGTCTCCTAATTTCAGTGTAGAAAGCAAAATCTGTTTTTAAAAAGGCATAAAGGTAATTACCACAACTAGATTTTTTTAAAAAGTCTTGAATAATTTTTCTGATCATTAGCAACATTTGTAGTTAAAGTGAAGATTAGGATAGTTGGACCAAATTAAACTCCGTTTCATCAGTGTGAAAGTAGACGTATGCCTCTATAAATAAGCAAAATCTGGCACATTTAATCTCATCTGGCAGGAAGCAATATTCTAGTCTTTAGAGATCAGGAAGAAATATATTTCTGTACACACAGCATCACTAAACTGCTTAGACCTATTGGAGCGCTTGTTTTCCTTTCACATATCAGTGTTAGCCACTGAGAAGAGAGAAAGGATATTGGATTAATTAGCCACTCTGGGAACTCCTGTAAAATAAGCCTGAAACTAGCAAGTCTCCAAAATGATATTTGCTCTTCTGACATCAACCAACCAGATTTTTATTTTTGAATTCAAATTATTATTCATAGGCCAAGACATCACTGCAATTCAAGTTGTAGTAAAGAGTCAAGTTTTATACTCCGCCCCATGAAAAACTGAGCAACAGAAATGCTTGAAATTACACGATCTTAAAGAGAATGTACCACTTTAGAATGTATATGATTAAACTGAGTTCGTAAGAATACGTGACGACTGCTAATTATATTAAAAATAAAAAGTGGCATCTGCTTATATAGTACGTAGAAGTCAAGCAATCATTCAAAAATAAAACCAACATACACATAATCTTGCTTACAACAAATAAAGGTACATCTTTTATTGGGATTTACGATAACTGGCAGAAATGTAGAAAATGGTAAAAATTCATCCAAGGTCAGTAAGGCATTATAAAAGGGCCTTTTTAAAATTTTTATTTCAGTTTTAAAACAGCACTCAGTGTTATTGGACTAAAAAGTGTAAACTACTCTTTTGATTCCCTAGAAACTTTCAGCAGTTATAACATATTCATTAAATACAATGTATTGTACTACACTGGTACATTTTAAGACAAGTGTTTTATATCAGTTAGAGTCAACATTTTGATATCATTTGATGAGGGTCTCTGTGGAAAAAATAATACCATTATTAAATTGATTTAAGAAAGCTGCTCAAAATACCACAAAACACATCGTTTCCTGCAGTCCTAGAGCTTTTAATAGCCAACTATACAGCCAGGTCTACCCTTAAAACACCTCATTGGCACAGACATAACAGTGCCGCTGGGCCACTGTAGCACTTCAGTGAAGACACTGCATCTTCCATTAGCATAGTTAATCCGCCTCTGAGAGATGGTTGCTATGTCAACAGGAGAAGCCGTTCCCCATAATGTTGAATATGCCAGAGTTTGGGTGTGTATTTTTCCCCACGCCTGAGTGACACAGTTGTACCAACGTAAGCTTGTAGTGTCGACCTGGGTATATGTCTAGGATATTCTTCTTTTGAATTTAGAAAATATCTTAAGGAAATACACAAATAAAAATTTTATTGCCTTGAGAAAATAATACTATATTACATTGCTCTAAAATCAGACTATTTAATGCATTTATTAAGGATGAAATAAAATTCTAGTTTAAGTTTTTACTACAGCAAGTTCAAATAGTATCAAAGCCCTATACAAAGAACAGAAGACTAAGCTAAAATAGCAAGAATCCAAATAAGCAAATTCTTGAGTTAAGGTTGCTGCTCTGTGTTCAGCTTCCCCTTTAAAGCATACTGCATGCTGGCAAAGAAAGGTAAATGTAAAAGGACTAGCAGTCGTTATATCTGTATTCCCTTGATTTTTATTGATTTCAGCCATAATTAAAAAAAACAAGAGAGGCTGAAGAAATACTTACCCATGTTGAAAACAATGCCTACAATTTCCCCTTGGTATAACAGTGTCTGTAATCTCCATGGATGCAACATCATATTAAATTAACCATTTTATATCTCAGATTGATAGTACTTTACTACTGCACAGTAAGACCACACATTAAGAGCTCCACTCTTGATGCATATACTAAGGACCAAATTTTATCCTAAAAACCATGGTGAGGATCTAGGTTTAGTTTGGCTTTAACTGTTTCCACGGCTGACTGCAGCTCCCGTTTCTCACTAAAGATTGGCAGGAATTTGAAATTCTCAGGCTTCAATGGAGCTATAACAGTTTACACCACAAGAAGCTTGAGATATAGTTTCTTTCTGTACCAGCTTAATCCAGGCCAATATTTAGGCAGGTCCTGTATGGTGACACTGTGTAGGACTGGTTCTGACTGTTCCTTGGCCTATAAATGAGAAAACCAGAGAGAACTAGTTTGCGCATGTGCTCAGCAGCCTCAAAGAAGAATCTTCTTTGTGTTTACTACGTTTAAGTCATGTCTTCACTCCGTCTCAAAGGATGCTGTATAGTTATTCTTCAAAAAAATGTTGATCAAAAGGTCTGCGTGCCTTGACAGACTCTCCCAAGTGGCTATAGAATAAGCAAAAGGGTACTGGCAATATGTTACCCACAGGCTAATAACTGAAACCAGTTTCGTTAGCTTAAATTCCTTAAGAAAAAGAATTCACTTGAGCCTCAACTTTGGAGAGAACGGAAGTTGTCTGGCTAAGTGTGATTTTATAAAATCCTTCATTAAATGAGAGATACACAAATGCAAAAGAAAGGGTTACTTAACTGTAACTACTGTTCTTTGAGATGTGTTGCTCATGTACATTCCAACTCAGATGTGCGTGTGCACGGATCGCCGGAGAGTTTTCCCCTAGACTATCCACAGGGTCAGCTGTGGCCACCGGGGGTGCCCTGAAGCCCTCCCTATAAATAACTCAGCCAACCCTCCCTTTCTCTAGTTCCTTCTTGCCGAAATTCCAGGTGAGGAGAGGAGGGTGGGTGTTGGAATGTACATGAGCAACGCATCTTGAAGAACACTAGTTACAGGTAAGTAACCATTTCTTCTTCTTCGAGTGATTGCTCATCTCAATTCCAACTCAGGTGATTCTCAAGCCTTGCCTTGGAAGGGGGATGGAATTCTCTCATCTCGCTGTCTGCAGCACTGCTCTATCAACTGCCGCATTGTTTCTCACCTGTTGGGTGAGCACATAGTGGACAATAAAGGTGTGCACCGACGAAACTGTTGTTGCCTTGCAAATGTCCAGTATAGGTACTTACGCCAGGAAAACCGTGGATGATGCCTGTGCCCGTGTAGAATGAACCGTCACCCGTGGGAGTGGAACCCTAGATAGTACGTAGCATTGCCTGATACAGGGTGAGATCCAGGACGACAGGCGTTGGAAGGATATTGGTCGTCCCTTACTCTGTCCGCGACCAGCACAAACAGCTGGGAAGATTTGTGGAAAGGCCTAGTACAGTCCAGGTAGAAGGCTAAGGCCCTTTGCACATCCAAAGTGTGCGGCCTTCTCTCTTAGTCTGTGGCATGAGGCTTTGGAAAGAAAACTGGAAGAAATATGTCCTGGTTGGTGTGAAAATAAGAGATCACTTTGGGTAGGAAGGCAGGGTGATGATGGAGTTGGACTTTGTCCTTGAAAAAGAGAGTGTAAGGCAGGTCTGCCATAAGTGCCCTTAGCTCCTGCACTCTCCGGGCCGATGTAACTGCCACTAGAACGGCAATTTCCACGATAAGTATAGTAACGAGCAAGATGCTAGAGTCTCGAAAAGGGGCCTATCAGTCTTGTCAAGACCAGGTTTAAGTCCCATTGAGCCACCGGTGGGTGGATGGATGGAAAAAGTCTGTCCAGACCCTTCATGAACTGGTATGGTCTGAGAACAAGGAGCCCCTTGATGAACCCTCATGGAATGCTAAGATGGCCTTGACAGATGCACTTGATAGGCCTTGCTGCTTGAGGGTGAGAAGGTAATCCAGAATTGGAGCCAAAGTAGCTACAATTCCTTTCTCCTTTGCCCAGGAAGAGAACCTTTTCCATTTTGCTTGGTAGGTGATTATAGTCGATGGCTTTCAGCTATTGAGGAGGACCTCTTGCACTTGAAAGGAACACTGGCATTCATCTCTACTCAGCCATGGAGGCACCATTGGGATGTCTGAGCGCTCCCTGGTTCTGCGTGAGCAAGTCTGGATAAAGTGGCAGGGGAATAGGTTCCTTGACTGACAGGTCCAGCAGCGTCATGAACCAATGCTGACGGGGTCATTCCGGGGCAATTAAGATGACCCTCGCCTTGTCACGCTTTATATTCAGAAGCACCCTGTGGACCAAGAGTGTTGGTGGGAAGGCATAGCACAACTGGTTCGACTACGGGTTCAGGAATGTGTCTGCTTGTGACCCGTGCCCCCCTGACCCAGAGCTGCCGCTGCCAGCAGGAGCCAGCCCTGGCCCCGGCCAGGAACCCAAGGCTGCCTGCTGGTGGGAGCCGGCCCCGGCTCTGGCCCTGGCTGGGAACCTGAGGCTGCCGCTGCCTGCCGGCGGGAGCCAGCCTCAGCCCCAGCCCTGGCCAGGAACTCGAGGCTGCTGCTGCCCCTGCCGGCTGCGGTATGGGACCCCACTCCCTGGCACCTGCCGAGGGTGTGGTGGGTGAGGCTGGCATGGGGGCCGGCAAAGGTTGCCAATCCCTACACTAACTGCTATCTAACAATAGGAGAAGAACACTAGGAGATAGCTAGCTGTAAGCCAGCAAGCACTGTTCCAGCGAGTGTGAGGGCGGTAAGAAGGAACTGGAGAAAGGGAAGGTCGGCTGAGCTATATATAGGGGCTGGAGGGTGTCCCCAGTGGCCATACCCAACCCTGCGGGTAGTCTAGGGGAAAACTTTCCAGCGATCCATGCACGCGGCACACGCACACCTGAGTTGGAATTGACATGAGCAATCACTCGAAGAAGAACCTAGCAATAGGGCCCTTGGGTAGATTTAGGAACATTCTAGAAGGCAGAATAGAAAATGGTTATGCAAGATGTGAGTAGAGTTATAGCATTCTGTGACTGGGATGATTTAGTGGAGAGGTCCTGCTTTTAGCAGTGGGTTGGACTCATGGCGTCCCTTCCAGCCCTATGATTCTATGACTTTTGTGGCACGTCTCAGTGAAGCTGACTCTTTTGGCACGTCTTCCCTCTTAAATCTGGATTGCAACACAATCTTTTAGCAGCATTTTAGAGCCAAACGAGCCACTGTATTCTGATGCATTCTAATATTCCCTTGTTAAGTGAAAGAGGTATAGTATAACAATTGTACATGGTAATAATTTTTCTTTATGCCCACAACTTTTTCTATGACATGCCACTGTTTTGGTTTGTGGAGCTAGTGGTGGTAGAAGGGGGAGGATATTAAGTAGCTCACCATTATTTTCAAACTACTATATTTATGGTTTGTTTTTCAAATAGTAATTTTTAGAAGCCCAACATGTAAGAGACTTATCAGATCATCAAATCCATTCCCTTGTTAAAGGTACACACTATAGTTCCCACAATAATGTGTGCCCAGTTTATAAGATTCATGCACCAAGATCTAAATTTTTAATACATTTCGTACTTTACACATTCTATAAAGAAGCTTAGTAGTGGGGATTTTCAATTACGGGCCTCAACCTGCAAATATAACCACACAAGTAATCGTACACGCCTAAGTGTTTCCTCAATTGGGTCTTATTTATTAGGCTTAAATTTTTATTACCAACTCTCCCACTGACTCCCTGAGTGACCTTGTCCAAGAAATACAACCTACTTCAGGATTTCCTCTACCTATACAATAGTTTTAATATTTACCCATGTAAGTAAAGTACTTTGACATCTTCAAATGGAGGATACAATGAAAAAAATGAAGTATCATTAATTAATCCTCTGAATTTCTAAATCAGAAAAATGATTTTTAAAAAGTTTATTTTTCTCAACTTGCCATAAAACCGGGTTATGTGTTAGCTATATATGTGTATATCGTTTCAGTGCTTTTTTTCTTTAAAAAAGAAGGTGCCGGTATGCCAAAAGGAGCGGTGCAGGGTAGGGGTGGGGAGGTGGTCAAGGCCTGCTCCTTTCCCTTGCTGACCCTGGCCCCCAGCTGGGCAGTGAGGCTGGCCGGGGTAACGTAGGCACTGGTACTGGTGCGTACTGGCTCAAAAAAAGCCCTGTATAGTTTTAATATTTTTTTCAACATAGGGAAAACCAACTAGAAAGAAATATTGATATGCAAAGCTTTTAACAATGAAAACAGCTGCAGTTTTATGACTGCACAATGTTTCTCGGCTGTCACCCCCAGTCTACATCCCAAATGAAGAGACAGGGAAACCCTTTCGTTCCCACAGAAAAGGGAGCAAGTTACATCCCTCTGTAGATCATTCAAAATTATTTTAATTAAGTGCTTCTCACAGGAGGCTTCATAACTCACATCACATTGCATTGCCAATCCACCGCTCTTACCAGGTAAAATGAAACCTCCAATGCAGTGAAGAAGATGAAGAAATTCTCATTTAAATACATTAAAGAAATTAAACTAGAGGTTCACACACTTTGTTGCTTCTTTAGGCTGAGCTCCCATCTCCCTCTATTTAAGGGACTCTCTGAAACCTCCCATCTTATACCAGAGGCTCTGTATGGCCCTTCTCCTATTCCCTCCGCATTCTAGGACTCTCTGTGTGATCCCATTTTCACCATCACCACGTCAGAGACTCTGTGGGTCCCTCATATCTCATTTCCTCCTTCCATTGTTCCCCATTTTCCTCCATGCTAGGGGGGCTGTATGCACACCCCTCCCCCCGCCAACTCCCTCTTTCCCCAATATGAAAGGGGATCTCTGTTCACCCTCCGTTTTTCTCTCCACCACATGCCCAGAGCTGTGTGTGTCCCCTCACCATATCGTTTCCTATTCTCCCGCACATGTCCTAGGCTTCTCCCTCTTCCATGTACTTTTCCCCCCGCATATCACTGTACCCAATACTCACTGGGCCAGGGTCTGTGTGTGTCCCCATCTCTCCTTGCCAGGGTTCCCCATTTTCTATCTAACAAGAGTTATGTGTGCCCCCATTCACCCCTTCCCTCATGTCAGGATACCCCAATTTCTCCTTCTCTCCCTCTCCTTCATTATTATTTTCTTTCTGTCTGGGAATAATTCAGTCCGAGTGTCAATTTCTTAAACTCTATTGGGAGGATAGACAGAGCTAAGATGAGGGATGTTATGCTGGAAGCTGTTAATGGTTGCTGTTAACCAGTCCACTAATTTATAGACAATCACAAGAACTGGTTTAAACTGCTGGGTCCACTAACCAGATATAAGGGGCTCTATGTGTCCCCCATTTTCTCCTTTGACATTAGAGACAAACAAATGTCATCCAGTTATTGCTGCTTCGCATGCTCAACCAACTGTAAGTTCATTTTAAATGGGGAAAAAAAAGAAAACTACTGTTTGTCCAAAATAAAAATATGAACAAAACAAAAAGATCTAGAAGAGTTTGCAAATCAATATTTAATTTTGAGCTGCCCCCCCAAAAAAATTCCTACAAGGACAGAGTTTTCTAAAATGCTCTCTAAGGTACATGTTGTAATGAATTGTATGTAACATCTGAATGCTAAATTAAAGTCCAGTTTTTTAAAGTTCTCATCATACTCATATTCAGAAAGAAAAATGCAAATGTTTTTAAAGCTTTCAATTAATATGCAAGAATAAAAAAGGATATGAAATTGTCTTAATGTGTTCTACTAATTAGTACTGCTTTCTTTTTACAGGGTGAGAAAATGACAAAAACATTTCTAAACTGGCAGTGAAAAGCCAATTCAGTAAGCCGAGTTTTTGTTTTCTGTGACAGGCAGCGGAAAAATCTCTTTCACTTATTAGGTCTACAGAGACCAAAACTGGCCGGGTGTCAAACCTGCTTTGTAAAAAAATCAAATCCATTCAGCCTTGAGCAGATAGATCATGCTACAGTTCTTTGCAACCTGTTACCAGTATCAACTTAAAAAGCAAACCTGTGGTGTCTTCCAATGAGGGTTACTGCAATGATAATTTTCTATTAAGAGTTACAAACTGAACTGACTGTACAACACAAAAAGGAAAAAAAACCATGATGACTCTGCCAAATCACATTAGAAATCAAACCCTATTCATATTTCTCTAGATTGTTAACATATGAAGATGCTACACTGAGATCAAGTACAAATGAGGGATAAGCATAATGGATATACATTTTAATCAAACTGAGTGCAGCCAGCCACATTGTGTGTGGCAACGATTGCTACGAAGGACATGTTTCACGGCCCCATTCATGATCGAGAGTGTGCAGAACAGTCAAGAGGAGGGATAGGATGAAGTGTTCCATGGGAAGGCAGCTGGTGTTAATAGGGAGTTGGAAGAAGAGAAACCTTTCATGGCAAGTTAGCTCTCAGGAAAGAGACAGCAGTCTGAGCTGAGGCTGTGGTATTAGAGAGAGCTGGGTTATATAGTTGGATGAAGTCCACTGAACCAAATAATTAAAGATGCATTGCCCTGCTAATTGGCCAAAACTCCTGTCAGTTATGACGGAGAAGGGGTCAATTTATTGGCAAAATGATGATATGGCATGCTTAGATTCAAATTTCAAAAGGATGAAAAAATGATCAAGATCAATCTCTGGAATGATTTGATTTTCAGTTTACATTTAAAAAATAATTTTTACAAATACATTATCATCTGGTACTCTGTTAAATTTTGAAGCCATTATTTCAGCAAGGCTATAAATGTCAAAATGCCATCATTTTGGAAATTTTTAAAGAAAATATTAACAATTTTTATACTCTGTCCCTTCAAAAAAACTTTTAGCCTGGTCTAACAATCTAGCACCTTTAACAAATTCACTCATTTTATTTCATTTTGAAATATTTATTTTAATTGAATTAAACACATAATATATTGCTCTAAGGAAAAATCTCAAACTTTGATCTCTACAGAACACCATAGAAAATATAGTTAACAGAAAATCTGATAACTTATATTTTTCTATAAAATAGAAATTTGCTAGTTTTCACATGCATTATTTACCTACTCTCAAACTTTAAAATAGTTAGGAATGAACCACTCTAATTATTTCTTAAATGAGTAAACAAATTCTTTCATTATCTTTAAAATGAACCCATAGCAAATGTTCTTTACTAGTATTCACAGCAAATTCAGACATCATTCTCCTCTGTTTTGGTTTTCTGCACTCTTGAGAAAGGCACTATTTACAACAGAAGATTTTTCTTGAATTGTTCCATTTTTCTTATAAGGGATTTCAATTTCATTATATCTTTAAGGCTATGTCTACACTTGCAAGTTAGTTCAAATTAAGGAAGCTTAATTTGAACTAATTTAAGCCTTGGCCACACTAGGCTTTCATTAGTTTGAATTAAGGGCTTCCTTAATTCAAACTAATAAATTTGATTGCTTAGTTTGAACTAACCCTTAATTTGAAATAGTTAATTCGAATTAAGTCATTGTGGCCATATTAGTTCGAACTAATTGGCAGATTGACCTTCCTGCAACTGACTAATTCGAATTAAGCAAGTGCCCTGCCTGGACATGGCTAGTTCGAACTAGCATTCTAGTGGGGCCATGCTAGTTCGAATTAAGTTATTTCAAACTAACTAAAATTAGTTTGAATTAACTAATTCGAACTAGCTTTTGTAAGTGTAGACATAGCCTAAAAGAGTATCTTACCTAAAAACCATTCCAGACAAAAGATGAAGTAGTAACACAGTTCCAGATTTAGGAGGAGAATGGGAGGAAATAACAGAGAACATTGTAGGGCTGACACTCATGAGGTAAAATACCCTGATGTCCTGCTTAACTTTTTTAAATTCCTTGAGCAAAGCAATGGGAACAAATATATGATAGAAAAAAACATGTTCTGGCAGTATGATATACCTGATAACCTAACAGGTTTCTCACATCATTCATGTCTACAGCTACTCTGGTTTCATATATTACACACTTAAAATCCAATATTAGGCTTTAAAATACAATTTTATTTGTGGGAGAAACTTTGTTCGACCTTTCCTTTCTTTAAATTACAGAAAATGACAGCACGCTCTGGGTAAAAACTCAGAGTGTAACTAATAATGAAAATATAATGGAAGTTTCTTCTATAAATACATAAGACCAAACAGTTTGCAAACTAAATCACAAACAATTCCTGCATTACAAAAGCCTATAATTAGTGATTTTTACTATTAAAAAAGCAATCAATGGCTGCTAAATATTTACCATAATTTGGTTAAGCTGAAAATATGATGTTTGCCAACAACTCATATTTGCTTCCACACATATGTATTTTACATTATCAAATCAAAACAGTCACCAACCCTTCCACTACTTGTCTGTAGCTAAGCTCAAAAGAAATTTTTTAAAAGAGTTTAACAAAATCTGCAGGGTTCGGTTGGGCTCCTGTGTGTAAGTGTGATTTTTCCCACCATCACATAAATAATCTTCTCTAATACTTCTCTCCTAAGTACACCATAAATCACAGAACACAGAGACTCTCTGATCCAGTTTTATTTGCACAAGAACAGAGGAAACATTACGTGAGGCCAACTTTTGTAGAGGGGGAAGGGAAACTGCAATCCTCTCAAATAGTTTTGCAAGAGTTCAAATTTAGATCATAATTTGTTGATATTTGCAAGGTAACGATCTACAATTTTAAAAAGGCACAAATTAGAAGCTATTAAAACTCCATTTTAGAAGGAGAATGTACATATTTTGGCTCATCTTCTACTCTTCAGAAAACTGCTGTAGAATGTTAAAACTGTTCTAATCTTTGTCTCTCATTTGAAGCAAAACAGCTTTTGCGTAGCCTCTAAAAATAGGAAGAGAGTAATGTTGGGGGAGGGGACCAGAGTGAGCGGATAAGTAGGAGTGAGAACAGTCGTACCAATGTGACATGAATTCATAAGAATGACAGTGAATTGTACTCCGAGCATATGGCTATCTTAAATCAAAATGAGAACACATTCTCCATTATCGAGAAAAAGTTATCGTCCTCACATTTTTTGTACATGCGAAGTTCTTTTTTATCTGTCACCAAGACCATCATTCTGCAGTCACACTTGTAATGAAATGCAGGCCAAAGGATTAGTCAGAACTAGTTCAGGGAAAAACAAAGGAAATCTGTATGCAAATACAAGACTATCATAGTAACTAAAAAAAAAAAAAAAAAAAGAATCCTACTCAAGTACCAGTGAACGTTGTCCAACAGTATTCTGTACAATAGCTTTCACTCAACCCATTCCCGACAGCACACAGTAACTATTTTCATGAAAGACTGCCCTCAAGTAGACCAGAAATGTCAATGTCATGGTTGGGAAATAGGGATACACAGAATAAAATTTTCTGAATGGCACAAGTGTCAGCCCTATTAATTGAGCAGGATTCTACTGGAGGACAGAAAAGTGGAGCAGGAAGGGCTCTAGAAGCAGGGGGTCCTCTCTTCTTCCTTCCCTGGAGTCTGAACTACCCAAAGACTGAGGGGAGAAGGGACAGCAGCTCTTGCAGATGGATTCCCCAGGCAAAGAATAAAAATGCACGAACAGACTGTTATTCATGTTCAAAAGTTCAAATATTAGGAGGCCACAAAATGAATCAGGCAGATCAGATCATCCTTGTTATAACACCACAAGGAAACTAGGCAGCTTTGAAGAGTCACTGGTTATCTCATGGAAAAGCACTGGATTGCTGAGTGACAGAGTGTGGGTGGAGATTTGAAGAGGGAGCTGATGCTTTCCATTTTACGTCATTAGGCAGACATCACTCGTATTTTTATTTTTCGTGACAACATGCAAACTGTAATAGTGCTTGTCAGGGGGCTAATGTTTAAATATTTGATGATCTTCCTTGGACAGGAAAAGAAAAAACAGAAATGTCCAATTATTACTTATATGTATAAATATATCATAAGCAACCTCAAAATATTTAAACCAACTACTGATGTTCATCCTCATTTAATTTCCTTTTCCTTTAAAGTGTGCAGTGCTTGACATAGATCTAAAAAGGACACATTGTAACTGAAATGCAGCAGTCAAGGGTTTGTAAAACAGGTCCTAAAAAGGTTCATTTGCAAACTGAAAGGAAAACTGATAGAACACTGTCACTTGCAAAGTAGCTGTTTTGTTTTGACTCCTTATACAAACAGGTGCCAAAACCACTCTGATTTAAATGAAAAAAGATCAAGCAGCAAAGAGAACAGTAATGAACCAGAAACATGTTGCTGTTGTACACAGTGCAATTAGCAGCAAGATCAACAAGCAGGGAATGGAGATTTGAGCCCATGCTTTCTAGCTGACATTTTCTCATCTAAGTAATGTTTACATACATTAATACCAACAAAATACTGCTCAGACCTTTATGTTTTTCCATTTTTCCATTTAAAAACAAACAAATCCAGTTTTGTGTCAATCATCTTTAAACATTTAACAGTTGTTAAGGCAAGATAACAATATCATATGGGAGCAAAGATCAAGGAAGAAAGCATTTAATGCTGATGGATACACTTCTAGAATAGGATATTAGTATTAATTTATTGAAAGGGGACTTGCATAGTTTACTTACACGGACTGACAACTAGATTTGAGTAATAGTTTTAACATACTTTTTATTTATATTCTCTAGCACTTCATAAAATTATAGAAACGCCATACATCTTTGTTAATATGGAAAGCATATTTTCATGCAGGGAGAAGGGAGGGATTTAAGTATATCAATTAAAGCACAATCCACCGTCTCCGTTTGTCTGCATGATCTGGCAATATTTGCAGAAATTCGCATACCTTTGGAAATAGTGATGGTTAGTTGACTGCTGATGTTCTTCAGGCAAAATGATTTTATTTGTCAAAGAAAAATAGTGAGGTTTTTTTTAAATATAGCTGCTTGACAATGGAGTGGTAGGAGATCCCAATATGTGGTGGTAATGCCAATGTGATAAATTACATTTACTTATTACCTTTTATTTGGTCGCCTCTATCGTGCCCATTGCCCACTTATCCATTCTCCTCAGGACAGCTTCAACTTCTGTAACCTCTGAGCAGCTTCTTACAGTCTTTTTTAAGAAGTGTACACACCCAGGCCTACGCACACCCCACCAGAAAATTGTTTCCTTCTTTCTCCCGAATACAGAATGTTCTCCCAAAATTACACCTGTGTGACCTGCCTGAGGCTCAGGACAGGTAGTATTTTGTTCTGAACTATGGACAGGTTTAATAACTGGATTGCAGGATGGAAATAGAAGCTTCATACCATTAGAAAGAGTTGATTCCCAGGATTTTAACAGGATACATTAGTATTTATGAGGTAACTTCGTAGTTCCACAAGTAGCTCGGAAAAGTCCAGAGATATCAGACTTTAAAATCATGGCATGTATAGAAGAGTTATAGTAGTTAATTTTTAGAGGTTTACTTAAAAAAAAAAAAAAAAAAAAGATTAGGGGTTTATGCAGCAGAGCTCCTGCTACTAGGGAGCCTGGTTTTATAGGCAAAAAAAACCAACAGAGTGACAAAAAAAACTCAGACGTCTGACAAAGTGGGATTTTCTCCCACGAAAGCTCATGCAATAAATAAATCTGTTAGACTTTAAAAGTGCCACAGGACCCTGTTGTTTTTCTGCAACAGACTAACATGGCTACCCCTTTGGAACTTGGTTTTATAGGCAGAAACACAGATTTAAAAAAAAAAAAAAAAAGTTGTAAAACATTTTCAAATATTTATCAAATAGTCAACTTCCTTCTCTTACATAAAAAGCATATGTAGAATACATTGTACATTGCATTACCACTCATTTAAGATGACCTTTTAATTCATTTGTGGCTTTTATCATGCATGAATAATATAGCTATTTCCAACTTGATATAATAAAACCTTTATATATTGTATCACATTATCATTTATTCTTACTTCACTTTGTGTATAAAGTGGTCATCCTTAAAAGGCTGTTCCAATTTGAGAGACATTTCTAGTTTCCAGAGTATTTTACATTTTAAGTATATAGAATCTCAACACATGGAAGTTTTTAAGTGCACTCACTGCATAAATATTTTGTATTCATATGCATATACAGACTCACACCCCACGCCTACACAGAGAGAGAAAAATTAAGTAGATCACCAGGTCCAGAGAACAATTTCCAATATCAGTAACATTAAAACAAGGCAAATTTTGGGCCTACACTATATATTCGTTTGTCTTTAGCCTTGTTTATTCAGTATTCCCATGTAGCTAAAAATTAACAGTAAATTTAGCACAGGTAAGAAAGAGATAGTGAGTTTCCCTGTGACAATTTGGGCAACCTGTCTATGCACAAGCTATGAATTCCTGTTGATGTTATGAAGCTGTGACTATGAAACTGCTGTATCATGGAGTGCCTCTGTACGGATGTACAATCCACTTATTGCTGACATGGTCAGCAACAAGGCCAGGGACAATGGTGATCATTAACTTCAATGACTACTCTAACCAAACAATGGATATGCTAAGGAGGTTATCTGAGAGGAAAACCAGTACTTCCAAGTTTTTTTTCCAGGGGACTAGCAAAGTGGAAAAAATCACAAACAACAGAACAAATTCCAAAGGGGTAGCCGTGTTAGTCTATTGTAGAAAGACAACAGAGTCTTGTGGCACTTTTAAAGACTAACAGATTTATTAATCGCATGAGCTTTCGTGGGAGAAAATCCCACTTCGTCAGACGCTTTGAAGAACAAAGAAATCAGATGGTGGTAGGGGGACTCTCAGAGCAAGACACATTAAGCTTTGGCCAGGAGAGAGGCTGATACAAGTGTGTTTTTGCAGCAGGGAGGCAAGCTTAGCTCTGGGAGTGGGACTAGTCTAGAGCAGAAAAGCTACCTCTCCTAGAAAAGATCCAAAGGTGTAGCTGTGTTAGTCATGTTAGCTTATGCAATAAATTTGTTAGTCTTTAAAAGTGCCACGGGACTCCTTGTTTGGTTTGCTCTCCTAGAAAGGCTCCAGGATTCTAAAAAGAAGTTGCAGGAGTCGACATTCGAGATGATTGTGCCCAAGCCCAAAACACTCTCCAGAGAGCCAAGAGATCTGATACAGGGAAATAAATATGTATCCATGCGTTTATTAGTTTGTATAGCTTGTATACTTCTTTGCTAAGGAAAGAGAATGGTGTTTTAGAATCTTGTGCAAATTCTTCTGTGTGTTTGTGGCTTTCAGTATTATGTGCCCCTGAAGAGCTACAGCAAATGGAAAAAAACAACCTACACTCAACCAAGGGAAAAATATACATTTGATGGAAATCATTTCCATTAAAAAATTAAATAGATATTCCATTATATTTAAAAGGCAACCCCAGTAATGGTTTTTGCGATTGTATTTATTGCTATCCTATTCACATGTGAACTATTTGCATGAGTTTGCATACGACTGCCCTCAAGAGATTACACAGGCAACCCTAACAGATAACACAGCCTCATCAGAAGGTGTCAGTGAACTAAAAATAAACTCATTCAACTCTGATGAGAAGAACCAGATGCTTATCACACTGGGGGATACTGAGTTTCATATGCTCATGCTTCCAACCTGCCTTTTTGCACATGAAGACATGCACCATTAAAATGGTTGTGAACAAATACCAGATGATGGTCACATAATCTGCTCTTGATAATGCAATTTTGGTTGGAACTTGAACTTTCTGAATACTGCTCCACCAGATGACAAGAGGAAGCTCATGCACGTACTACACCAATCTGTATTCGTTCTTCCTCTAAAATGATTAAATGCCAAGATGGAGCCTACAGCTCAAAACCAAACAGCCCAGAGCCTTAGGGTTTGTCTATACTTACAAGTTAGGTCAACTCAAGGAGGCTTAAGTCGACCTAAACTACTCCGCGTCCACACTGGGCTTTTCTTAAGTCGACTTAAGGAAAAGTTAAGCTGACTTAACACCTCGTTTTAGGTCGACTTAACGCTTAAGTCAACTTTATTAGGTCGATTGAAGCCAGTGTGGACAGGGATTAGCGCCTAAATCGACCTTATTAAGTTGACTTAAAGCGTTAAGTCGACTTAATACGGTCGAAAAGGGGCTATGTCTACACCAGAAAAGTTAAGTCGACCTTATTAAGTCAACTTAATAAAGTCGACTTAACTTTTCTAGTGTAGACATAGCCTTAGTGCCTAGTTGGGGAGTAATTTAGTAGTAGCAGTAGGACCCCTGTAATAGCTGTGAGCTGCAAGCAGCAGTTAGCAAGATTCTATGCTCACTCAGTACATTACGAAAGGATGTGCTGTAACAGTTTAAAAGGAATTTGAACTCTCATTGCTGTTGAGGAACTCAATACATTTCATAGCCCCTCAGTTTGTCTCCAATTTCAGCTGCTCAGGAAACACTTTACAGAAGATACAGAAGTTCTACTACAGCTCTTCCCCATTAAGCTACACTTTTAGCTTTCTTCCTTTGTTGCCAGTACATCAAATGTGATCTCTTAAGACTTAGAATCAAAAAGAACTTGAGATAAAGGATCTAAATGACATTACTTTTTCAATTACTGTAGCCTCCTCTCTTAAGTCAGAAGTGTTTAAATCAACAACGTAAACTAAATTAATACAAACAAGAGTTAAACCAGTTTAGAAACATCTACATTCAGGGTTTGCATTTGGTTAAACTGGTCACTCTTCTATTACAAACAAGGCCTAAGGAGTGTTTATAATTTAATTTGTAACGTTAGTATCCTAGATCAGGGTTTAGTATATTGGGAGCTATGGCCCAAAAAGTCCACAAAAATTTGCCAAGAAATCTATGCTCTTCATTCTCTTTGGCTCAGTTCAAGACAAAAGCCCAAATGCCAACCAATGGCCCATGCTGAGAAAAATGCACTCAACTGCCCCAACCTCCATTCTATTGGAAAGAAAAGGAGAAGACATGGGATTGGGATGGAATGAAGCATACCCCTCCACACCCCTAAGTATACACTACTCCTTTCAATGAGGAGAAGAGAGGAGCAGAGATGGAGACCATCTTAATTTCCTGCCACAGAGCAAGCTCCAGCATTTTTACACAGAGGTTTCTCATTTGCACTGAATTCAGAAAGGTAGTACCGTCTGTGATATGAGTGCAGTGGACCAGAACTAGGTCAAATTAATCAACCAACCACGATGATCGTGTTGCTGACAGTCTACAATGTACTTTTCAATTGTGTGCAAAGATCACTGCTGTCCTTAGTGCGGGCCAGTGGGGCAGGGTGTAAGCACAAAGACCCAGAATCAGAGCTGGCCTGCCCCACTCCCAGGGAGAAGCAGTCAGCCCAGAGGCAGGGTGGGAGAGCAAAGCCAAGCCTCTGGGCCAACCAGTCCCTCCCCTCCCCCAGTCCCGAGCAGAGAGGACGGGTCGGGCCCATAAGCCAATTGGCTCTGGGACCCACTCCCTCCTACAGATGGCCCTTGCAAAGATATAATGTAATCCACCTATTTTGTTACCATTTTAAGGGGAGATGGAAGGAGTAATGAATAAGGGACATTTTGGTCTCCTGATAACATCAGTTTTGAACAAAGTATATTGATTTGGAGTTTAGGGCAATCCTTCAAAATATACGGCATGGAGAAATCCCGTACCTGTTCAGGACTGTGAATGTGTTTGCTACTCTTTTCTTTCCGTGGGCTCATTCGTGGCTTTTAAGCCACGACATTTAAATGTCCCAAGGGAAGATCCAACAAGTAATGTGCCTAGCGCCATAGGGCAGTGGTTTTCAAACATTTTTTCTCGGGACCCCATTGAAAACAATCAGTTATGTCCGTGACCCAACAACTACATCTTTGAGCAATACATTCCGGTCTTTTGGCGGCGGCAGCGGGAGGGGGGAGGGGGGCGCGCCATGACCTGGTATCTGAAAGTTTGTGACCCAGTACTGGGCCCCGACCCATGGTTTGAAAACCATTGCCATAGGGGGTTGTTCCGCAATATCACAGAGGCTGGTGATAGGGCATAAGTAAATTCAGTATCTATTCTACCCTACAGAGAATGATCAATTGCAGTGTAAGCTACTGTACCTCAAGTAGTGGGTATGGGAACATCTTGGCTGCAGCTCCACAGCCAAAGAGAACATTTGCCTCACCCCAGTTAGCATCTAGCCTGGCAACTCTTGATGTAGGTCCAGATTTCCCTTTCAAAGTATGTAATTAGGTTAGAGGCACAAAAGGTCTCTGGAGCCCAAAATTCCTTCCATTCTTTTTTAACTGTACCTCTTTATTAACAAATGTATGGGTCTTCCCTAGGCACATAAGGCAGATGGTATGGGGATTACTCCTGGGCACTGGCTTTTTACAAGCCTCGCATGGCTTAAAGTCAGGGGATTGCAGCATGCTGCATCCTGAGGAAGAGCAAATACTGGCCCCAATAAGCAGGGTCCTATCAAATACTAATAAAAACTACAAGAAATTTAGACTATCTAGAAAAGAAAATAGACAGAAAAAAGAATTTGCAAAGCAAGAGCAAATGGACGCCCCAGTAACCATCACAGGCGGTAAGAAGGAACAGAGGAGGTGAGGGGTTGGAAGTGTCCTATTTAGCAGTGTTTCTCCAATGGAACACTGGTGCTCCACAGACATAGTGCAGGTTTCCGTGACCCATCCCGACTCCTCTCCATTGGAGGGAGGGGTGCTGAGTGGGCAGAGCGAAGGAACAGTTTAATGACCCAGCCATAGCAAAGTTTCCAGGTGCACGGTGGTGGACGTTGACACACACACATGGAAATTTTGCTGTGGCTGGGGCATTTTAAATGTCCCGCCATTATTACCAGCTTTTTTGAGAACGTTTTCATCAAGTGTTCCATGTAAAGTAATTAATACCTCTAAGTGTTCCCTGGTCCAATAAAAGTTGAGCAACACAGCTACATAGGGCACTGTGAAGGCACGACTCCAAGGGGTTCCAGAGCCATTCCTAAGGATACCACTAGAGCAGCGGTTTTCAAACTATGGGTTGGGATCCAGTAGTGGGTCACAAACCCTCAGGTACTGGATTGCGGAGCCCCCTACTGCCATTACTGAAAGACTGGAATGCATCGATGAAAGATGTAATTGTTGGGTTCCAGGCATAAAATATTTTTTCAACCTCGTCCCGAGAAAAAGAGGTTGAAGACCACTTCCCTAGAGGAAAAAGCCTTCCAATGCCTGTGCATGCAGACTACACACCTACTTGGAATCGACATAAGAAAGCACCCGAAGAAGAAAATATTTCCAACAAACAGGTGATGTTTAGTATCAACTAGCACTAACAAAATGAACATTTATTTTTATTGCAGTATAGCAATGAAAAACAAAAAAAGACATCTGAATTGTCCTGCACAAGGATTTTGATTTCATGGTGAACCTCTAAATTGACATCAGGAACAAACTTACAGCAGCTCTGCCAAAATATATGCTACCAAGATCTTATGTTTCAACTCCTGGCAGTTTTAAATTTACCTTCGTCGTCCCCATTGACTCACTGAAATGTAATATAACTTTGATGTATCAAAAAAGCCTCAAGTAAAAAATATTTACACACATAAGAGCAAAGTATAGACTTGCTTCCAAGAGCACCTGAGTCTGATAGACACGGCTTAAGGGAAATCTGCTAAATGCCACCATAATTGCAAAAATGTGACCTCAGAACTTCAAGAGCAGCTAATTCAAATAGCTTTTTGAGAAAAGTACAGACTTAATGCACAGGTTAACTGCAACACCCTTTCTTCAGATCTATATTAACCACAATTCCCAAAAGCTGACCAGGAAGTAAAAAATCATGTTTTACTAGAGAAGGTCAGAAATTTTGGTGACACGCTACTGAGATTTTGTCTAGCCCAAGATTTAAGGCTTTTCTATATGTACCATACTGCAGCTGCAACTTGGAGAAATTGCTACTATGTCAAAAGAAGAGCTTTTCCCATTACTGTGGCTAATCCTCCTCCACAAGAGGAGGTAGTGATATCAGCAGGAGACGATCTCCTAACAACCTAGTGCTGTCTACACCAGAAGTTAGGCTGGTATAATACCGTCACTCGGTGGATCTTTTATACCCATAAGCGACATAGTTATACCAATGTAAGTTTGTAATATAAACCTAGCCTTAGTGATGTGATATTAGATCAAATTACCTAGCTTATGCTGACAACTTAAAACACTACTGAAGATAAAGCATTTGTACTTTAGAATAATGCTAAATAACCTCATCAAATTTAGGGCCAGGCTTCCTCCAAGGATGGATCTATGCTGCAAATTAGGCCAGCTTAACTACATCACTCAGGGCTGTGAAAAATTTCACCCCATGTAATGTATTTAAAACAACCTAGGCCCCAGTGTTGATATCACTAGGTTGAGGAAAAAATCTTCTGTCAACCTAGTTACTGACTCTCTGAGAGATGTATTTATTACAGTGATGCATGAGATTCTCCTGTTGCTTCAGTAAGTGTCTCCACACTGCACTACAGCAGCGAAACAGCAATGTTTCTAGTGAGGATGTACCCCAAAGCTTTCACTCAATCATCCAAGCATGCTCTAAAGTACAACTGCTTTGTCTTGACTAGAGTTTTAACAAGGTGTTCATTAGATTGAGCTGGGTAAATCAATCTAACGTCATACCTTTGAACCCCAAACTAGACAATAACTAACACTAAGTAGATTCAGTCCACAGATTTTTAGTGCAACAGGCCACAAACATCCCACATGTTTGCTGATGTTAATCCCACTGGAAAAATGATAAGTAGGCTCTGCAGACTAAGAGTCTTTACTACATCCTGGTTTGCACCACAAAATTAGGTCAGTTTAAGTATGTCCATAGGGGTGTGAAAAAAATCCATACCACTGAGTGGCGTAGTTAAACTGACCTACATCCCCATATAGATAGCACTATGTCATCAGAAGAATTCTACCATTGACCTAACACTGCCTCTCAGGGAGATGTATTTTACCTATGCTAACGAGAAAAACTTTCCCATCAGTAGAGGCGGTGTCTGAGTCATGGCAGTGTTTTAAATGTAGACGTAGTCTAAGAAAATTGGTTCAGCCTAGGTCAGGCTTAGTTATCACATGTTAGCTAGTCCTGACCTAAACTTGGACCTCTTTCTTAGTGTGGCTTCAAGGAAACACCTTGTAGTTCAATTTAGCTGGTTGAGTTCAAACCTAAACCTAAACACACCCAGACAAAACCAAGGTTAAAATGTTACTCTGCATCTACTCCAGGAAAAAGGCCCCAAATTAGGTAATTAGTATCTAACAACTAAACTCAACCACTTCTCTTATTCAAGACAAACCCTAACCGAAGCATATGGTTCATTAGCCACAGTGGTAATTGGTGTAAGGAGAACTAGGATGTGGGCTGAGCAGACAGAAACATAGACTGCCTAGAAACAGCAAAGCCTAAGTAAAAGGTGTGAGCGGAACTGTATGTGAACAGTTATTTTATTGTTAGCGTTTTTGTCATTGAACCCATACCACAAGGTAAGGTGAGGTGAGTTTGGTGATACAGTGCATGGACTGTGTTCAAGCAGATTGGGAGAGGCACCTGGTTCAAGTCAAAAAAAAAAAAAATGAAGGTAAGAAAAACACTTTACCAGATTTGTTTCTACACTACAAAGTGTTCTGGAGTTTTCTGGACATGGTCAGCATCATCATATTTACTTATCTGATTTACTGGATTTGTTTAATTCTGTTGACACAAACTCAAAAAGGTTTAGAATCCTTGAGGCTTTTCTAAAGCCAACCTGTAAGAAATATAGGCCTTAGATTTATACTCTTTTGAAGACATTAAGCAAATGCTACAACTCACATTATAGGCTACAGAAAGTTCATCATAGCTAAGATCCCTGCTATTTTTAACCACACTAACAAATCGGAATAAAGAATACCCAGCCTGAGAAAGCCACTTTTACAAAGTAAAAATACAATGTAGGCATTCAGACTTTGGTACCTAAACTCCAAACAGACCTTCTCCTCATCGCTCCCCCACATGTGTGAAAACTTACATGTTTGAACCAATCTCAAGTATTGATCCCAATATTTTAACATATTAAAATCCTAAATAAATTACTCATGCTGCTAAAAATGAAAATTATAAACAAAAACACCATGGTAAAAACTATTTTAAAAACCCCAAAACAATGAAACCAATGTCATGTAGAAGCAATCATTATCACAGTCGACACACACACACACACACACACACTTTACTTGCTAGTTCCTTGCCTACCAATAACATATACATTAGACCAAACTCTCTAAAGACTTCACAGTAAGATAATATTCAATAAACTTTAGATGGACTAGGTCAGCAGACTATCTATTTGAAAAAAAGAGAAACAAGTGAAAATTATTGGCTCAGTAAGATTACATGTAACCATCTTCCTTCAAATTTGCCTGGGTAAAGCAGAAACTAACCAGCATGATAACTTCCTAGCAAAAATTATATTTAAGCACAATTTGCAAGAGAAATTCTAATATGATTTCACTATCTGGAGTAGAGAGTCACTTTCAACCTTCAGTTCCAGTGCACTTAGCTCTCTCTTTCAACTTCTAAAATCCTCCCTTTGAATAAATGATCATTTCACTTGTAAGGTAGATTAATGTAGCTAAGTAGAGGTCTTAGTAAACTGGTTTCTTGCAGACACTGCAGAAGAAGTGGGTCTTCAGGAGAGAATGAAATGAGGCTTTGTGGACCAGATCACAAAAAGAGTTTTTTGTATAAGGGTAACATGGATGACAGTGAAATAAATTCAAGACTTCTCAGACCTACAGAATCATTTCACGTCACAAAGAGTAAAGAGAATTCTGAGATTTAAGAGGCTCCACATTCTTTCTGAATTAATAACTCACATCTTACCTACTGGATTCTTTCATATACATTTGGAGAAGACAATCATCTTCCTCAAGCCACACAACACAATAGTGCTCCGTAAACCTTCAGAACTGAACTAATTTTTGCCCTGTATTCTAAAAGCAGACAACAAAAATGCAGCTCTGGTCTGTTATCAATGCTTTGTAAGAGAATGTTTCCATTCTGTGTCATTCACTTTATCTGCAGGAAGGACAGAGAGGATAAACATGAAATGGACTCCCATTACTCTCTACTAATTCTCCAGCAAATTCCATCCTGCTTTAATGTCCTGAATGTAAACCTTCATGAACACCAAAAATATTGTTTAAGACTTAATTAATGAGCAATTTATCCACATAAGCAGGGTGTTTTCCAGTGGGGGAAAGAACAGAGGTGTATCAAGTGACCCAATGAGTAGATCCCATGTACACTACAATGGCAGGGATATTCATGCACTTTAGAAAGTCTTAAACATTACCTAGAGTTTTTGACATCTCTACCTAGACTCCTCTTACCACAGTAAACAACTTAGTACATACACATACAAGTCAGCTTCTACAGCATGAAACACGCAAAGAAGTGGATTTGGAAAACTGAGTTAGGGCATAGCTCCTACCAAGCATACAGTCTTATAAAACAGCTTTATTTCCTCCGTAGCATTAGAGAGCTGAACACAAAATGATCCTGTGTGGAGATGGTAAGGGACTGAAATGTAATGCTTTACAAATGAAAATTCAGTGAAACATTACAAGTGCTCAAGTGGCGCACAATACTTAACATATTTTACATTTCAGCAGAAATGAGTAAGCATATGAAATGCCCAAAACAACTAAGTTAAAATAACTAATTCACACAGAGAAGCTGGACAAAAAATGTAAATTACAAGTTAAAGTTACCTTTCTGTTCCTAGCTCACCTCCAGTGTGCCTAAATATTGAAACGATCTCAGAGCAGTGGCCAATTTTACACCCAGCATTAACTACAGTCCACAAGGAGGACAGAGAGAATGCAAATGGATTAAAGGGAGGGCCAGTATAAAAGATTTGAAAAGAAAGAAGAAAAATAATGAAAATCTGACGATCCAGTGACACCACACCAGACTATCCTGCAAGGCTGTCAATGAAGCATCTTTCTTGAACAGAAACTAAAAAAAATATATAGAACAGACACCAACACCACTTCAACAGATTACCTTTCCTGTCACAGAACAAAATGAATTGTAACCAAAGTTAAATTTCCCATTAATGCAAAGGTTCTCAGTATTTCAGTGGAACAAACCCCAAAATATATAAATCCTTCTCCAGTTCCCAAAGCCAACTCCACCCCACCTACATATCAATACTTCACTGAAAGAGTTAGGAAAATTAAGCAAAAGGGCAAGAAAGTGTCTTAGACTCCTCTTGCTTCCACAATAAACAATATCTGAGGCTTGGCATACATTAAGTTCACTTTATGACAAATATTCTATTATGTTAACATTGATGAACCATTTTTTTAAAATACAAACTGAGAATTTCAAATTGATACACAATGTTATATACCACAAGAGCAGTTTATAATCAGCATAATCAAGTTCATTCCAGTTAAATATCAGCTTCTTTAACCAACCAGAGTCTGTCTTTCCAATACATAACCTGCAATCCGTCTGTGTTGATGTACGTGTGAGTCATGAAACACTCTAATTGAAGTGTGGAGAAATCTTATTACAGAAAGAAACTTTTAGTTGCAGAAAACTTTAATGTCTGTCTTGTTTACCAAAAGGAAAAAAAAAAATAAAGGTAAAGAAGCTGAAAAATCAAAACCACAGACATATATATATTCAGTCAGCAGTGTTACATACCAAGCTGTTCCAGCAGTATCTTGTCATTCAGGACGTAACATTTTCATGCACCAGCTATACAGATCCCAGAGGCTCAACCCACATTTCCTGATTTCTACAACAAAGATTGTCATTAAGCTACTGACATCATCAGGAATGCAGTACTACGGTAACCATACTTAAATTAACCTTTCATCTACTCTAAGCAAAACAAAAACACTGAAAGACTGGTATGGCAAGTTGGTCAACTTCTAAGCTATTATCCATAAGTTTCAAAGGAGAGAGCAGAACTACTAAGGGCACAAAGTCTTGCATATCTGCAACGTGTGCTGAACTTCACACAAGAGAAAATGAACCATGTTCAGTTTAGCCCGATTATTGTAATTTTCTGCTTCTACTGTTTTCATTTGCCTCATACATCATGTAATTCAGTTTTCTAGGATTTTGCAGCTAGGATAGTATCTAAGCAAGATTTCCTTGCCATGTCACTCTACCACTGACTGCTTCCTTGTTTAGTATACAGACTTGAAAATTATTTTGCTAATATTTTGTGCTGCTCTGGAGATACCAAACCAATGGTTTTGGGTTACGATTTGACTTTTTGAGGTTATCTTTTTTCCTATATGGTTTGAATGACTGTTGATTTTCAATACCTATATAATGCACTAATTTTTTCCCCATACTTACACTCTGTAGAACATCATTCTTGATAATCTTATGGCTTTAACTCCTTACATTCCACATAGCCATCATCAATCTCCCATCTACACTGCAGATATGAGCCAGACCTCTGCATACATATTCTTTCGTTATGCCTCTCATTTGCAAAATCTATTTGTCATCTCGAGATAGATCTGCTAAATTAGTAATAGTGCTTAAACCAAACCCAGAAAAATATCTTTATTTTACATTGTTCCTACATTCCCTTCATTGTTCAGAGCCAGAACAATTTGCATGAGGGGCATCACATTAATATATGTGAGTGAAGCTCCTGTTCTCCTTTCCCATGTAAAAATGCACAAAATGGAAACAAGTATGAAAAAAAAATCATATATCTATTGAGGGGCTGCATCATCCTTGCTGTGGCTGGAAGTTGTAAATTAGAGAATTCAGGGAAAACCCTGACCACAGATCCACAGTCGGAATCATGGAGCAAAGCACCCTCATCACACTCCTTTTAAGCAAAGCTCACCTACGATAAGGGACAGAGCTGGCGGCAATGCTGAGAACCTTTGAAGGTAATAGAGCACACAGCGCAGATAATGCTGATCCAAACAGGAATAATTTATCCTCATCATCTTGCTACCTGGAGCTCCCTCCATCTCATTGCTGCATGTTTGTTCCCCTCTGCACAGAGCAAAGGGATAGTGGAGCCCAAACAAGTGATCCCATAATAAGTAACAATCACTTTCACACATACATTGCTTTCAGAAAACCTTTCACTTACATGCCTCTGACTACAGACAATTTTTCCTATGCAGTTATTTCATCTGTCTGTTCACAAACTGTAAGGAAAAAAAAACTACTTAAAAGACATACAGTCCCGTGGCACTTTTAAAGACTAACGGATTTATTTATCACATGAGCTTTTGTGGCAGAAAATTGTGACGAAGTGGAATTTTCTCCCATGAAATCTCATGCGATAAATCAATTTGTTAGTCTTTAAAGGTGCCACGGAACTCTGTTTGTTTTTCTGCAATAGACTAACACAGCTATCCCTTTGGAACTTAAAAGCCATACTAACTGCACTATTACTCTAAGAAATAAAGAACAATTTAACACTTAGGGGAAAAATCACATAGAGGTTTGCAATCTTCATCTGCACCCCTCTCCCAACCACACTGCACTGCATTAAATAAAAGAAACAAGGATTCCAGACACTTTGAAGAAGTGGGATTTTCTCCCACAAAAGCTCATGTGATAAATAAATTTGTTAGTCTTTAAAAGTGCCACAGGACTCTTTGTTTTGCTGACCTAGACTAACATGGCTACCCCATTGGAACTTGAATTAAAGTAACTCATTCTAAAGTCTATTAAAAAGAGGCTCCAACAATTGAGCTACAATTAATCAATGAAGGCATTCGCTAGCTGAGGTGTACGGAGTCCCAGGCGTAGCCTGATGAAAACCAAATTAATTTTCATAGTAAAATTATCAACCATCTTTTATTTGCACTCTTCAGTTCCAGCCAAGATCATTGTTCATTATAATGGGTCATGGTCCTGTAGGATGCAGTGTGACCTTTCATTATTGGTAGTAAACGTGTATATTACACTGCTCTCAAAGGCTCCACTCAGAATTAGAACCCCATTTTCTTTATACAGCATATAGAGGCAATCCTTGCTCTGAAGGGTTTATAATCTAAATACTGACCTGCAAGGAAGTCAAAGGCTCCTTGCTACAGTGAGCTCACTATTAACTAACAATAACAAATTTAAGGAATAAAATACAAGTAAAGTGTTTTGTGCATTTGGAAAACAGTATTATCTTCCATAATGATTTTTTTTGCATTAACCAGGTGCTACTGAGTACGTAAAGCATGTGCATTAATACGAACGCACCAGTTAGACACAGATTAGATGCAAATATAGTGTTCTTAGGAATTACAGGCACTGCGGTATGTAACCTCCTGCAGTCTAGTCCCTGAATACACTGAAGCAAAATTGCCAGTTCTGGTTTAAGTGACTGCAATTCCTAATAACTTCAGTGTATGTTATGAGAGAGTTGAGCTTGGCCCATTGTGAATGAAAATTAAAATATAAATATTGGGCAAACTTAAAAGTTACCGATTCGCAGTAGCCAAGCAACATTGAAAATGATAGACTACAAAGCACTATTGAATTCAGTGGGATTTTTCATATTAGTAGTTCAGTGTGTAGACAAAGCTGGTCACAACCTCTGTATTTAGGTTGCCCAACACTTTCCATTATAAAGGATTCTTGCAACCTTGTCTTTGAGACACCCTCATGTCTCTATTATTTGCAGTAGACTTTAAATATTGTGACCTGTATCTATATTGAAACATGTAACAGCGAATCCACATGGGCTACAGAAGTGCTTTTTCTTCATCCCATGAAATTCCATTCAGATTTTGCTGAGATATACATGGTTTAAAATCACCATTTCCCTTTTCTCACTTGCATACCTCAAGAAAATTCTGGCAGCATATCAAAACCACCATTTTGAGGTAGGCTCATGTCACACCCTGTACCCCCATGTTCACTGTTATAGTGTAACTGTGTGCTGTTTAATACAAAGTCAACCACGTAGGAGGTTTTAGGAATGCTCGTGATGTAATTAGCATTGTTGTTATAGTGATAGCTTTGTGGCAATGTTGCGTGTATAGTTGTGAGACTTCACTGTGTAATATTCTCAAAGATGTGTCCTCATGGCTAGAAACATACCCAAGCAAAACTCCCCAGGAGCAGAGAGGCAGTCCCCATCTTGTCAAGGCTTGTATAGGACAAACCCAGCTCAGCTTTCCAGGAACAAAGGACTGGTCTAGGTATCAACAAAGAACCAACTGGACTCACCATGGCTCCAATCTGGCCAAAGGAAAGAAGAGATAATGCTCACTTACATGTAAGGACATTGTTTGTCACCTGATTGGTGGGGGAGGGCGAAGGGATGGGGGGCAGAGGCAAAGTCCTAGAGGGGAGGAATTTTTTTTTTTTAAATAAAAAGGGAGACATCTGCCATGCTCTCTCTCTTCCACTTCCATCTACAAACATGACCAAGCCTCTGAAGTGTGGACTAATGGGGAGAGCCTGGCTGAAGGGGAACCAGTGAGCTTGTGGTGAGAGACATCTATGTTTGTAAGATTGCTGAAAGTGTCAAAAACTTAGTTTAGAATGCATTTTGCTTTTGTTTCCTCTTGACCAAATCTGAGTTCTTATCATCCTTTGGACTTAAAATCATTTAAACTCCTGGAGTTAATCAATTTGTTCATTTGTTTTATCTAAAGCAGTGCATCTGGTTTTGTTTGGAGACTCCACTTGGAATAACAAGGCTGGTGCATATCAAATGTCTTTGTTAAATTGACAAACTTATGAGCTTACATGATTCAGCGGGCTTTACTGAACACTGTGAGGCGGAAGATCCTAAGGCATCTGGGACTGGGAGTATTGGCTGGGGTCATTCTATTGCATAATCCAAAGAGTGACTAGCTAGAAGCACTCAGTCAATCAGGAGCAACTAGTTTTCTAGAGGTTATGCGTGAACCACGAACAGACCAAGAATTGGGCGTTCTCATAACACTACAGAGTAAGATTGGCTCCAGGATTTGGGTGACACAGCTGTGCACCAGTCCAAATTACACTGAAGGGAACATCACAGCTTACACCCCTACAAGCTGCTCCATTGGAACACCAGGATGCTGCTAGAAACAAGGGTTGGTAGAAAGGACTCTAGCCCTCAGATCTCTTCCTGCCCTCACTTTTATGACCATATGGGATGGGAATCTCAGATGGGGGGAGGAAGGGTGTCACAGGGGGGTAGAAACAGACACAGACTGGGTTCTCCTCCCCATAGACGTAGTTTGACTGCTGTAGTGGGAGTGGGAGGGGAGAGGACCAAAGCATGCACATGCACACACACATGCATGTGCAGTGAGTTCCCTTGACTCATTGACCCACGCCCTGTGCCTGCAGTGGTAGTGGTGGGGCCAGCAGCACGGACATGGCTACATGGGGGAGCCCCAGTTACCGCTGGTGGCCACTCGGGCACCAATTGTTGCAACGATGTAGCTGGTCTGGGGCTGCTGGGGCTGCGTGCAGGGGAGGGGTGCATGTGTGGCTGTTGGTGCTACTAAAATGATCCCACAGGCCAGGCTGCTGTTTCTTCCTGCCCATTCCCATAGCCCCTTCTCTTTCCCATACCCTCCCCGTTCCTCTTCCCACTTTCCCCTTTCCCATTCCATCACTCCTGCCACATCCCACTGTCTCTGAGGCTGTGAGGCATGCAAGTTGCTCTGTCCCGCTCCCCACAAGGCCAAAATATGGGGAGGGGAGGAGGTGCAGCATGGGAAGGACAGAGCCCTCCTCCTGGGCAGGCTGACCACAGCAAGCTCATCAAGGCAGCTCAGCACTCGCAGAAATGGAGGGTGGGGGAAGTCACATGTGACACTCCTTGAACCCCTCAAACTACTTTCATGCTTCTCTCTGGGCTTGCCTACACGAGCACCGTATTGCGCATTAAAAAACATTACCGCACGTTAACAAGCAAACCGTACATACGTGAAACGTTGTTGCTGCGCACTAAGCGCCTTGTTGATGCGCATTCCAACAACCACTCCGACGAGAGTGTTAACAGCTG
>ML685897.1:2736998-2766928 GCA_007922175.1 Pelusios castaneus
TGCTCTTCTTTCACAAAGGAGCATTCCAAGGGTGAATGCTCCTTTGCGAAACAAAGAGCACGTGTGTACACGAGAAAGCGCTATACTTATTGCGCTTTACTTGTCCCGCAATAATTTACTGCGGGACAAGTATTCTCGTGTAGACATAGCCTCTGACTCAGCACAGGGCTCCAATGGCCAATCCCCCATCTGCAGACAATTCACTACCTTCCCCCACCTCAAAGCCAGGGCAGATAGAGAAAGAGCAAGGGCCAGCTCAGGCTTCCTCCTGATCACTGCTGGAACTGCAGCATCCCCCATCCCCCTCAGGGAAACTAATAGCCTCTCATGGCCAGCTCAAATTGTTAGTCTTGTCCCTCAATGATAACAGTTTGTGCTGCAATGCGGAAGGGTTCAAAGTTCAAATCCTACAAATGATTCGTGATTGTGTGTGGGTGGGGGGGGGGTGTTAAAGTTCTGCATAATTTTGAAAAGATTTTTTTTTTTTAAATAAAAAGCTAGGAAATTACACACTAAAAATACTAAAAACATTATTAGGTTGCCAATTCAAGCACGCAGAAGCTGGGATATGCCAATATACACTTGTCTGTGCAACTTTAATTGACTACCTTGTGCATATGCATTATGATACATATCATGTAGCTAAAGATTATCAAACCATTATTTCCACAGGCCCCACATTTCATTCAGTGCACAGGATGCACAGAAAAGGCAGAATTAAGGCTGCAGAGACCACTGCAGATCTGACATTTCCTCATTTTTGAGTGTTTAATTTTGCAACCTAAATGATATTCTTTAAACATAGTTTGTGTGTAATAATATTTAATAAACAATTTATAATACTGATACATGATAAAACTGTGTATGAAAAGGAACCACTTAGCTCTTTGACAGAAAAAGCTAATCCATACTTGGGTGTCCAGGCTGAGACGCCTTAAGGGATCAGATTTTAGTGTATGTTGCTATAGCATGGGTAAGCATGTAAGCACGTTAGCTTTAATCTAGCTAGCATGGATAACAACAGGAGTGAATAAACGGCAGCATGAAGTTCAGAATTGCTAGCAATCCAAATACAAGCTCTCCAGTGAGTCAAGGTATCTCTTTGGGTTGCTAGCACACACTGAAGCCTGTGTCACCATGTCTACACTATTATTGACAAGATCCAGAAAGATAGTTAGTCTAGTGCAGCAACACAAACAGGGAGTCCTGGGGCACTTTTATTTTATTTATCACATGATCTTACAAAGCTGGATTCACCCGCAAAAGCTCATGCAATAAATAAAATCGTTAGTCTTTAAAGTGCCGCAGGACTCCTTGTTTGTTACACTATTATTGTTACCCATGCTACCTAGATTAATGATATGCGATAGTCACACCTTCACATGGAGTACTCACATATCATAAACTGTCAGTTTGTTAAACACTTTCTGAAAGTCAGAATGCTTTAAGTTGGCTACCCAAAAAGTGAGGCACCCTGAAAAATCAAGCATGATAAACCATAATTCCTGGGGATTTGGTGTGGTGGTGGTGGTTAGGATAGAAAGCACAACATTTATTTCAGAGAGAAAACATGATTGCCAAGTTTCAGCCCAATGCGAACACAGTAAAACAAAAACAAAAAAATTGCCTTTGTAATCAAAAGCCAACAAATATTAGACAATAACAATGGTTAAAGTACACTGGATCGTCCCGGAACGCCATTCTGGGGCCCACAAATTTGATTGGCCAGCGTTTCGGGGCCCAGAAAACAAGAAAAATCAGGCGGAAAGCCAGCAGAACAGGGCGCAGGATCCAGCGCTTGTCCAACCTGCGGGCATGGCCCGCAGGCCAGAATCTGGCCTGCCAGGGGCTGGAATCTGGCCTCCAGGATGCCTGGGAGGAGCAGCCCGGCTGGAGCTTTTTCAAATTTCCTGCCCTGAGCATGCTCAGACAGTGTGTTCAGGGCAGGAGTGGCCTGGCCAAGGAGCAACTCTGCAGCTCCAGCCAGGTAAGGGGGGGGGGGGGACTGCCACCTGGCACCCCACCACCCAGTGCCAATGGTCCCTGTAACCCTTTGGCACCCCATCCCACCTCTGCCCTGTCCTCCCAACCCTTCCTCCTTTGCCACCCCATCCTTGCTACACTCCCCTGCCAGGGTACCCCTGCCTTTCCCACCATGCCACAGTTTCTATGCCTTATCGAGCCAAAATTTGCTCACTGAACCCCGTGACAAAACTTCCTTTGACTTCAGTGTGACTGAAGATCAGGACCTGTATTTATTGCTTAGAAGAGAGAGGAAAAAGGTGAACAGTTTTTGTTGTTGTACACAAACACAGAGCCACAAAAATATAAAACTGCCACAAAAATAATACCTTTAGCATTAATAGCACCAGTTAAGTGTATTGGCCCTGATTCCCCCAGCCTAGACATTAGGAATAAATTCCTAACTGTCAGGGTGATTAAACACTGGAGTAAGTTGCCTCGGCAGGTTGTGGAATCGCCTACATTGGCTGTTTTTAAGAGCAGGTTAGACAAACACCTGTCACGGATGGTTTAATGGGGGTACTTGGTCCTGCCATGAGTGCAGGGAAGTGGACTCAGTGACTTGTCATGGTCTCTTCCAGTTTCTATGATTCTCTAATGCTACCACCACAACGTTATTAATTGTGTTGAATTGTGCCAGGTCGTGTAATGGTTTTGTGACAGACATATTGGGCCAGATTCACCCCTGATAAAACTCAACTGCCTTCATTAGAATGTGTCACACTTGAATCATGGTATCCTTTATCTCTGACGCAATGGTTAAAGTAAGTTGTTTGGTACTGCTCATCTCTTTCTGGAAAATGGCTAAGGTGTACAGGATGCAAACATTGGTCCTGTTACACTTTTTCCTTGGTCTGGTAGAACTAGGCAGCAGTGATGCTGGTGGCGTAGTATTAGTTTTGCTGCAGTGTGTGACAGCAAATGGGTTCACAGAGGAATTTCTCAAGAATAATTGGATTGGTTTAGGTGTAGATGGAGCCTCTGTCATGTCAGGCAGTAAGGCTGGTGGTGCCACAAAATTAAAGACACAATTTTCACTTCTAATAAGTTGGCGTAGTTTCAATCATAGGTTGGAATTGGCCATGGCTGATGCTATCAAATACTGCAGTGAAGTTAATCACTTTATAACATTTGTGGATTCAATGTATGCTCTGTACAGTCAGTCGCTGAAGTGCTTGAGAGAGTTGCCTGAATGTGCGAGTGTGGCTGAATGTGCGAGGATCTGGAGCCCATCTTACTAGGGTTGGATGTGTACTTGATGTACATTGGGTTGCCTCTAGCTGCCGCACTGTATGATCTGTTTGGCGGCCATATGCAGCACTCCATAGCCACTTCTTGAAAAAATCAACTGATTTCTCACTAGAAGGGAAAGATAAAGCAAAATTTGCTGGCATGGCAAAAAACCTAGAGAATCCAGTTTTTGTTAAAAACTTGGGTCTCATGCTTGATGCTCTGGAGGAACTCGCAGACCTGTCCTTGGTGTTGCAAAAAATCTAATGTTACATTATCTACAGCAAGCAAGTTGATAAGTTAACAAGTTCAGGTGTTGATAGCTCGTAGAGAGTGTGATTCAGAGTTCTGCCAAGAGGCTTGTGAGGCGATTGCTGCAGGATGCTTTAAAGGTATATGTGTAAACATGTCTATGGATGCTGGCAAGCAAATTGAAATTTCTAAATGTCAGTTTTACCAGGCCTTAGCGGACTGTATGAATGCTAGACTCAGAAAAATATCTAAGCAATGCTGTTGAAGAACTTGACCCATCATGTTTCACTACAGAGCTGTCACTGGAATTTGGTGAAAGTGACATAATATTTTTGTGTTACAAGTTCGGCATTGCATGAATTGAAGTGAATGAATGAAGTGAAATGTGCATATTGGGAATACAAAGATCACAATACTTATTGTGTTATGCCGTGTTTGCTAGGTTGAGACAATAATTGATATAGACCAACGCCATATAAAATTATAACTATTTTTTATGGCGTGATAACTGTGTGCAATCTGATAATTGTACATTTTCATTTTTTAAAGATCAAACATGCCATGGCCACAGCCATCAGTTAGGAAAGTAAGCTTTGCTAAATTCATGAAGATTTATTCAAAGATAAATGATGTTAAAAGTGGAAATAGCATACTGCATACAAAAACCTGAGTTACTTAACAATTTAAGGGCCCGATTCTGGCAAGATTCCTCTTCAGCAAAATACGTAAGCACCTGCCTAAAGCCCACTAAAGTCAGTGGAACTTACACATGTGCTTACGTGCTGTTCCTGAAATCGAAGTGTAAAGAGTGTATCTATGTGTGCCAGTTACACATTAGTTATTTGTTAAATAAACTCGCATTACGGTAGTGATTACATCTTCGAGTAAATACAATTGCTTCACTTATGAAAGCGTGTGATACCTTACCTTTTAAATACAGGAAATTAAATGTAAAAATACATTAGTATAAATAATGGTGAAGGGGTACATACACAAAGCTAGAACATTCAAAATTATTAACATAACAATAATAATTTAGCTACCTTGTACCTACATATTAAGACCAACAAAATTAGAGTAACAAAACAATTACATAGGTACAAGAAAGCAGATTTTAAGGCTGGTGTTTGACTCTTATTTTAAAATGCCCTTATTTGTGTATGTAAAATCTCAGCTGTGCAGTGACAATATCAGCTTTTTCATTCTTCTGTTCGGTGCATAATTCCTAAGAAGTTTTATGGTGTCACTATCAAATGTACATAAATAATTATTTAACGTAGCTTTTTCAAGCATGTCCCCAGTATTTTGACAAATTAGTAACCTTGGAATTATGTTCTTTGTAGCTCTCAAAATCTCAATGATTTAGTTTGCTCATATTAATCATGAATGTAACCTTTTCTCAGTTCTTAAAAAAGAATGTTTTAGGACTTTTCAAGAACCAAAGACAGCTACTAATTAGTTTTATAAGCTAACTGAAAGCCACTTTGCACTCTAAGCCATTTTACAGTTTGTTCAGTGTATAATATTTAAGTTTACATTTTGGAAGTGCTTCACTGTAGTCCTGTACCAGATCTTAATATCATTTAACCAAGTCAACAGTTTGCTTTTGTTTCTTCTTTCTCCTCATTCATACAGTCTTTATCCACTGCATTAAATCAGAAAGCAATGAGACATTTTATGAGATCAATCTGGCTACAGATCTTATTAAAAGGCCAAACCCAGCAGGAAGTGCTCTCTAAATTTGACCCAAACCCAAAATACACAGGTAACTTAGGCCATTGCAGGAATTTTTCAGATGCCTTGGCCTGTATTATGACACAGAACAATCTATAATTTTTCACTTTAATCTGGCATATTGGTCCTCATTACTCATTATTCATTCACTGAAAGTGGCACACACTTGTTCGGCAGACCTCCTCTGAGAGTGAGTGCTTGAAAAGGTCACAAGGGCCACTGATAACAAAGATAACTGCTTCTCTGATTCATGCTTAACTGAAAAGAACTAATCACCTGCGCATAAAAAATAAATACCCAAAGCGCAAGGGGCTCCATGAATATCTTAATATGCAGTATCTCTAGAGGCCTGAAGCTAGCAAAATGGAAACACATATGCAGAACAGAGTTATGGTGGAATCCCAAGAAATATTTTCCTAACCACAAAAGCAGATGGGCTTTACAACCCAAGCGTCCTTGACACCGTCAGGCAACGCAGTTACAAAGTGCCCAATACAACCAGCAGTAATTCAATAAATTGCAGAAAGGTGTAAGAGAGCTCAATGTGTTAAAGGGCAGGAAATAAAAGAGGCCTTTATGCCCCAAGAGCAGGAAAAAAAGCTTGTTGCTCCTGGGAAGGCTCCTTATACATTGCACCCAGACAACTAGGCAACCCAGTCAGAGGCCTGGTCACGGGCCAATCCAGCTGGCTGGTTGTGAGATGGCAGTAAATCCAAATAGGACATGTACCCCTGACACATGCCAGCTAAAATCCCAGCCCCCCACACGCCCCCAAACCTAATTCCTCTCCTCAAGATGAAACACCAAGTAAGAGTAAGGAACCAGCAATTCCACTCTCAGCAAGAACTGCACTGGTTTACTGAAGCTGGAGCACTCTACACAAGCCTATGGCAGCGAGCCTCCTGCTTGGGTCAATGGATCAGAGATAATGGAGCTAACACTAGAGCTTTAAAAATAGCTGTGTATACACCATTTTGAAGTTGCAGATTGGCCCCATTAGCCAAAGGGCATGCGTACACTACAATCGTAATTTGACCCAAGCGAGGTCAATTTACAGCCACCGCAGCATGGCTCCAAGCAGGGAGCTGAGAACCTGTGGAGCCGCAGGGCTCCAAGCTGGGAGCCTCCATGCAGCTGAGCTTTCTGCTGGGAGTGGTGATCTGGGCTCCATGGGGGAGGGGGAGATACCAGGACTTCCTGGGAGAAGTGGGGAGCCCAGGCAGCAACCTAAGGTAGGAGCCTGAGTGGTAGCTCAGCTTGGAGCAGAGGATTTCTTATCAATTTCACAGCTCCAGCTGACCAGGCAGCCAACAGCTGATGAAAGGGATGCATGTCTACACAACAGAGGTGCCCAAACAGCCTTAGTGGGCAGGGAGGAACATTCAAGGGGGGCACAGCTGGACTCAGGCCAGACCACACGGGGGGTGGGGGCGGGAAAGGAGTGCCCTGCTCTGCTCCCAGCTCTGCCCCGGCCTCAGCCCCTGCCAACCTCAGCTCCTGGCTCCGCCTCCCGCCTTGGTCCCTGGTCGTGGTTCCATGGCCAGCTATGACCCTGCTTCCAGCCCCAGACACAGCTCCCTCCCAGCTGCAGTCCCCAGCCCTGACTTTCAGGGGGCACAGAAGGGGCGCAACCTAAAAAGGTTGGAGACCACTGGTCTACATAGACACGATCTTACCCTAACTATACTGACTTAAGGCCAACGCTGCTTGTGGAGATTAAGTTATTATGTTGGTGTAGAGAAGGGCTCTTACCTCAGCAGACAAGGCTCTGCATGTACGCTGACATAATCATGTCGATGTAAGCTGCCTTATGTCGACTTATCTGTGTAGCGTAGACCAAGCCTATGTCAGTGGATCTGTACTGAGGAGGCAAATTGCTGTGGGCTGTGTAGACATATCCTCTGAAATGCCCTCCTCTACACAAGGGATGTTTGCTGGTCCCAGTAAGGATACAGTTGCCCATGCCTCAACCAGCTATGCTAAATTTGCTCATATGCTTAGAGGCTTTTGTCAGGAGCAAAAGCCCTGATCTCTACAAACCTACCCAACTTCACAGGGACATAAGTGATATTAATACAAGTACTACCTTTATAAGAAGCTTCTGTGCTCCCTCTTACCAATAACTTCTCACCTCAGAGCTAAGCTTCTAGTCCTCCTGCTACATAGTGTGACCAGAAGTCCCGATTTTATAGGGACAGCCCCAATATTTGGGGCTTTTTCTTACATAGGCACCTATTCCCCCGCCCCACCCCATCCTGATTTTTGACACTTGCTATTTGATTGCCCTTCTGCTACATAAGAGTTTCTTTTTCTTTGTAACCCTGATACTAAGCCAACAAACTCTTTTATCAAAACACACGTACCTTGTATGTTCCAAGTTGCACGTCTACAGAGAAAAGCCATCATCATTTACATATATCATATATATAGTTGTATATATAACAACTGCAGAATTTGAATTCATATGCAGATTTGACACCGTGAACTCAGGGCTGACTAGAGACTATGGGTCCCCCCCCACCACCACCACCACATTACAACAGGTAATTTTGCTCACCCTCCATCCCCGCTCCCCCAATTTCTATACTCCATTGTTTGAATCCAAACTGTTTTGATTTGCTATAACAATCTGACCTGATCCTATGACTTACACTTTCCTGCATTTATTTTTCTCCCATTCTGTATGTTCCCCATTTTCAAGAGCCTGACAAAGTAGGATTTTTTCCCACAAAAGCTCATGTGATAAATATATTTGTTAGCCTTTAAAAGTGCCTCCAGACTCCTTGTTTGTTTTACATATATCAATAACGTATTTCCTTACCTGAGGTACTTTTATTTCTGCTCAAACATTTTACTGCAACTTGTTCAGTGCACATGAAGTTGTACTACAAATAATGGAATACTGTTGCCCATTAACCTGTGTGACCACTTGACGAATTATGGTGCCAAGTAAAAAGCAAAACATGAATGCCAGTTTAAAATGAAATTAAACCATATACTATGAAAAGAAACATTTTTGTTTTAACAAACGGATACAAAAACATCAGAAAATATTTATTTCAGATCCAACAATTACTTTCTTCCTGTAAACTTAAAATCTCTTTGGTTAAAATATTTGCAATTATAATCTCTACCGGTTGGTAAACATTTTCAAAGTACAAAGTCACAAGCTGTGTGGAATTCTGTTCAGTGTACTCTGCCATTACCAGTGTACCTGCTCCAGCAGCATGCACATTGTCTAAACACAGTGAACAGCTCAAAACTGACATTTTTGTCCTCTGACAAAATATTTTAAGTTTTGTTAACAGCAGAGCACACAGCAGGTTCCATTTCACCATAAACCTCATCCCTTTTCAGAGTGTCCCATGACCAAAGAAAGTAAAAGTCGGTGTGCCCTCCATTCCCTCCCACCGTTAAAGTTTCAAACATGATTCAGAAACTCAAGAAATCAGGGGATTTGTACAGAATTGCAGAAGAGCTAACTGATAAGAGAAATAAGAGCAGAGGTTATCTTACTTCCTGATATGCAAGATCAGACTGGGAGCACCATTCTACTTTAAGAGGTGACCAATTTTATAAAAATGACAAACCAGAAGTTGTTTCAAGATACATATCGCAATAGGAATCAGACATGAATACCATCACTGAGAAAAGAGCATATGCTTGGTTATACTTTTAACAGGACATCTACAATATATACTTACATCCAGGAATCAGTAGTAGACCACGTGCAAAGTAATATTTACTCGGTACAGGTGCTATTTATAGAACTGAATATTTATGTTGGTCACTGTGATCTGTAAATTACTTTTTAGCCAAGATTTTCAATGCCATCTGGAAACATTTAAGTTTACCATGCCATATATGTTAATATTTAGAAAAATAAGCAAAATAAGCACATGCAAAATTCAGATGAACATTTCAGAACAGTCAGGTGGTTCCCAAATAACAGAACACAGAGCAAGACTGCTAACATCTCACAAAAGAAGCACTTCTCCCAGGACAGATATGAAATATATGGTGGTATCTGCAATTCTCATAGGGAATTCGCTAAATATGTGCAAGATCAAACATCCTGCAGAGGCTGCATCGTCTAGGCTAGAGGACTGAGAACTGAGCTAGATTGACTAGACCTTCCTGATCGATTGTGAAGACCTGCTCAGTTGATTGGGAAGTCAATCACTGAAGATCACCTTGGCAACAGGAAAGCACTGAGTCAAAGGGAGGGTCGTTCAATTCAGCGCAGTGGATGTGCTGGGTGTAATGGAGTTGAAGGGAGGCATGCAAGTTATTTTAAGTATTTTGCGTATCTCCCTTCGACTGCCACTGAAAGCAGCAGGCAACGTAGATGTGCCCTATTTAGTGACACCGGGTCTAAAAAACAAAAGAGAAGCAGCATTTAGAGGTGAAAAGGCATCCTTTAAAAAAGGGAAATTAAATTCTATTGAAGAAAGAAAGAAAGAAAGAAAGAAAGAAAGAAAGAAAGAAAGAAAGAAAGAAAGAAAGAAAGAAAGAAAGAAGCATTAACTCTGGCACGTGAAACATAAAAAATATAATTAGGAAAGCCAAAAAAGAATTTGAAGAATAGTTAGTCGAAGACTAAAAAAGTAACAGAAAAAAAATTAAAGTACTGTACATCAGAAGCAGGATGATCAAGATGCTAAAGGGAAATCATGCCTTACCAATTGACTAGAATTCTTTGAGGGCGCCAATAAGCATGTGGCAAAGGTGGCCCAGATTTTCAGAAAGCCTTTGACAAAGTCCCTCATCAAAGGCTCTTAAGCAAAGTAAATGACCGGTCATAGGTTAAGAGGGAAGGTCCTCTCCTGGATCAACACGTGGTTAAAAGACAGGAAACAAAGAGTAGGAATAAAAGGTCAATTCTCACAATGAAGAGAGATAAATAGTGGTATCCCCGTGGGTCTATACCAGGACCAACACTGTTCAATATATTAAAAAATGATCTGGAAAGAGGGGTAAACAGTGAGGTAGCAGAATTTGCAGATGATACATAACTATTCAGGACAGTTCAGTCCAAAGCACACGGTGAAGAGTTGCACCAAGAGATTTCACAAAACTGGTGCGACTGGGCAGCAGAATGGCAGAACCATTCAATATTGGTAAATGCAAAGTAACGTACAAATCCCAATTATGCATAAAAATGATGGGGTCTTAGCTGTTACCACTCAAGAAGGATCTTGGAGTCATGATGGATAGTTCTCTGAAAACATCCACTCAATACAGCAAATGGCTAATAGAACACTGAGAATCATTAGGAAAGGGATAGGTAAATAAAGCAGAATATGTCATAGAGTCTCTTTATAAATCCATGATGTGCCCACATCTTGAATACTATGTGCAGCTTTGGTTGCCCTATCTCAAAAAAGGTATAGGAGAATTGGAAAATATACAGAACAGGGCAATTAAAATGATTAGGGGTATGGAAAAGCTTCTATTGGAGGAGAGATTAAAAAGAGTGGGACTTTTCAGTTTAGAAAAGAGATGACTACTGGGGGATATGGTAGAGGTCTACAAAATCAGGACTGGTATGGAGAAAAATAAATAAGGACGTGTTATCTACTCCTTCTCATACCACAAAAACTACAGATCACCACATTCCAGAGGAGTAGCCATATTAGTCTGTGTACAGCAAAAACGACAAAAGTCGTGGGCACATTTGTTGGTCTTTAAGTTGCCACAGGACTCTTGTTTTTGCAGATCACCAAATGAAATTAACAGGCAGCAAATTTTAAATGAACAAAAGGATTCTTTCCCCCCCACAACGCTTATTCAACCTTTGGAACTCCTTTCCAGAGGATGTTGTAACACCCAAGATTATAACGGATTCAAAAAAGAACTAGATGAATTCATGGATAATGCTGGCAGCAGAAAGTAGTAATAGTAAAGTATGAAATGATCTCTAGAAAGAAACTTCTTTTTTACTTTAACTGGTTGCTATCATCTTAGGAGGGAGTCGTTTTCATAAAAGAATAAAAAAGGTAATTTCCTCTTTAAAGACTTCAAATCAGCAAGCCCAAACACACAAGAAAGGGATTGCAGAAATGACAGACAAGAATTTCCATCATTTTTTGTACTAAAAATGAATGCAATGTGTGGACCATTTCCAATGCACCGTAGGTCTTTACTACTAGTAGTAGTTACCCAGATGTCAAGCATGATGTTGACAATGACAGTTTACACGCCTATTAAAGTGATGAACTGACCATAATTTGGTTTTGTATTACCTCAAATCCACACTCTAAAACATTCATAAAGTCCACCTTAGAGCTGACTTCATAAAACAAAGCTTTAAGGAATTAAAAGGGCACAAACAAGTTCTCTCTTTAGGTGCTTAACTTGAAATGGGTATACACGCAATATTGTGAGCAAGAATTTAACATAAATAACGCACCTAAGGAGACTGTCTTGCCATACACTGATTCAGGACCCACAAATCTCAGATTACACTACGGAAAACTATATAAAAAATTGTCCTGAAAACTATCTTAAGAAATCACCAGCAAGCTGGCATTCAGAATTTCTCATTGTTCTGTTAAGAGAGAGTTGTTACATACAGCTCTGAATGTGGATGAAGAGTCTTGATTGGCTGACAAGAAAGGTTTTGTTTTGTTTTTTTCAATTTATTACATTAATTTAATCTGTTTCATTGGCTTTGAAAAGTACATGCCTTGATATCAAGTAAACCAGCTCAAAATACCATAATTGTATTTTGAAAAAAGCATATACCATCAATACTTGGGTAACCAGAGATTTTTGCCTTAATTGTCTAAAATAGCCAAACAGAACACATTGGGATAAAAGCATACAGAAAAGCCTCAGAAAGGTGTTTAAAAATTCTAAAAATGATGGACTGGATATTTGGATAATTAAAGAGTGGTATCAGTGTCCAGTGACATTTAAAATAATAATTAGTTTTAGAATAAGAGTATTTAGGTAAGAATTAGTGATAGGAAAGATGCAGCAAATATCAGCTGAGAGTGGCAGTTGGAAGGGAATTCCTTTTTCCCTTCTTGTGTAAGCTCTCCCTTCTTGATGACCTTTAAAATACTTCGTTTAAAACAATATCTAATTACCCTAAGAAGCATAGGAGACAAGGTTAGGTAAAGCTTCTTCACGTATCAAACAACTCATAGGCTTAGGGTGATCTTACATCATAGCGTACTTAGCACAGTGGGCGGGGAACCTCACTCTCCTCTTTTTCTCTCCGTATACAAGCCCCTCCCCACCTTTTCAAACCAGCCCCCTCCTTATGTGACCCCTCCCTTCTCTTATATAACCTTTCCTTACATAACCCCTCCCTTTTGAATAAGCAACCTGTAGACAAGGCCAAGAGCCAGCAGGCTGAACTTGTAGAGTCAATATCAGAGAAGGTATCACCACAGGGTAGAGAGCTGAACATCTGAAGAGAGTAAGAGATAACTGATCAACAAGAGCTGACCTAAGAATGCTGCTGATAAAGGAGATCAAGGAAAGAATAGCAGACAAAAAGATCAGTCCAGAGTGGAGCATGCGCAGAAGGAGCTGAAATCACAGAAACTGTGCTAGGCAAAGATGCTAGGCTGTACACATCAGGCTAACTCAGACCACATGCATTTGACTAAGCATTAGGTAGCCTTTTTCTACAGTCAACTAACAGAGCAGAAGGACCTTCCTTGGAGAAAACAAAGGGATTTGAAGGAAGTCGCATGAGTTTGGACCCCTTTATAGGTGGCCAAAGTAAATGCAGGTATACCTGTCAATAAAGCTGCATGCCTGTCATCCGAGTAAGATTCTCCCTCTCTATCCATTCAGTAACCGCCTGGTCCCCGCTTCCTGAATGTTACAGATTGTTAAGTATTTAGTGTTAAGTAGTAGAGTGTTAAGGTAAGTAATATTAGCCTGGTACAATATATATAAGGTAAATAGTGTTAAGGAAAGAAACAGAATTGACTGGCTAGGTAATCAGTGGTCTGTAAAAAGAGTTGGCCAGTCCATGATCAAATTGTTTAAACTCTGAAGGATATAGAAGTTTAAAACTATTTGCAATACATATTTGTCCATATGCACTACAGTGTTATTAATATATATAATTGTTTAGTATATAAAATGTATAAGTATATTGTTATTCTCTATTTTTATTTTTTCCTTTCTATGTAATCACTCATTTCTACATAAACTTTGCATCTGTTTTTGAAGTATCACAGATTGTGTATTCTACTTTGATTGGAAGGCTGTATCCATGTCCTTTCAAGGGAAGACAAGTTGTCCCCCTGGAAATTCCTTTAGAGCAGACCACCAAACCAGCAGTTTTTTATGATAACCCTACACTCTAAAAATCTCTTAGTAACAGTCTGGTGTTTCTGAAAGAGAAGGCTCAAAAGAGGTATAAAAGTTATTCTTATCAATAGCCAAACTATTACATAGGTAATAGATTTGGCATCCCTGAAAGGGTGGTCTTATTAAACTTCAAAATAAAAACAGCCTAGTGGGCCTTTTAGGGCACTAATAAATCAGGGGCCAATTTGTTATGTGGTAACAAAATTGACATCCCTGAGTGGGCTTACTAAACTTAAAAGTAGTAACAACTCAGGGAGCTTTTTAAAATGGTAACAATTTAACATCCCTGGATCAGGGTGGCAGTGAACAAATTGTTACATAGTAGCAATCCATTGTCCCTGATATAGTAGGTATAGAAGCACTATTAGAATCGTGGGTTTAACAAACCAGTGGACAGGGGTGAGCTAAATTGTGAAAAAAGTAGCAATTCACTATCCTGCGCCCGATGTCTAATGGCCAGGATACTGCATGAAGTAACTTGACATCTAAGTCTAGCGTTTCTTTAGCATTGTTGAATGACGGTTGGAGTGTATGGTGTTCTGAACTGATGGCACTTGTAAGGGTGAAATAAGAGGAAAAAGGGCTTTCTAAAAATAAACTCTCTTTATTGGATAAAAGGACGCAGAATATAAGACGATCATACTTCTATCTTTTCTATATGCACATGATTTAGGACAAAATCAGGAATTTCTAGTCCTAAAATAATCAGACTGGAGGAAGAGATTAGTACAATATAGTGACTATTCCTATAATCATAGATCACACTGCCAGTCTAGTAGCAAGACCTGAGGGTCAAGCTATGGTCAATTTAATATAGATGGTAATGCTGTAATTCTAGAGGTCTGAAGACCAAGGAGTAGAAAAAAGCCTTGGAAGCCAAGCTTTAGTAAAGAGTATTATAAGTACTTATAGGAACACAGCTACACTTCAAATTTATAGGCAAGAACGTATTGTGAGGAAGTTAAAGTTAGTTAAAGGTATACCAGTTCTAATTGCCATTCATTAGTTTGGGCTGTCATACCCAAATGTAGGAGGTCGTCTATGATTAACAGAGCGAGACGTTTGTATAGTTTGGGGAATATTAGGGTTGAGTCTTATCCTGAGCTGAGGGCCTATAGCTCCAGAAATTAAAAGGTACAGGACAGTCTTACAGTAGGCTTCATGATATTCACTTGATGGTAGTTTTGACAATAGGAGTCTTACCGTGAGCTGAAGTTAAGGAGTTCAGATGTTACGAAGTACAGAGCAAGCTGCAGTAAGTGAGGGGATATAGCTTCATAATATTCGTTCTTTGTTTGGCAACCTAGCTGTGAATCCAAAAGAGTCAGACTAAGAAAACCATAGAGTTATAAAGGCTTAAGCTAGAATTGTAAAGGATTAGGCCGCAGCAAAGTTAAGAAGATAGTACAGAGTTTTTCTCCCAGTGGAGAGTATGTCCAGCACATCAATAGAGCTTTCCTCTCACTGGGGAATGGCCCAGCACACCTAAAGGCTTTGGCTGTTCATTAAAGTAAAGTAAATAGGCTTTTAAGTTAAGTGTTTGTTTTGGAAAGAAATTAGGCTTCTCATTGAAGTAAACATGCTATACTAGAAGTTAAGAATTTGGAAGCATATAGTCCTGCAAGTAAAGACTCTGTGTGTCTACCTTATATCTAGGAGGGGTTTCCCCAACCTAGTGCATCAAAAGAGAATAGAAAATTATGGTAAAAGGGAAACTGAGGCATGATAATGCTTCAGAAATAATGCTAGGAGATAGAGATTTTTTTCAGAAGATAGGACAAAGTCCATGGAAGGCAAATGATCAAACAATTGCTGATAAGCTTTAGGTCCATTGAAGGCAATGGAGAAGAAGAATATTTCTAGAAACTCCCAGTATAAAGGAGGAAAAAATGAGCTGCTCTGCAAATTATATATATATATATAAGCAAATGTAAGCAAATATATATATATATATATATATATATATTATATAAGCAAATGTTTTAGACGTTGAAGTAGGGATTTGGAAGTTAAATTACAAAAATTAGAAAGAGAAGAAAAGGAATTAGAAGATAATCTTAGGGTAAAAATGCAGGACTTAGAAAAAGAATTGTCTAATTCACAAAAAAAAAAAAAAAAAAAGTAGATTCAAGAATAGAGGTTGAAGTTTTGAGAACCACAGTATTAGCACAGAATTCTCAGAGGGTTGCCCAACCGAACAAATTAGCCAATGCAAATATAAAAGCTGATGCACTGGAAGCCACTGTATCAATACAGAAAGCTCAAATAATAGCTGCACAAAAGAGACCATCAAAGCACAGATGACAGAATGGAAACAGAGAGCATTAGAGGGGCAAGTTCTGATAACAAAGTTTACAAAAATAGAGAAAGATCCTATAAACAACTTTATGTCCTACCAGTTCCAAATATGTGCTCCAAAAGGTGAACCACAACTGAGAAAGGGAATAGCGATGGTATTAAAGGAGCAGGAAGAAAAGAGGGATTGGAGTGATGAAATCTCTCAATGGTGCACTGAAGGGCAAAGGACCGATTTTTGGCATGAGGATTCCTCCAGCACGACAAAAGAAATAACCCTAGGGAATTTTTCCAGGGACCTTGCACTAGAAAAAAGAGGCAAGATTGAGGTTTAAAGGAAAATGCTACACAAAAAGCAGAAGAGAGAGTTTTAAATGTGTAAAATCAGCAGATTGCTTCCTGTATGGTCAGCTTCAATCTGCTTACAAAAGGAGCTTCAGGATCTGCAGGTAATTAAAAGTATAGCCCAGTGAGGCAGTGCTATAACGAGCTTAAGAAAGGTCGTTGAGTTACGGGGGAGGGTGGGCAGGGTAGGTATAGACTCAGAAAATTTATACAGATGTCCTTATGAAAATAATACTAACAAAAAAGTAAAATCTTCCTTTCCAGGAAGGCATTCTGATGATATATTGAACTTCTCTGAAGAGAAACAACAGGTACAAGAAAAACTAGCTGTTGTATTGGGTTTTATTTATTGTATTACTACTTCTATCTCTGATTTTTCCATCGTCCTGGCCTTAAGAATAATTTTTTTGTTTCCACTATTGGTTCCTCGCTAATTATTTTGATGGATGCGTGTGCAAATACTGTAAACCCTTTAAATGGGGCACACTGCCAATGGGGCACACACCTATTCTGAGTACTTTTCAGGTATAATTCCTATACCTCTTTCAGATTTCCACTTATTTTTCGTCATATCCTTGCCATATTAATACTTCTTCCCCTTAGCTATCAAATAAGGTATCATATATGTGAGCACCATCTGTAACAAGTGTTTTCCCCATATATGCTTTTCATAAACTTTATTATTCAAACAAATTCTAGTATCACATTGACCTCAATATTGGAATTGAGAAAACGCATTCCTCAATCTGGTAACTAGAACATTATTAGCATAGGATCTAAGCTACTGAATTGTTGCAAACATTTTACCTAAAATTTATATCATCATCATAGCGTAATCTCATCAGTACAAAAGCTCAAAGATCCAAAATGAAGATGACTGTATCTTTCATCAATTAATTCTGAAATATAAACATAAAAAACCTCTTCTCCTTTCCAAAATAACAAACATCGACCTCTCAACATTACAATTAATGCTAATTTTCTTCTTTTACCCAAAACAATTTTCATCTGAACAATCAAGAATGGTTTTAATCTTAACATCTCTTTATTAACGACATTGAATCTAAAATCCCCATATTAACTATTTCCTAACCTCTAATCACATTTTAAAATCTTTCTTTCAAGATCTCTATTGCAATTCAATAAACCTATAAAGTCCATTTCGATGATTCCATAGCTTCCCAATTTTGTCGCTACTATTTGCATCCTGTATATAAATTATTTTCCAACACGGATTGTGATTGGATGTGTCAATCGTATTTCTTGCCTCACTCTGCGAAGATCCACCATTTCTGTGGTCCTAGTGCGTAATAATGGACAGATGTTTTCATAATTATTTTTCCATGTTAAGAATAAAATATCCCGACTGGGTGTCTATTACACAGTCTGGGTGTATCTCTTTTCCTCTTATTCCCCATACCATTAAGTCCACTCCTCTATCATCCTTTCCTTCCCTATATATTCTGAAGAAAATGTTTTATTATTTTTCTTTCCTATTTTATCTTATTTTACTTTATTAGATTTGTCTAATTTTCTAACTTATTTCTTTATTTAATACTAATTCATATCTAAATGTAACTATTACTTGCCTTTTAAAGTCTATTTATTTACGCTTCCTTATTTATGCTTAACTTTAATTTATATCAATCTAAATTTTAACTTAGTCTAATTTGAAAAGTTTCCTTTTCCATTCTGTATACCTTTATCTTTTCTCATGAAATATTCTCTTTTTACATAAGCTAAAAGATACCTAAGTCAATTTATTTAATTTTAGTCTTATTTCAACTTAAATGTTTCTTCAAGACTTGAGAGATTTCTTCGTAACACCTTATACCTTTATCCTTTCTATACCATGTTTTCCATACACATTTTCCAATTTTAAAAGATTTATTAATATTTATTCCTATTATTCCAGATTAACTTTCTCCCAACCTTTTTTTATTTTTTTATTACTTTATCTCCGTAAGTAACTTGTAATGACACCATTACTTGTGTTTTATATTTATTTTTAATATATCACTAAATCCCTATAACTCTATTGCATATGAAGAAAACTATTATCTAATAGTGAAGCTCTATATTCAAATAACATCCCAATTACTTAAACTTAATTCAAATACATCTTTTCCTTATTATTGTTAAATAAAACAAAAGATGACACCTGCATTCTTGTGTATGTTCATACCTGACCTAAGAATGAAGGAGAAGATCAAGGAGAGAAGAACAGCCCAGAAGATTGGTCAGCCATGGAGCATGCTCGAAAGGAGCTGAAATTAAAAAAGCTGGGCTGTACGTGTCAGGTAACTCAGACCATGGGCATTTGACTAAGTCTAAGGTAAGCCTTTTGCAATAGCCAATGAATAGAGCAGAAGGACCTTCCCGACAGAAAACAGATGGATCTGAAGGAAGCTGCATGAGTTTGGACCGCCTTAGAGGTGGCCAAAAAATATACAGGTATGCCTGTCAAAGCTTCATGCCTGTGGCCTGAGTGAGAGTCTCAGTCTACCCATTCAGTAACTGCCTGGTCAACGCTTTCTGAATGTTATAGATTGTTAAGTATTTAGTGTTAAGTTGTACAGTGTTAAGATAAATAATGTTATTGATATATGCTATATCAGGTTAACATTTTTTTTTTATCTTACCACTATACAAGGTAAATAAACAGTGTTAAGGAAAGAAACAGAATTCGCTGGCTGGGTAATAGTGGTCTGTAAAAAGAGCTGGCCGGTCCATGACCAAACTGTTTAAACTCTGAAAGATATAGTTTAAAACTGTATTTGCAATTTTATTTACGTGCATTATACACATTATAGAGCATTAGTAATGTATATAATTGTTTAGTATATTAAGTGTGTACGTTTATTGTTATTTTCTCCATTTCTATCTTTTTCCTTTCTATGTAACCACTCACTTCTAAATAAACTTGCATCTGTTTTCAAAGGATCACAGCTTGTGTATTCTACTTTGATCGGAAAGCTGTATCTGTGTCCTTACAAGGGAAGGCAAGTTGTCTCCCTGGAAATTCCTTTAGAGCAGACCAGCAGTTTTTAGGGTAATCCAACACTCTAAAAATCTCCTAGTAACACATGATTATAATTTGCAGAGAGGCAACGCAGGACTCTGCAACCCAATGTGCAATACTGCACATTATAAAGGCTCTCCGCATGGGAATGCATAAAGAGACTGGAAGCGGCTTGTACACTTCATCTACTCGCAGTAGATTAACTAGTCCAATACCTGATGTGATGGGATTGCAAAGAGCCAGAATCATGATTGCAGCCCAATGTTGCATAATAATCATTAGGGTGTGCTGTGCACCTTGAATCCAACCCGCAGGTTAAAGAGAATCCAACCCCCATGTTGTTCTTCCAAGCACTGCCTATATGAGATAGTAGTCTGCATCAATTTGAATATACCGGTACATTAAGATTGGAAAACAGCATCCTCGAGCTCAGTATTTCTGAACTCTGACCAATATTGATCAAACATTGATTCATCACATAGTTCTTTTCAATTGATCAAAAGCCATGATTTCTTTTAAGTATATAATGATAAAAGAGTGAGTGCATGATAGAGAATTCATAGGTAAATTTGTATGGCCAGTATTTTCTGTAAACCTTTATTGCTTTTAATTTAATCTTCTCACACTTCCAACCATTCAAATCATCAAAGAGAGCTAGATAAGCCTTCTACCATGTTTTTATATCCAAATAAGCAAATGGAGGAAGAGCAAGACGGTATTACAACCTGTTCCAGCATACTGCTTATTTAAAATCTGACTCTTACAGTTCATGGAAGTCAAACTACTATAAGCACTCATGACCAGTCTATTAATAAGTGACAGAATTTCTGCACCATACACCAGAGTCAAAAAATGCCTTAAAATCAATTTTTTTTTTTAATTTATTTATTTATTTTTTTGCAACTTACAAGGGACACCAAAGTGTGAAAGCTAGAGACTTTTTCCTTTAGTCCATAATTTTCCAGGAATTCTAAACCAAGGGTATCAGACATACAAAAAATACTACACTGGGAATGTCAAACATATTTTGTTAAAGAAAGCTGGCATATCCTAGATATCAATAATTTGGTATAAAATGTTTATATTTTGTCACATTAATTGACTTTTACAGTAAATGATTTTGTATGAAAACAATAATTTGCATGAAGTCTTTAGGTATTTACAGAGCTGTAAAATAATGCTACAAAGAAAAGACATTCCAATTAAAACAGATAATCTTACCTTAAAATAATCTATTTGTACAGTTTTCATTCAAAAACTGCTCCTCAGAATCCACAATCACAAGAACAGTGAAAGAACCAACTAAATTCACAACCAAAACTGATATTTGTAACCAGAATTTTGTTGCAAGTATTTGAAGAATTAATATTTTCATTGATCCTTTAGATTAATCTCACCAGAGGTAAATCTGAACACATTGTGCAATAAATCAACGAAAGCCTGCACAGATAGTCATGAAAGCACATGAGGACATACCAAACTTATTTCATAAAGATAAAAATGAATTCAGAGCAGAAGACGTATCATCACTAGACAGATGTTTGGTTACCTTAGATTTTATTCTGTTTTCGATTACACTACATGACGACTGAGTAGAGTTACTGACATCAGCTCTGAGTCTTGCCATGTTAATACCGTGGGGACCAAAGCCACTTAACTACATTGCCATAGTTATGCCAGCCCAAAACACGGACATACCAAAGACCCCATAGCATAGCCTGCAGTAACTGGAAGAGACGTATTTCCTATCAAGTGATGGTAACTACGTCAACAGGAGTATACTTCCATCTAGATTGGAGGTGAGGTCAGCATCATTTTAATGCTCAGAGGGATGGATTTTTTACACCCCTGAACACCATAGTTACGTCAACCTAAGTTGTAAACTTGGACTAGGCCCAAGACTAACAACAGAATAAAAAACCATGCTCCGTGCTATACATTTCCAAAATTCTCATTACTTGCAACAGCCCCATAACACAGAATTCTGACAAAATCCCAACTGATTCCACTGCTGCTTTTAGTTTGTGTTTTAAAACTTAAGTACAAGATATATCTGAAGAAACATGAATGCTGGAAATAAGTATTTATTCCATGATCTATACAAATATGCACTGTTATTTGCTTTTGAAAGGTGAAGAGCTACCACTGTCCTAAACTAGTTTATTTAGTTTGATTAATTTCCTATGGCTTATGAAACCAGTCCCCTTCCTGTCTTCCTTTCCAGACACACATGCATTTTCTGCCAGCTGTTTTAGTTTCAAATTTCTCATATATAATATTATTTTTAATGGGACAAGCTAACATATATGGCCCACTGCTTTGTAAATAGATAAGATTAATATTTAAAAAAGCAATCAAATCCTCCATGGCTGCCTCATGGAGTAATTAAATTACTGTACCATCATTCATTGATAGGCTTGCAGTCAACTCCTGACTTCACTAATGTAGTGTATGTGAACGAGGCATGGGGCTTTAAAAATCAGTTGTTCTGCTAACAGGGCTGTGACTGTTGTGAGACGTGACGAGGAGGGCTGATGAGGTGCAACTTAGCACTTACTGAACTGAAAATAATAGAGCAATACCTTCACGAGACCTTTTTAAAATCAAGCGTGCAAGTGATGTGACATAGGTAGACAGAAAATGGACAAGATTAACTATATTGGCAGAGGGGAAATGAATTTATGTTGAATGGTAAACCAGTTATGTTAGAAAATTATTCTTTTTTTCTACTCAACTTTTTCCATAACCAGATCAATGCCTGTAACATTCACTATTAGTCTTTTGAGAGAGAGCCACTATTAGTAACATTCACCATTGTCTTTGGAGAGCTAGCTAAACATTTGTGTAATGGTGGAACTCTGTTGAATATAAAGTGCAGCATTAAAGACGACTGTTCTGGATCCCACTGAAATCTATGGCAAAATTTGCATTTACTTGAATAGGGTCAGGATCAGGCTTTTAGGTTGTTTTTGTCCTGAACTTCTACTACTATCAACTGATGAAATTTTTGAAGTGTTTTTATATAACACTTACCTTAGGCTCACACTTATGTTGAAATTATGTTCAGCATTTGGTCTAAATTAAAATAAAACCAGGAAAGTCAAGGCTAAATCCAGATCCTAGTGAAGTCAATGGGAGCTTGCCTGTGATTTCCATGGGATCAGGATTAAAATACACCTGTGCATTAAAAATAAGAGCAACATCTTAATTTTGAATTTCCCAGCCTTTATTGATTTAAACCAAATAATGGAAATAAACCAAATAAACCAAAATGTAAATAAACCAAATAAACCAAATAATGGAAACTATAAACATTTCTGTTGCATTTTAATATTTAAAGAAAAATCTCAGAGAAAGGTTACAGAATATGCTGCATTAGTCCGTCTAATATACATTTTAACCAACAAACTAGAACAGCTCCTTTGCCAAACTCAACTGTCATTTGAGTAGGAGAACAAAAATGCATTTTAAGCAGTGAGCCGCTACAGATTTTCTCAGTTCAAGTTTCTTTCTTAATCTGGTTTTTCATATCAGTACATTTTCTTAAATTTATCTCCATGACTATGTTATGACTATGAATCCAGAACTCTGTATTAGGTAGCGATGGGATGGGGAAGATTTTCCATGCATTCTGCGTTCATGCATATTTGGTCTTTTTTGAAATCTCCTCACACATTGCTACCAATTCCAAAATGTTTACAGAAACAAGACCCTGCAGAATTTTCATAAAATTGCCCAAGGGAGAGCTGGAAAATAACAATACTGCTTTTGGCTCTGAAATAACCACATGAAATAAAAATAAAACAGGTTTCAAAAGTTCATTGTAAATTAGCCTGTACAGCTGAGAAGAGGAAAAAATATTTCTGAAAAAGACAATGGCATCTTTTTCAAAAAGTGGTTGCAGATCTTTAAAGGAGAACTCTCAAAAGAGAAGGATGGAGAAGGACTACAGCAGTAAGATGATCTGGGACACTCAGCAGTCTTGTACACAGCATGCATGTGTGTGTGGGAGGAAGAGGAATTAAGTAAAAAGAAATACATAAATGAAACAATATGTACTACCTTAAAAAATATCCACAAATTTTTGCTCCACTATGCTGTGCACAAGCCTTTGCCGAGTATCCACATAATCCTATTACTTCATCTCTCATTTCCCCTCCCTACCATTTTGTTCCACATGCATACGCACGTAACCCCTTTGTCTCCACCACTGAGTCGGAACTAAAATGAGATGGTAAACTTGTCAGGGCAGAGACCATGGCTCCCAGGCTCAGTTCTACTGTACCTGCCTAAGCACTGCAAAAGAGTGGGGAAGGAGGGAAGCAAACCTGACTTTCAGGCACCTTTGCAGCTCCTGAATTCCCAGCCCTGGGTGACCTTTGTCAAGAGTTAGCGGAGCCTTAAGCAATGGCCTGACCCCTTCAGTCTTTGCTCCCAGTATGCCCATTGCACCAAAGGCTGGCGCTTGGCTGGTGCGGAACTATGCCAACTGAAGAAAACCCCATTCTAATCTTGGGTATTCGGGGGGGGGGGGGGGGTGTTGGCTCCACATGTTTTTGGTCACCAGAATGACAAAGCGGCTCAGGCAGAAGAGTGAACCTGGGCTCAGATCTTTTCTTTGCACTGTCAGACACCTAGCATACTTCTGCTTTTATCTAGCTACAAAATAAAAAAGCCACAACAATTCCAGCATCACTGGAAGGCTGTGCAAAGTTTAAAATGACAAATTTTAACATGAAATCCCCGCCCCCATCTACATTTTCTCCCCCTTACCTGCAAAGTACAGAGTTCATTATTCTGTTTGCTCCCTCATGACCCTATATGGAGAAGCAGCTGAAGAACCAGTACATGCCAGCCTTGCACTTCTGCATGAAGAAAAAGAAGCCATTTGTGTGTTCAAAATGCCCCTTTATACTGACTACAGGGCACATTCATGCACCTCTGAAATGCATAGGATTTTATTGAACTCCTTTGCAATCACCTTTTAAGCAAGCTTTTAGTTTCTGCACAGCAATTTAAATTCCAAGTGAATTTTGTGGACAAGCTATAATCTACAAACTATAGGTTGTATGACAAAAAAAGATGGATAGGGCTTTATTTACAGAACTATGAAAGGTGCCAATATAATACACATGTTTATGGAAACTGTTAAGCTTAACCAAATTAATGGATTCCGGCCTACCTATCCACTTTTACATGTTTGCTTTGTCAGCTGTTAAACCATGGTAGTATGGGTGATGGTAATGGGCATGTTGACCGCAACAGCTCTAGCATTTTAAAAGGAATTAAACTGCATCAGATTATCAGGAAAAAAATGTTCATTGTTACTAAAGTAACTGAGCAAAGTTGGTGGTTTGTATAAAAAATAAAAATCCCCAAAAATCAAGAGCCCAACCCTGCAAGCGAATCCATGCAGTGGGACTTCCACACCCAATCATAAAGCTCTTTGCAAAATCAGGTTCCACATTATTACTTCTGTGCAAAGATCTTTCAAAACAAGTTACATGGAGTTCTGAACAACAATGATATGAAAGGCCTTCAAATACTTTATTCATACATAGAGTACTTCTGCCCACTAAACAATATAAGGTTGAGAAGTGCCTTCCGTTCTGTTTCTTTCTTTAAAGGAAGAATTTTTGAAGGGGAGAGGGGAGAATTCCTTATCAAAAAAATACCATGTTTGGTCTCAGCCTGAATATGAATTATTCTGAAACACTTAACTAAAATCAGTTAAGCCAATTTTAAGTTACAAAAACATGAACAAAATTTTTCTTATTGTAAAATACATACTCCAGCTAAATTCTGTACTTGTGGCAAAAACCAGAAATGTGAGATTTGGCATTCTAGTCCTCACAGACAGAACCAGGGAAGTCTGAAGAAAAATGCAAGCAGTTTGAAGTAATAAAAGTTTTAATTTCATATTAATATAAGGTTTTGCAGTTAAATATCAACTCAATAATTACTGAGCACTAAGCACCAGTGGATAAAAATGAAAACGGAGTTAGATCATGCTTCTTACTCCAAGATGTTACACAAAACATTATAGTAATGAACTCCTAGAAACCAAGGCAGCAGTAGTAATAAGAGTTAGTCATAAAGACGGCAGCATGGTTTCCTGTTAAATATATAATCATACTGCAACGAAAACTCATTACTTTAAAATATCTGTTCCTTAAAAAGCAGAACTATATTTTCCTTTACTGCAGTCAGGAAGCTAATTTTTGTTTAGGTTTATTCATGCAGCGAGAACACTGTACTGTTTTATTTTTAATGCTGAAGAGAGTGAAAGAAGAGTTTTTGGCATAGGACAAGTTGATTTCTCACCATTGTTTCTTTTTGAAATGGACCTCTGATCTCAGCTCGAGGGAGTCAAAGCAGTAAAATTATCATAATTTTGGGGCCTAATTCACACAGATCACGTGGATGTGGAGGCAGCAGAAGGAGGAGAGAGGGCTATTAGAGATCTGTAGGTTGTGGGGGACCTTTGATGATCCCATGACAGAGTTTTTAACTTTATTGTGAGTTCCCTCTGGAGCTTTACACAAGCACAATCGGTGTCTTAGGAGAAGAACTGGTTATAAAATAAACTAAATTTAAGATCATTTTCGTTTTTCAAAATACATCGAAGCAAAGCCTTCAACCATCTAAAGCCTGCATTTTTTAGGAATTAAAAAAAAACCCAAATAAGGCTAAACTTGACTTCTAAATGTCCCGAGCGAAGAGGGCATTCAGCATTGAAAACAACAAAGCATTTCATTTTTAGGTTTTCCTTAGTAATGCTAACCAATCCCTGTGTAGTTCTATAAAGTCCAAAGTACCTCAGTTTGCAGTATCAAAGCTACCAAGAAGTCCCCGTTCAAATGTAAAACTGGGCAATAAGGGCTCAAGTAAAAGGTACTTGTCTATCATACCATATTTAGCGTTACCTGATGTCAAATAAAAAAATGCCCAAAAGTATAAAAAGAGAGGCTTGTGACACCTATGTTTTCACTCATATGAGTGGAAGTTTCGTCTATCAGAAAAAGATCACATGATTGTTATATCCTTCCCATTCATCCTTTCAGTGAAATTTTTTTTGAAATCAGAAACATCATTTAAGACTGAAGCTTCTGCACATGAGCAGCGTAGCTCAGTAAAAGATGTCCATCATTTCAAAATGCTTTCTCCATAATACTAAATACTGATGGGTTGCTTGGTCATACCCATTATTTGAGGCTGAAAGAGGTCAAATGCAGTACTGCAGGCTAAGACTTTGTAATAAAAATGGGGAAGAGGCACAGGCCACACGCAGGCCCTTGATGCAGTGGCAGAGGACCCATGCCTTGAGTCTATTTGCAAGTGCCCCGAGTCAACCCCACCCTACTCCCCCACAAGCGATGGAGCAGCCAATGGAGTGAGTGGCCAACTCCCCCCTCTGCTGCTGTGCCCCAGGTCCCCTGCCTTGATGTACACACATGTTTATTTTCCTGCTGCCTTTGCCTTATGAAGTCAAAGAGCATGGCAAAAAATAATGAACGTGTCATACACAGGCAAAGACAAATATGTAAATAGTAGAAATACAATCTGACAGAGTGATTACTTCACTTAAATAGAATTTTAGTACCCCTTACAATCTGAATGCTTAGACAATCTTGATCCTAGTCTGTGTAGTATACAAAATATAGGGACATAAAATACTAGGGAGCTTTTACTACCAGTGGTAAATTACTCTTGAATAGAGACTTTGTAATGAAAATGTAAATTGCATGACACTATTAATGCTGTGCTATAATACAACACCCATCAACAGATTTAAAAAGCACAGAACAAATATTAATGCCTTAAACCTCACAATGCCTCTGCAAGATGAGTGTCATCATACCCACGCAACAGACTGAAAAAGTGACAGAGACTTAACCTCCCCTTTGTGCCAACATCTCGGCCTTTGTAATTAACTTCGCTCCCTCAGATAACTATATTAAGATAATCGACAAAACATGAATAACAAACCTGGATGCATATGTAAACATTTTCACACTCACTCTTGCAACCTGTTCTTTCCTTGGCCCACCTCCCCCCAACCTTTGTTTGTCTCCCTGCGTTGCACTGTATTTAACTTCATGCCTGATTCCGCAAGGAAAAGTTTGAGGGCAGTTGTTGTAGAACTGTGACCTTAACTGTGAGCTTCTTGAAACAAGGATCTGGTATTTTGCTTTTTAATGATCTGTAAAGTACATTACACCGCCTACAGCACTACAGGATAATTAATGAGCGCCCGGCAGAAAAGCTTAAGCAGAACTCAGCTGTCTGGACCCACAGTCTTATGTCCTGACCACTAGTTCTCAACCTTTTGGTGCTCAGGACCCATTTGTAAATGTTTATGGCTTGTCACAACCTCGTGGCTAGTCTGAGGGTAGAGGCCCGTGGCAGAATTATCACTAGGCATTTCAGAACCAAGGGGAAGAAAGCATATTTGCACCCCCTCAAAGGCAACTCATGGTCCTGTGCCACCCAGATTTTATGGTTGCGTCCCTCAATCCAGACAGGCTGAGTGACCTGCTGACATGAATCAGGGAGAGCGGAGGTGGCACTCCCTCCCAAGCTGCTCCTGGGTCTTTGCATCCTCGGCAGCCGTCCAACTCGCCCCACTGTGGTTACAGCCCTGCCCCAAGGCAGTTTTGATTGGATCCTACCTGACACACATCCCACAGGGCCAGCTTCTGTGGCTAGTGCTGTGGGGCTGGCTGGGCATGGCTCTCAGCTCTGGGGTTGCATCGCCACTCAGGTTTGGCCCCATCCCCCTGACTAGACCAAATATGAGAGAGTGGGAGTTGTGAGCTGGCTCATGGGGTTGCAGTACCACTCACTCAAATCTGGCCTACCCAGACTCCTGTCATTATAATGGCAGGGCCAAACCCGAGTGGTGCTAGGACTCCAGAGGTCGCAATGGCGAGAGCATGAAGATGAGCCCAGCCAGCCTTGTAGGACAAAAGCGGCAGGAGCTGCCATAAGATCCACTGAAACACTCTGGCAACCCAATTTTGGGTCTTAACCCAGGGTTGAGAAACCCTGCACTAGAGAATGCTTGTAGTAGTGTGATAAGAGCTAATCTGGTCTAACCTTTGTCTCTAATTTTGCACCGTTGTACTTTACCAAGTTTCAATCCCAGATGTGTCTGAAAAAATACTTCAGTGCTGGTACTCAGAAGAAAACAGCTGAAATGGCAGAGATATTTCAGCAAGCTGCTACTTGTGGTGAAAGGCTACATTTTTATAGTGGTTCTGTGATAAATGCCTGTTGAAATTAGTTAGGCAGAATACAATACATGTCAGCATGAGTTATTGTCCACAGGTTGGTCACTCTTCTTACATCAAGACAGAAAACTGATGTTGGGAACAGAAGTTTCGTGTGATGAAAGTCACATTGAAGATGAGGTGGTTGGACTAAAGCTCATTAGGATTAGTCCTTCACCTCCTGGCAGGCTGGCAACTTTGATTAGCCCCACTCTGAAGATTTCTGCAGAGCCCAAAAGTACAGAAATATGGATCTGAGCCAGAGATCACAAACTGAATACCGCTTTGACGAAAATCAACAGAAAAATGATGGTTTGTAGGAAAGTCCCAAATATTAATACAGGAAAATATTTCCAGTTGTGACAGCCAATGTAATCGTGGAATAAAACACTTTTCTCTTCAGTTGCTGCTAAAATAAGCACTCTTTTACAGACTTTGACAGAGAACAGAATTCATTTCCCCTTTACAGTTGCAGTGTTTCAGAATCAGTTAAACATAAATGTGACAGTCTTACCCTCTAGAGCTTAGACTTTTACTAAATTATTTTAGTGGGCTCTCACCCAAAAGCAAAGATCATGGGGGTAACAAAGGGGGACAAGAAACTTCTAGGTTTTTTTTTCTTGAACACCTTATGAAGCGTTTGTTTTAGCTACTGTCACAAAGTAATTTGTCCTGTTTGTTTGTAATGTTTCTAAATTCTTGCCTGGTAAAAACACAACTACAATGAAATCAGCAAGTTCAATGGATTTGAACCCACTTAAAGAAGCAATTAATTTGGCAACCAGATTCCAATCTTCAGTTACAATGTTTCTCTAGAAATGAAGCTCAACTAATTCAAATTTAATAAAATGAATTTTATCTATTTTATATATTAGATGTTTATCTCTACTCTATTTGCCACTAGCTATCACCTTCTAGTTAAGAGACAGGTCTGAAAGTCAGACAATCTGAGACATCTCTGTCACAGACTTGCTGTGTAACCTTGGGGAAATCATTTAAAAAACAAAGATATTTACCTACCTCACAGGGTGTGGTGAAGTTAATATTTGTGAGACATTAATGTACTACAGTGATAAGCACCATAAGAAATGCCTACAAATTAAAAAAAAATACTCTGGAAGAATCATAGGCCAAATGTCAAACTAAGTCCATTAGGGGCCTGAAGAAACAGTCAACCAAAAGAGCCTGGGGGGGGAAAAAAAAAACATGAAGAATGACTAAAAAGAGGGTTCCCAAACTGTGATCCATGGATCATTTGATGGTATTCTGGGGAACTTTATTGGTCACATGATGCTGATTCTCCTTAGCAAAATTACATTAAAAAGAAAATTAAAAATACAAACTTTCCTATTACTATTTTCCCATGTAGTCAAATTCCAGAGAGGTAGCCGTGTTAGTCTATTGTAGAAAGACAACAGAGT
>ML685897.1:2767328-2779310 GCA_007922175.1 Pelusios castaneus
CTTACAGAATGGGATTAATTTCCTCCCATTCTGTAAGTTTCCCATCTTCAAAGCATCTGACGAAGTGGGATTTTCTCCCACGAAAGCTCATGCGATAAATAAATCTGTTAGTCTTTAAAAGTGCCACAGGACTCTGTTGTCTTTCCATTTTCCCATGTAGGCACTTGCTGTAGTTGTCATAGAAACATGTGATCATAGGGGAGGGGAGGAAGGCCTACAAGACAAATTCCATTAAACCTGTCCTCATTGCTATCAGATTTGTTTTAGAATGAACCAGTCCTTTCCTTATGCTGTCTAACCACTGCCTATAAAAACATACTGAATTGTACTGTCCTTCAGTATATTACTTATTTTTCTAGGTACACTATATCAGAGCTTGATAATTGCTAACTTGTTTCTGAAGAGGAAACCTGATATTCTAATCTATTCGCTACTTGTCTAATCATTCATTTAAATGTGAATATATAAATACAGGCCAAGAAACTGTACCCATAGTATTAACCATGCTACTAAACTACACTATCTACTGCTTTAGAAACAGCAGCTAGGAAAACCCAAGTGCGCTTGTGTGTGACCAACCCGGGTAGATTAGAGAGCATGCAAGTACTCTTTTTTTCTGACTTGAAACCTCACACTGAGCCAAGACAAAGAAAGTTCGGTGGTTTATAGTCACGTAATTTGGCACAACTAATAAGTCTTTATTCAGAAAAATTCCAGGTCTCAGCCAACACAGAGAATGACCCACCTTTCACCTCAAGGGACACACATCCAGGATTTGGATGTGTTTATATGACGGAACAGATCAAACATCAATCTATCAATAATAATGAAATAATTCTTCTTCACACTCATGCAATAGCTTTGATAGGAAACAAAAACAATGGAGTCCTGTGGCGCCTTATAGACTAACAGATTTTCTTCGGCATAAGCTTTCGTGGGCTATAACCCACTTCGTCAGATGCATGAAGTGGAAATCACAGTGGAGAGGTATATATACACATGCTAGGATGGAGGAGGGCAAGTGTTAGCAAAGTCAGTTGAGAGAGTAGATGGGGCCTATTCACACCAGTAATCAATGTGTGAACAGAACAACCACTTTTTGTAATGAGCTAACCATTTCAAGTCCCTATTCAGATCCAGTCTGATTGTGTCAAGCTTGCAAATCAGCTCCAGCTCTGCAGTTTCACGCTGGAGTCTCTTTTTGTAGTTTCGTTGTTGTAGTATGGCAACTTTCAGGTCAACGACTGAGTGTGTATGGAGGTTGAAGTGTTCTCCTACAGGTTTATGGATGTTACTATTTTTTATGTCGGATTTGTGTCCGTTTATCCTTTTGCGCAAGGACAGTCCGGTTTGGCTAAAGTACATGGCAGAGGGGATTGCTGGCACATGATAGCATAAACCACATTATTGGATGTGCAGGTGAATGAGCCCCTGATGGTGTGGAAATCAACTGACCGCAATACATACCTACATGCCTCCAGTTTCCACCCAGCACACATTACACGATCCATCATCTACAGGATGCAGAAGAAGCCGTTGACGTGGTATACCTCGACTTTAGCAAGGCTTTTGATACGGTTTCCCACAGCATTCTCGTCAGCAAGTTAAGGAAGTATGGGTTGGACAAGTGGACCGTAAGGTGGATAGAAAACTGGCTAGATCAATGGGCTCAGCGGGTAGGAATCAATGGCTCGATGTCTGGTTGGCAACCAGTAACAAGTGGAGTGCCCCAGGGGTCGGTCCTGGGGCCGGTTCTGTTCAACATCTTCATTAATGATCTTGATGACGGGATAGACTGTGTGCTTAGTAAGTTCGCAGATACTCTGGAGGGCTGGGACAGGATCCAGGGAGATTTGGACAAGTTGGAACACTGGGCCGAAAGAAACCTCATGAAGTTCAACAAAGACAAGTACAAAGTCCTGCACTTAGGACGAAAAAATCCCATGCACTGCTACAGGCTGGGGACCGATTGGCTAAGTAGCAGCGCTGTAGAAAAGGACCTGGGGGTTATGGTGGACGGGAAGATGAATATAAGCCAACAGTATGCCCTTGTTGCCAAAAAGGCCAATGGCATATCAGGCTGCATCAGTAGGAGTATTGCCAGCAGATCGAGGGATGTGATAATTCCCCTCTATTCGACACTGGTCAGGCTGCATCTGGAATACTGTGTCCAGTTTTGGGCTCCCCACTACAGAAAGGATGTGGACAAATTAGGAAGAGTCCAGCAGAGGGCAATAAAAATGATTAGGGGGCTGGGGCACATGACTTATGAGGAGAAACTGAAGGAACTAGGCTTAGTCTACAGAAGAGAAGATTGAGGGGGGATTTGATAGCAACCTTCAACTACATGAAGGGGTGCTCCAAAGAGGAGGGAGCTAGGCTGTTCTCGATGGTAACAGAGGACAGAACAAGGAGCAATGGCTTCAAATTACAGCTAGGGAGGTCAAGGTTGGATATTAGGAAAATCTTTCTCATTAGGAGGGTGGTGAAGCATTGGAATGGGCTATCTAGGGAGGTGGTAGAATCTCCATTTTTGGAGATTTTTAAGGCCCGGTTAGACAAAACCCTGGCTGGGGTGATTTAGTGGGAGTAGTCCTGCTTTTTAGCAGGGGATTAGACTAGATGACTTCATGAGGTCCCTTCCGTCCCTATTATTCTATGATTCTATGTGCCAGCAATACCCCTCTGCCATGTACATTGGCCAAACCGGACTGTCCTTGCGCAAAAGGATAAATGGACACAAATCCAACATAAAAAATGGCAACATCCATAAACCTGTAGGAGAACACTTCAACCTCCATACACACTCAGTAGCTGACCTGAAAGTTGCCATACTACAACAAAGAAACTAAAAAACAGACTTCAGCGTGAAACTGCAGAGCTGGAGCTGATTTGCAAGCTTGACACAATCAGAAGGGGTCTGAATAGGGACTTGGAATGGTTAGCTCATTACAAAAAGTGGTTGTTCTGTTCACACATTGATTACTGGTGTGAATAGGCCCCATCTACTCTCTGAACTGACTTTGCTAACACTTGCCCTCCTCCATCCTAGCATGCGTATATATACCTCTTCTCTGTGATTTCCACTTCATGCATCTGACAAAGTGGATTATAGCCCACGAAAGCTTATGCCGAAGAAAATCTGTTAGTCTATAAGGTGCCACTGGACTCTCGTTGTTTTTGCTGTATACAGACTAACATGGCTACCCCTCTGGAAATTTGATATGAAGATTTCCAAGTGTTTTACAATAGTAATTAAGAGGTACTTATAGTTAGGGTTCAGATGGCATTCAGGGTTTTGGCTTGGGTCTGAAAAGCCTAGTACCTGAGGCTAGGTCTACACTGGGGAATTTAGGTCAACTTAAATAAATCGATTTTAATAAGTCAACTTTAAGTCGACCTTATTATGTCGACTTAGAGAGTCCACACAGGACTCCTAAGTCGACTTAAAGTGGGCCTTACTAACTCAACTTAGAGAGTCGACTAGTTAGGTCCAGGGAGAGCCAGCCCCGCACAGGGCTCCCTCCTAGCCGGGACCCAAGCGGTCCTGGCCGATGGGAGCCCCACGCTGCCTCCTAGCTGGGACCACACGGTCCCGGCAAAAAGGGAGCCGGGAGAGCCGCCCGCCCCTCCTCAGCCTGGCACAGCCAGCCATGCGCCGGCTGGCTCTGCCAGGATGAGCCAGGAGCGGCTTCTCAGTCCCGGCACAGCCAGCTGGCACGTGGCTGACTCTGCCAGGACCAGCCACCCGCCTCTCGGGCTCCCCAGCCAGAGTTCCAGCGGGGGATCCCCTCCTGCTGGAACCCTGGCTGGGGAATCCTTCTCCCCAGGACCGTGGCTGCCCTGGCAGGGAAGCCACAGGTCCTGGGAAAAGGGCGCGTCTACACTGGCTAAGTTGACTTTAAAAAAGTCGACTTAGACACTAGTTTGAATTATAACAAGGTGTTATTAATTCGAACTAGTTTTTCCTTCGACTTAAGGAGTACCTTAAATCAAATTAAGGAAAGCCCAGTGTACACGTGGATTCAATTAAGTCAATTTAAGCCTGCTTAAATCGACCTAATTTATAAGTGTAGACGCACCCTGAGAGATCACTTCTCTCCCCAAGCAATACTTGCAGAGCGGAAGCACTTGAGCTTTAATTTTCCCTCTAAAAAAAGATGACAGCAGGTTAGGCATTCTTCACAAAGGCCTCTTAACTCTGGAATTGATTTCCACCCTTGATCTGAAATGACCCCAATCTCTTCACCTTCACGGCCTCTATTTGGCAGAGATCCTGAAGAGGTGAAGACATGTCAAGTTGGATAAGGTATAATTTGTTGTGATATTAATGACTAGAATGTTAACTTTGTTTGATGCTGGTGCACCATACCTACTCTGGCACCAATATTTTCAGTAAATAATGAATGGTAATCCCAGCAAAAGCAAGATATCTAGTTTGAAATTAAAAGCAGCCCAATTCTTCAGCACCAGAAATACTTCAAATAAATGAGCCAGCTTGCTTTTGCTACAGCAGACTAACCTTATTTCAGTATCCTCACTTCCCCAGAGCAGGCAGAGGTTGTGTTATAAACTAATTGAAATTTTTAAAAAAAATATCCTATGATGAGTCTGTGATAAGGAATGCTAGATATTTTGTTTTAAAATTCTTGGTTCAGTAATGTTATTGACATGATTTTGCCCTCCCTTAGAAAGCATGGAAAAGTTCAAATCAGATTTTAAAATTCTCCAGGCAACTGGTGATTGAACTTTATTTCATCCAATTTCCCCTCTCAAGGAAATAAAACATAAAAAAAATCCACTGAGGTTAGGCCTTCTAACTGTTACAACTATCATCAGTTACAAAAAACGTAACAAGTCCAACCCATCAAATACACATTTCATTAAAAAAATTATTTGTATGGGTCTTATTTTTGAGTAGTACTCAATACTTTTACATTTTTGTAAATTACTTTTGAAACAGGAGCAAGTTACAATAACTTTATGGGGAATAAAAACATTAAACAAAGCTGTTAAAACCTGAAATCTCAACTAAAATACAGGCATCTCATATGTGATAAAGTGATAATGGAACTACTGTAGGATGAGTTATGCTCTGAGTAGCACCAGACCTCAACCCACAACTCATTTCAAAACTTACGTTAAAAAAAGGCTTCTGGTATTTCTTAGTATCTGAAATGCACAGCACACAGCTTGTCTCCGCTCAATAATCCTAAAGCGACACTAAGTGCAGTTAAAATGATTTATTATAGTAATCTTCTTGTTGTATTAATTTATACTTTCTGACATCACAAACAATAGATGATGCAATTTAATTTGTAACAAAGATATATATAGTCTTCTAAAACATGGCTAAGTATGTTATGCATCTTTTAAAGGTGGCATGCGCAAAGAACCATCCCAGTCCTCCCACAAAAAAGAAAAAACAAAAATACACCTAAAAAATATTATCGTCAGTGCTTTTTTGGGGATGGTATACAGGGGTACAGAGTACCGCAACCTTTTTGGCCAGCCCCGTTGCCCAGCTGGGAGGGGTGGGAGAGAAAGCAGGGGAAAGGAGCGCGCTGCTGGGAGAAGAAGGGTGGGAGATGCATTTTTCAAGACAAAAAAAAGCACCAATTATTATGCACCAAATGCCTAACATAAAGAGAGTAAAAACAAAGTTCAAGATACTAATATTTGCATGCTCTTTTTTCTTTGTTCATGTGTTCATAATAAAACACATTTTGCTTATTTTTTTATATTTGCATATTAACTTTAAATTTTATAGAGGTTAAACACTATCTGTATAAATATGCAGAATGCTTGGTTATCAAAGTGCAGAGTTCATGTGCGTTCCCTAATCTTAATATCATCCAATAATATATAAGTTTAAATAAAAGTATGCCATTAACTTGAAATCCATTTTTAAAGGAGTTAGTAGCAAGCACTGCACCACATGTCTGAGTCCCCCAATCAGTTTGTGGTTTAACAATCATTTTCTTAAAAAAAAAAAAAAAAAAAAGTTTCTCTCTCTTTTGTTGAAGCTTGAAGGATCCATGCAAATTAGAAGCTAAATGCAATATACAAAGGAAACAGTGAAATTGACCATACATAAAACAAACAAAAACTATTCTCTCACACTGTCCCATCTCAAAAATAAGGTATTCTTTTCCTCTAATTTCTAAAGTCTATTGATTTTCAGTATTGTTTGTATCAAAATAATAAGTTTAAAAAAAAAAATCAGTGTGTTTTTTAAGCTGGAAGTATCCCTCCAGAAACAAACTCCATTTATGAAAATGCTTACTAAGAAATCTCATTTTGAAATAACATTCTTTCAGGGGATTCTACTAACATAAATTTCACATACACACACAAACCAATGAAAAAATATTTACACTGATGGTCACTGAAATGTATACGTAGGCAAAATAAGAAAAATGGTGCTTGAGAAATTTTTAGATTTTAATTTAAGGATATTTACTTTGTATATTTTGACATATGACATGGACCATTTGTGTTAACAGCTATGAAGCCGTAACTTTTGAATCTGAATGACAACTGTCATTAAATAATTGTCCTGGGGATCTCCCCATAATTTCCCACAACTGAAAATTTAAATGGATATTGAAAAAAGCTTAAAAATAAACATCATTATCCATCCTTTTAAAAAAAATCTAATTCTGCCAAGCCTATATGAATATAGTACCTATCTATAGTAACTTTACAGATAACCCATTTTCCTTGAGGTTAGCAAGACTGCATTGTATTTCCTCCTTCCCCCGAACTTCCAAGTTTATCATGTTTCCTGACCTAAAGGACCCTAAAACAAATAAAATAATTCTGCAGAGGATTCAGAGAACATTTAACCCAATACTGAAGCGCTGAAGTAGAATTTCATAGAGTACTTCTACAGAGATAACTTCACATTTCACAGGAGATGGAATTAAAAGTCTAAATCTATCAACTTGGTGTATTATTTAACAATGTAAGCAAACAAAATTACAGTTGACAAAACAATTTAGATCGATTCTCATTCAATAGCAAGGCAGGAGTCTGTTGATCACAGGGTGAGCCGATAAACTCCCTTTAAAGCTTTTGAAAATTCCATTGCTACCTATCTGCACAGCTAAGTGAAAATACGGCCTCTTATCTGACTATTTTTTTCTGAAATGGAAAGCAAAAAATGAGTAATTGTTCTGCGTACTTGTATAAATCCAACCACAACAGAATCTGAGCAATTCACAAGCTAATGAATTTATCTTCATAACAACCACTGTGAGAAATGATCATTTTGTACATGAACAACTGAGGCACCAATGGTTGAAATGACTTGCTGAAGGTCACACAGGGAGCCTGTGACAAAACTGAGACCTGATAACTGATTTCTTGACTTCTTAGCTAGTGCATAAAGCACAAGGCCATCCTTTCTCCCTTGGGCTCCCTTCCTCAACTCCTTTCAACAATTATACATATAGGACAATATTATAGGAATAAATAATTTCTATCACAAATTCAATGTCATCTCAAAGTTACCAGCAAGCCTGCAAAAAGGCTCTCAACTGGACATTGAGTATGCATCATAACACAGGACAGGAGTAACTTGAGCTTGTGGCATTAGCAACAAGCCACTGGAGCCCACCATCATGGCTATGTATAAGATTCAAAATTAGCACATTTCATGAAGCAACATGACAAAATATGCAACTGACTATGCATGTCAGCTCATCTGAGTTAAACAAAAAGTATTTTTGTTTTGTGAAAAAATTATGAATTTTATTTACACAAAGAAATTTTCAATTATAAAAATACAAAAAGATTCTAAAGTGACCCTACATACATGCATTTGCACACAGAAAACTATGTTACACTATTTCACTGAACTTCTCCTTCCCCCTCAAGATACTATGTTTTGTTATAATGACAATTCCTTAACTGCTTCCTTCCTTGTCAACAAGAAAAAAAAAAATCAATAAAAATACTGCAGAACTCTCTTCCGTAAATTCAGCTAATGCAGAGTGTATTTTCAACTAGGAGTACTACAGAACATCTCTTCTATACTGCTAACAGCAAGTTTAAACTTTTTTGTTTGTTTTTGGTAAATGGTGGAGGGAGGGAGTTCCTTTCCCTAAGCAAACTCTAAATGGGTAGGCTACCTTCTTCTTTCAATTACAGCAATATATAACTTTAGTGGAATTAATTTACCGGTATGTTTGCACAAGTGTAACAAAGGATAACATAGTTCACATGACCAATTTATCACTAGATTTATAAACCTTTTTTCTCCCACACAATTAAAGTAGTAAGAGGAGTCTAACAATATCAGCATAAGTAGTATTATTTTTCATTACATTAAAAAATGTTTTAATAAGCTAAAAAGTATTCCTCACTTTGCTATGCACATAGTCCAAAAGCTCACATTTTTGCTTTTTCCCAGGTTTTCTGTGCTAGTGACATATCTAACTACACGTTACTCTGATCTTACTTACACAATTCTTTTAGGTCTTCAAGAGGTAGACTTACTGTTTGAATCAAGGAACCACTTTACACTTACTTGATCCATGTTCCTGTGGTTGCTGTTAGGATTTTTTTTAACAGAAGGGGAAAGAGTAAAAGAAGGGAATGTCCAAAAGCATTGTCAGATTAAACTAGAAAAAGGACACTTTGAAACACTTTTTGTCCTGGAAGCCAGGGGTGGAAGGAAATAGCTCAGAAGTGGGTGGTGGGAGGCAAGTAAAAGAGAGATGAAGTGGCAGGCACTTCAAAAAAACCTGCTTTTACGTTAACTAAATTTAACTACAGCAGACTTACTACTGTAGTGTAGAACAAGATCAGTGCCCCACTGCACTAGGTGCTGCATGTACATATTGAAATTAGCAAATATAAAATATTGCTGTGAAAGTTATGGTTGTACACACACGACACACAGCTGGCACAAATGCACAAAGCGGGGGGGCAGGGGGGAAGAAAAAAGGCCTAAGACATCTAACAATGCATATCTACTCAACTGCAGTGCATGGTCTGTGCAAGTAGTTGTGGTACTAGTAAGGTGTGAGCATATGGGTGGAGGAGTTGAGTATATAATGTTAGGTGGCTTAACTTTTAATTTCCTTACTTTTGTGGGTTTGTGTCAGGTATGTATGGTAATCCCAACTGCCTGGATAACAAGTTTTATGTGTACTGAATTCCTCGGGTTTTCAATGCTTAATTGGAGCTGGGGATTAGATAAGGATGGGGGGAGGAGGTTGGAAGGTAAAGTAGGTTTGTTGTGGCTGGGAAGGTTAGACCTATAACTGCAAGTGGAGAATATTTTATCTGTCAGAAGCTGTGCATGAACCCTAATGCATCATCAGCTGTGCACAAACCTTTCTCTACTACAATATATATTCTCCTCATGGAAGAAGTTGTATGTGCATCCAGCCCCAATCAAACAAGCATATTTGCATGAACAGAGTATAAACTTTCAACTATAATGCAGAGAACAACTAAAAATGATCCCCCTCTTTATTAGTTTTTGTGTAGATACATATTTCCTCACAGAAACCTGGTGGAATAATGATAAATATATAGGACACATTAATATCAGGGTACAAAATACACAGGAATGAAAGAGTTGGTCGTGCTTTGGAGGAGTGGCATTATATGTGAAAGGAAACAGAGTCAAATATAGTAAAAACCTTAAATTCATTGAACTGCCACAGAATCTCTATGGACAGAAATTCCATGCTTGAAGAGTTAGGAGTATAGTTGCACGAAGATACAACTGACCACCTGAGCAGGGTGGTGACAGAGACTGTGAAACACTCAGGTAGATTTAAAAGGCTACAAAAATAGAAAACTCAATAACAATGGGAGATTTCGACTACCCTCCTATTGACTGGGAATATGTCATCTCAGGATTGGATGCAGAGATAAAATTTCTAGATAACATTAATGACTGCTTCTTGGAGCAGTTCACGGAATCTATTAGGGGAGAAAAAATGCTTGATTTAGTCTTAAGTATTGTTCAGGATCTAGTCCAAGAAGTGAATATAGATGAACTGCTCAGTAATAGCAATCACAATGTAATTAATTTTAACATTATCGTAAGGGGCGGGGAATAGTAAAGAAACACACTACAGTAATATTGAACTTTAAAAAGGGAAGTACACAAAAATGAGTAAACTAGTTAAACAGAAACTAAAAGGAACAGTCACAAAAGTGAAATGCTTGCAACGGTGCATGCTATTTAAAAACAGCATAATAGAAGCTCAAACTAAATGAATACCTCAAAAAAAAAAAAAAAAAAAAAACTGTAAGAGGACCAAAAAAATCCCACTGTAGCCAAACAAGAAGAGTAAAAGAGGCAGTGAGATGTAAAAAGGCATTGTTTAAAAACTGGAAGTAAAAATCCTTCTGAGGAAAATAGAAAGCATAAACTCTGGTAAGCTGAATGTAAAAATACAATTAGGTTGGCCAAAATAGAACTGGAAGAGCAACTAGCAAAAGACACAAAAACTAATAGAAAAAAAAAGTAAGTACTCTGAGAAGTAGGAAACCTGCCAAACAATCAGTGGGAACACTGGAATTCTTTGAGGGTGGTCAACAAACCTGTGGACAAGGGTAATCCAATGGCAAGTTCCCTCACCAAAGGCTCTTTAGCAAAGTAAGCAGTCATGGGATAAGAGAAAGGTTCTCTCATAAATCAGTAACTGGCTAAAATACAGGAAATACAAGTTAGGAATAAATGCTCAATTTCCACTCTGCAGAGAGGTAAATAGCAGGAGCCTCCCCCACAATCTTTAGTGGGATTGTTCGGCATATTGATAAATGATATCGAAAAAGGGGTAAACAGTGAGGTGGGAAAGTTTGCACATTATATTAATGAAAACAAACAAGGAGTACTGTGGCACCTTTAAAGACCAACAAATTTATTTATCGCATAAGCTTTTGTGGGAGAAAATCCCACTTCGTCAGATGCTTTGAAGATGGGGAACTTACAGAATAGGAGGAAATTAAATGCAGGGAAGTGTATGACATAGGATCAGGGCAAGCTGATATCATAATGCCATTCTATAAATCCATAATATGCCCACAACATGCCACTCACAAATTGCTATAAAAACACTACTCAGAATTTGGAAAATGCACTCATATTATCAGCGTCCTTAAAACCCCCAAGAGGAATTATTTTGGTCAGATACATGGTACCCTAGAAAAAAGTTTGAAAGTTAAGATTAATTAATTGGGCTACACTAGGAATTTATGTCAGTATAACTACTCAAGAGATGACAGTGTGGACAGCATCTTCACTAAGTGCTGCAGCTCCGCTAGTGCAGACAAGCCCAAAGCTGATAAGAGTTTATTGATGAGAGTTAATTTTATAAGTGGATACAAAATAAAACCAAAGTCTATTTTAAAAGAAGTTGTGTAACTTTTCACAAATGTACAATCTATCTATCTATCTAAAGAGGCAATGGCACTTTGCCAGACACTAGCTTAATAAACTTGAAATTCACTTGATATTTTAGCCAGTAAAGTTAGTTTTCTGTTTGAGTATCTGCTACCTTAATGCCTAGGCATTGTGGCATCATTATAAAAATAGAAATTCAACCACATTAACATGCAGACATGTCTGTGGATCTTTAATTTACTGTACCGCAAAGCTGCCAGATAAACAGATCAGGAGAATTCAATTTTCAGAAAACCAAGACAAAATCTACTGGCCTTGATCCAAGTTATCAGTGTCATTGTCAAGCCCTGTATTTAATTAATACTATTTACTGTCAGGATCTGAGTTGGGTAGATCTTTCATCATCCTCAATTTGGAGGCTAAGGGCAGGCACTGAGGAAAATTTGCCTGAGTAAATGTATCTCATTTTCCTTGACGAAGCAAGCGCTCAGTTGTCCTGTTCTTGACCCCGTAGCATTCCCAGGCTCCTACATTGATGACAGTGTCATCAATCTAAATTACACACACACACACACACACACACACACACACACACACACACACACACACAC